>OY882870.1:49628250-49965750 GCA_963693515.1 Pipistrellus nathusii | reverse complement strand
CCCGCGGTGGCCGGGCCGAGCGACACAGCACAGCGGCTCCGGGGACAGCGGGATTAGCGGGTCGCGGCTCTGCCAGCTGGGACAGCCACGCCGGCCCGCAGATGCCGCCGGCGATCGGGTGTCACTGCAGCCCGTCCCCATCTGTGCGTGTGGCTGACCCCAGAGCCGCCCCTCCCTCCCCCCCCCCCCCCCCCGGGGCAGCTGGGACCAGGGGCATGAGTGGCAGGCAAGAGGATTTGGCAACGGTGCGTCTCGTACGCGCTGCTAAGTCACAGAAATGGCCAGGGCGAGCTATCTGCTTACGACCTACAGAGCCCGCCCTCCCCACACACCTCTCCCTGCTGGAGACTTAGGGCCCTGCCCAGCTCAGGGACCGGCCGGAGCCCAGGGTGGACTGGGCCGCACGCTGCCCCCAGTTCACCCAGGGGCCAATGACTCCAGATTCACAGTCACAGGGTGAAAACTGCAAAGGTCCAGTTCCACGTTAGGGTCTGAATACGGGCTTAGTCCTTTCCAAGCTATGTGACTGCAGGCAAGTTTCTTGACACCTCTGGGCCTCCGCTCCCTCACCTGCAGCGGGAGTGCCAGCACCGCCCAGCCGGGCATCGGGCTGAGAATGCACAAACCGCTCGGTGCACGTTGAGGTTTGACAAGTCACCGTTGCTTCTGTTATCGCTGATATAACTGACCCGAGGTTTCTCCCAGGCCTGAGGAAGGAGTCAGAGACACCTCCCCAAGCCCCCCACCGAGATTCCTGAGGTTTGAACTATCTTGGGACATTAGCCGATCGGGACTTTTTTAAAACATTGCGGGACACAGGACAAATTGTTGAAAATCGGGACTTACCTTACCTTTAAATCCTCACCCAAAGGTATGTTCATTGATTTTTAGAGAGAGGAGGAGGAGGAGGAGGAGGAGGAGGAGGAGGAAGAGGAAGAGGAGGAGGAGGAGGAGGAGGAGGAGGAGGAGGAGGAGGAGGAGGAGGAGGAGGAGGAGGGACGGAGGGGGAATAGAGTGCAAAACAGCAATGTGAGAGAGAAACATCTATCAGTTGCCTCCCAGATGTACCCAACTGGGGATGGAACCTGCAATCTAGGCCTGTGTCCTGCCCGGGGGATCGAACCCGAAACCTCTCGATGCACAGGACGACCCTCAGACCGCTGAGCCACTGGTCAGGGCTGGAGGAGACACGTATTCGTGTTTGGGGAGAATCTCTTGCTCCCTCGGCCTGAACGAGACCCACACACCCCAATGGCATCCCATGCCCACCTTTGCGGATGCATGGACCAGGGTGGAGAAGCGGTGCCAGGAGGCCAAGGTGGAAACAAAGGCCCTGCTCACCCCCGGCCTCCACCCAGTCCCCTGCTCACCGGCCTCTGCCCGCCCCCCCCCACCCTATCCCCGCTCACCGGCCTCCACCCGGCCCCCCGCTCACCGGCCTCCGCCCGGCCCCCCGCTCACCGGCCTCCACCCGCCTCCCCCACCCTCCCCGCTCACCGGCCTCCGCCCAGCCCCCTGTTCACCGGCCTCCGCCCGGGCCCCCTGCTCACACACTGGTGGGAACCATCCTATTTCCTCACGGAGGCCCGTTCCCTGATTGCAGAGAACATGGCTGGCCCAGAGGTAGGCCATTGACACATTTGAATCTCAGCGTCCAGCGGAAGCAGAAAACCAGGGTTTTCTTGGGAATCCATCCTATTCTGGGAAGCGTATTCATCGTGGAGATCCAGCCGATGTGGGCAGGACAGCGGGCGTCCCTCCCAGCCAGCCCTGAGCTGCTCAGCAGGAGGCAGACGCCCAGGCGGACAGCCCGGGTTTCAGGAGAGCGAGGTTTTTAAAGCCCAGATAGAGATGCCCTCGCCACACAGGCCGGCTCACCGCCAAGGGTGCAATGGAAAATATTGGGAACGAGGGAACCAAAGTGTGACACCTGGGTCAAAGGCACGCGTTCAGGTTAAAATGTGGACAAATGACCTGTCTCTTCCCATGCACACTGCTGGCTCCTGGCACCCTCTCCGCGGTCCGCCTGGGTCCAGCCCTCTCCAGTCACCGGGGCCAGGCGCCTGGAGAACAGAAACTCCGGACAGCCCGTGTCGCTCACCAGGAGGGGTCTCCGTCCGCGGGAAGGTCCATGGGATGTGGGCAGTGGCTGTGTCCTCCCCGATGCGCAAGTCGGCAGGAATCCTGTCTCCCAGGCATTCTGAGGTCCTGAGACCCCTCACCCCACCACCACGGGTCCTCCAGGTCAGGTCCCCCTCAGACTGGTCCCCTGGAGTGTGTAGCCAGTGGAGCCTTCTGGCACTCGGGGCTGAGGCCACGATTCACACTCAGATCTCCTCTCTCTCTCCACATCCCCCCCTCCCTCTCCCCATCCCTTGCCCTCTGTCTCTCTCTTACAGGTCTCACAATCTCTCTCTCTCTCTGAGTCTCTCTAACTCTCACTCTCAGTCTTTCTCCCTCTCTGAATCTCTTTTTTCTCCCTCTCTCTAACTCTCTCTCTCTGTCTCTCTCTCTCTCTCCTCAGTTTGTCTCTCTCTGAGTCTCTCTCTGAGTCTCTCTCTGTCTCTCTGAGTCTGTCTCTCAGAGTCTCTCTTGCTTTCTCTCTCTCTCTCTGAGTCTCTCTTGCTTTCTCTCTCTCTCTGTCTCTCTCTGTCTCTCTCTCTCTCTGAGTCTCTCTAACTCTCACTCTCAGTCTTTCTCCCTCTCTCTAACTCTCAGTCTCTCTCTCTCTCAGTTTGTCTCTCTCTGTCTCTCTGAGCCTCTCTCTGACTCTCAGAGTCTCTCTTGCTTTCTCTCTCTCTCTGAGTCTCTCTTGCTTTCTGTCTCTCTCTCTCTCTCTCTCTCTCTCTCTCTCTCTCTCTCTCTCTCTCTCTCTCTCTCCCTCCCCTGCCTCTCCGCTCCCCAGGCCGCTCTCGGGCCGCTGGCAGCCATGAATCACAGGCTATTTCTGCTCCCTCGGAGACTGTTTACAGCGCTGGAGCTCGGCCTGTGGTTTAAGGCTGCGTGTGTGCGTGTGAGTGTGTGTGTGTGCGCGCGCGCCATCAGGAAACTGACTGGTTTCCAAAGTCAGGGGGCCACGGCGGGGCCCACAGGGACCTTTCTGTGGGGGCCGTTCCTGGGGCGTGTACTGACCTCCGCCCCCGCCTCGAGGGTCCGGTCCGGGCCGCTGACATGCCCTCTCCTAGCAAGGCCGGCCTCACACCAGGGGCTCCGCGCTGTGAGAGGAGAAACTCAAACCTCAGTGTGTGTGAGGAATTCTGTGACACCCCCCCCCACCCCCGTGGCCTGATGAGACGCCCCTCCCCACCAATCGCCCGCCTCCCCCCCCCCCCCCCCCCCCCGCCCCGACAAGCGCGTCGGATGCACGGTCCATTCCATCAGCACGCAGCTCCTCTCGGAGCCATCTCGCCGTGAAATATGAACGCGGCAATTACAGAATTTTCCATTCCCCGTCCCCTATCATATTCCTCACCCGCCGGATCCTCCCAGAGGATATTTTAACTGTTTTCATATGGGCTTCGGCGGACATCCTAAAAAGACTCAGAATAGCCGATCGCTTCCCTGCACCCACGCCGGTCAGATTCCACTGCGTTTCTCTCTCTCCTTTCCTCCTCCTTCTTCTTTTTTTCTTCTTGCTACAAGTCTTAAAATACCACTCCTAGGAAGGCAGATATGTCAGCTGATAGCAAGTCTGAGGTGTGGAGGAGGGGCCCAGGGAGGGTCAGGGGCCTGTGTCTGAGGCTGGGACCAGGGGCCTGGAGGAGGGGGTATTCAGAGAGAGGGGAGGGTGCATGGGAGGCAAATTGCCCTGGAACCCACACAGCCCCCTGAGCCCACGGCCCAGAGCCTGGACCCAGGCTGACTCTCCTCCCCGTTTCCATCCCGGCTCCATGTCGGTCAGGCCCTGGGAGTGCTGTCTGCCCACGGGCGCACAGGCCGCCCTCCGCTGCGGGTGGGGACGGGAGAGCCTGGCGTGACGCGGCCCTGGCGTGGGCAGCCCGGGGCTCGTGCCCAGTTTCACTGGTCGAAAAAACTGGTCGGACCGGGCGCCCACACCCTGGCCAGGCCCTCGGTGTTTAGAATGTTCTCCTTCCCCTCCTGGGGGGGATATCTGTCCCCCCCCCCTCAGAAAAGCTAAAAGGATGAGAAAGGGAAAAGGACCAGAGGCTGGATGTTGGCTCTGGCTCAGCAGTCTTATCCTTCACGAGGATTTCTTTAAATTGCCCAGCATTTGCCAATGGCTCAGCCCCCATGATTGCAGTTTGGGTCTGACTTCCCCCAAAACAGCAGTTCTCAAACCCCAGGCAAGGTGAGGGAAGCCCACCCCCAGGGGTTAATTCAGAAGGTCCACGGGGGTCTGAGGACTGAGGACTGGCCTTTCTAACAGCTCCCTGGGGAGGCAGGGGGGGGGGCAGGGAAGGGAGGTGGTCCCAGGACACCTCGCCCGTGAACGTGAGCCACGTCTGTTCACTGGGCTCTGGTTACTCAGAGTCTCCTGCGGGCCGGACACTGGAGCCGGGAGGTGGGGGGAGCCTTTTCTCTGCCAGCAGCCGTTTGGGTATTTATTACATCATTTGGAGCCATATAAAATCATTGGCTTAAAAATCAGCCTGCTCTGCTTGGTCAAACGTTGAATGAACGTTGAATTAACTCACCACGGATGCCTTGGCAGGGCCAGGCCCAACCATTTCTTGGGCCTCATACGGCCCATGGGCCGGACGTTCCTCACCCCTTCACCGGGCACAGCAGGCGGACCTGGGCAGGCGAGGGGGCAGGGGCAGGCATGAGTGGTGGGACTGGCCAGAGACACTTGCAGGCCGTGGTTAAGAGCCAGTGAGCAGATGGGGGAGGCCTCCTCCACCTCAACCCTGGGGACATGAGCCTGAGAGTCCCCAGATGAGCAGGAAAACAAGCAGGAAACGTACGCAACTCCCCTCCCCCCCCCCCCCCCCCCCGTGGCCATGGGGGTGACGAGAAGGCAGCAGGCAGGTCTTGCTTTCCTGTCCCCATGAGTCCCTCCTGGTGGCCAGTGTGGAGCAGTGATGCCTGGGGCTCATTGCTGGAGCTGGAACAGGTGTAACAGGGATGAGGGGTGGCGAGGGGCCAGAACAGAGAGGCCACCTGAAGGGAGTGATGGTGGGCATGGCCGGGACCTTACCTGGGCAAGCAGGAGGGAGGGCTCCGTGGGAGACACGGGCGCAGCCACGCAGGAGTCTGAAGGCGGCGTGGTTGTTCATCCACATGGCACTGGGCAATGATGACAGAGCTCTGGCGTTGGGCGGGCAAGGGTGATGGGGAGTGGGTGACAGGGGTGGGTGATGGGGAGTGGGAGACGGGGAGTGGGTGATGGGCAGTGGGTGACAGGGGGTGGGTGACAGGGAGTGGTAGACGGGAAGTAGGTGACAGGGGAGACAGGAGAATAGGTTTGGGTGTGATGAGGTCCATGGTGACAGGGTGGCCAGCATGTGGACATGGCTGTGGCCGGAGAGGGCAAACTGTCCATGATGAGACATCACCACCCCCTGCAGAACAGGGTCTCCTCGGGTTTCCCCGTGTGTGCAGGGCCAGAGAGCAAGGCTCGGCGTGGACCTCAGGAGTGTGAAAATTTGGGACTTAAACACCGTTTGGGAGGGTCGGCGGGACCCGCCGTGCAAACAGCATGCACTGAACAGAATGGAACGCACTCATAAAGTGCAGGAAGTCAGCGGGTTTCACAAATATCTGTGTGTTTGCAGCATTTCTGAGCTCGGGAGGGGCCTGGCTGGGGGGTGGGATGGGGTAGGTGGTGTTGTGACTCTGAACCAAGGATCAGACAGGAACCAAGGGTCAGACAGGCTGGCCCTCCCCAAGGCAGCCACACCAGGGCGCCGGGCATCTTTGGGCAACAAGTTTCCTCTCATCCATCAGGCTTTCCATAAACGGACACAGTCCCAGGTGCGGGAGGTGGACAGAGAACCCCCGGGAACATCACACTTCGAGGCTTTGGGCCCATCCACGTGACGTGGCACCTCTACGGACCACGTGTTCCTTCCCACCCGGGCTCCACGGATCCAGAGCTCCACGTGGGAGGGCCACTCACATGTGTGAGTCTGGCTGTGGGAGCTGGGCACCCCTCCTGCGGCTCTGCCTTCTGCCCTCGGCTCCCTCACTTCCTCCCCCTCGTGTGTCCTATTTTTTTTAAATAAATCTTTATTGTTCAGATTATTACAATTGTTTCTCCTCTCCCCCCCCCCCGCCCCCCATAACTCCTCTCTACCTGGTCCCCACTCAACCCCTCTGCCCTTACCTCCTCTTCTCCCCCGCCCCCATAGGTATAGGATTTTGATAATTCTCAGGGGGAAAGGGTTGTCTGTGTGTCCAGGAAGAGACTGGACAAAAATCGCGTGTCCTGTTTTATGTACGTACTCATTCATCTTGCCTTTGGGAGTCTCTCTGTGGCCGGGAATAAATCAGTGCCATAGGGCTCTGTGCTGGTGACTTCAGGAAAGTCGCTTCTACTCACAAGGGACACTTGGCCCACGTAACTCAGTGGCCTCGTTCACCGGCCCCAAGCACAGGCGTGGGCCCTGCATGGTCGACAACACATCACCCCCGGCAGCGATGGATGTGTTACCACATGATAGGGTGTCGCCCCCAAGCGGTGGGCCCCCTGAGTCCATCTGATCTCTGACCTTTGACACAAAGACCGCGGCCATGTGCCGGGCGTGTGCTGAGTGCCGGGCAAAGCACTACGATCTGGACACGAACGCTTTCCCCTGATTCTCACGGCTGGCCTGCCAGCTTCATGCAGGTGTCAGGTGTGTCGTCCAGGGTTGCCCAGCTGGTGAAGAACAGGGCTGGGGGATACCCCCGGCTCTGCATCCGGGGCTCAAGCAATCCATCTCTAACCCATGAAGGAATCCGCCCTCTGCATCCTTCACCTTTCCCCGTGCCCCGAGCAGAGAGCCCTGCCGTCCCCCCCCCCCCCCCCCGGAGCGCATCACGGCTCTGCACGTGGGTTTCCGGAGACGCAGCTCTGTTCCCCGTCTCAGGAGGCTCTGCGGACACTGGAACGCGATGCCTCGAGGCTCTGCCGTGAGCTGGGGCCGTTGGAACATGCACGGCAGCGTAACATTCCTGCCCAGGATGCATGAGCTGGCGGGACGCGACCTTTTGTGGAAGGGCTGGGACTGCCAAGGGCCCCTCCTGTAGGACGTGCTCCTCCCCTGGCCTTCCTGTTCTGAGGCGTTCTCCCACGGCCTCTCTTGCTGACGTGTTCCTCCACCTGTGGTCCTGTCCCTGGAGCAGACGGCAGATTCCACCAGCCTCGCGCTTAGGCGTGGCCTCGGGCCCCTCGGGAACTCCGCTCCGTCCTCCCCGCTCTGTAGGCTTGGCTTTGTCAGACCCGGGTCCCCAGAGCAGTGGGGGGCGTTGCTCAGAGCAAAGGGAGGCCTCCCTGCCCAGCGTGAGCCCTCCAATTCGCCCGAGCACCCAGTGGGGGCTTTACCTAGGCAGCACTTTTCTAGCCTCTGGACGTTTCTCTGTCTGTAAAGCCTCCATGAAAGAAGTCTCAGTGTGGCCCCACTGGCGTGGCTCCGTGGTTGAGCATTGACCTACGAACCAGGAGGTCAGGGCTCGGTTCCCAGTCAGGGCCCATGCCCAGGCTGCGGGCTCCATCCCCAGTGTGAGGCATGCTCTGGGCTGTGCAGGAGGCAGCTGATCAATGCTGCTCTCTTATCATGGATGTTTCTCTCTCTCTGGCCCTCTCCCTTCCTCTCTGAAATCAATAAAAATATGTTTTAAGCCGAAACCGGTTTGGCTCAGTGGATAGAGCGTCAGCCTGCGGATTGAAAGGTCCTAGGTTTGATTCCGTCAAGGGCATGTACCTTGGTTGCGGGCACATCCCCAGTGGGGGGTGTGCAAGAGGCAGCTGATCGATGTTTCTCTCATCGATGTTTCTAACTATCCCTCTCCCTTCCTCTCTGCAAAAAAATCAATAAAATATTATATATTTTAAAACCAAGTCTCGGTGCCACAGGGTTTTAGAAGGTTAATGAGCTCACAGCCATGATGATATTAGCGTGGTATTTGGCACAGGGAGCTCCCGTGAGTGTTAGCTGTTTAGTAAACATCGCCTCCTGGGTGATGCCATTCATTCTGCGGTCAAGAGGCATTCTTACCCAATCTCAGCTCGGAGCCTGCAGAGTGTAGCTGCTCAAACATCTTTTGGGATGGGGACTGTATGTTATTCCTCTGGAACAGACAAGATGTTTCCACCCTGCAGTCCCACATCCGCAATGACCTGTATCAATCCTACAGAGCACAAGGAAGCGGGTTCCGAGGGCACGGGCCGAGGTGGGCCCAAGGGGGGGTGGTGCAGGCACGCACAGGAACCTGGGGCGCCCGAGTCTGTGGGAGCCAACCCGGAGGCGCTCCCACCTGCGCCAGGAGAAGTTGGCGAGCGTCTGGGCGTGAAGAGATGGATGGCTGCTGAGAAGGTCTGCGTGTCTCAACGGCTCCGCATCCTGCCCACCCGAGTTGCCACCGACGCTCCCCACGACCGGCCCCCTGCTCGCCCTCACCCACGTTAGGAATGAACGGCTGCTCGCGAGGACCTCCCAGGCCACGGCACCTCCGTGCTGACCGTGGCACTCCACCCGTCAGCCGGGACGGCCTCTGCTCGGAGCCCAATGCCCTGGCGTTGCGTTCGGAAGAAGCCAACATGACAACCAACAGGACATCGCTGCCGGAATTCAAACTGGATCCCTCTTGTTCCAGGACGGAGCTGCCCAGGAGCACAGGCTCTGGACACAGGCACTGGCTTCCATTTAAACTCATTAAAATGAGATGCAATTCCACAGCCTGAAGGATCCGCCCTATTGCCCGTGCTCAGTAGCCACACGGCCCCGGACCTTGTGCTGACCAGAGCAGACAGAGACTATGTGCACCGTGACAGTGAGATCTGGACGTAGGGGGGCTCTGGGGCATACGCCCAAGCATCAGGCACCGGTGATTTGTATGAAAATTGTGTCCCCGCAAGGAGAGCTAGGGATCCCATGACGCTGGTGATTTAGAGCATGCCATGCATTCCCTGACATACCACCTGGCACAGGTAGGACCTGATCCCCCCATCTGGCCGATGGGCCCACCTCAGTGACCTGTAGTGCGTGGAGGGAGCAGGGGAGGAAGCTGTCAGTCCTGAGGCTGCGTGGGGAAGGGGGAGTTTGTGCACCGCTCTGTCTCTCTCCGGATGCTCCCTGTTGGGGGCCAGGCACGTGTGGGTCCGCAGCCACTGGCTCTCACGGCCCCAGCGGACACCAGCATCAAGCCCTGGCAGTGAGACGCTCAGGCGGCACCTGCGTGGAGCTGGTGAAAGCCTGAGTGGGCGCGGTCATCTCGGATGTCTCGGATGGGCTATAAAAAGTGGTGTAAGAGCAGAGAAGGGGCGAGGGGGTCCCCATAGTGGGTCGGACCCGGTCAAACCTTGGGTCAATCAGCTCTGCTTCTGCTGTCTGTCCCGCAGTCACAGACTCTTTCATGATGACAGTCACCGCTGTCTCCGCAGACTGGAGGTGAGGGAGGTCGGGAGCCGGCCAGCCGAAGGACCCCGTAGCCTGGCCTGAGGCGTCTCGGACATTCGGTGGGTCATTTATTCCTCCAACCGCCAAGCTGCTCACCCCCAGGAAGGAAATACAGCAATACAGATTGGGAAGAAAGAAAGAATCGCGTCTCCGTTTGCAGGTGATGTGGCTATCTGTGTGGGAAATCCCAAAGAATGGGGGAAAATACAAGAATCAAAAAATCCCTCCTACGGCCCTCACCGGTGTGGCTCAGTGGATAGAGCGTCAGTCTGCGGACTCAAGGGTCCCAGGTTCGGTTCCGGTCGGGGGCATGTACAGAATTGTCAGAGAACCAGTGGCATAAACATCAGGCCAGGCCCCACCCTAAGCAATGCATGGCCGCCTGGACGTGGCTGGATCACAGCAGCGCGTCTCTGGGTTGTCTTTCTTCCTCCGGATGTGGCAGGAGAGACACAGAGGCCAGGGTCAATGCGTGGCCTCCTCGCTCATCCTCACGACCACGGTGTCTTGTCGGCACGCACGGTCCTGGGACCGCTCCGAGGGGTCAGCGGGGAAGGAAACGAAGCTGATTTGGGAGGGAGGCCCCAGGATAGAACCCCTCCCTGCCTTTGACCCGGGGGTGACGAGAAACAGCACAGCCAGACCACATCAGGCAGCCCAGCGCGGCCAGAGGTTCTGTGTGGTTTTCCCTCCCAGTTCAGACCTCGTTGTAAGATAACACGGCTTGAGAGTCCGATATCAGAGATAAGGAGCCCTGGGTCAGACTGCTGGACCTCAAAGGGAGGGTGGGGATAAAAGGGAGAGATCAACCCAAGGACTTATGTGCACACATATGAGCCTAACCAGTGGTCAAGGACAATAGGGGGCCGGGGGCATGAGTGGGGGGGGGGGATTGGAATGGGGGGTTGAGGACAAATATATGATACCTTAATCAATAAAGAAATTAAAAAAAAAAAAAAAACTCAGGGAGACTGTCCTATTGGAGGCGGGGAAGTTTTTATTCAAATTGGACGTCTTTGATGCTAGAAGAAGAAAAAAACACCAGGGCAGATGTCAATTGGCATTTTGGCATTTCACAGCAATCACCTAGTGGCTAGATGCCTCCCAAAGTACCGTGCTTTTTTTGTTTGAGAACAAAAGAGCAAAGATGAGTTCTTTTCAGCAAGAATGTTCAGCCAGTCATCTCCTGTGGTTTGACGTGAGCTGGCATTTCAGTAGGAAAACAGGCTTTCGGTCCACCCCTCAGGACCCAGCTCGCACCCCTGTCCATGGATCTGAGCTCCAGCGGATTTTCTAACACTGTTGCCATGGCAGGCCGCACAAGTGTCTCCTGAGAAACGGGGGGGGTGGAGGGTGGGGGGGGGGATTTTGCAAGTCGCCCTGTTCCGTAAACAGCCCGGTTCCTGGCTGTGCCATAACCTGTATGAGGCTGGTTGCTGCTTTCAGTCTATAAACTGGAAACTCACGCCATGTAAACAGCAAGGGAACGGTCACAAACCCCCACCCCCAGGGCATGGCAGACAGACAGTGTCTCAGAGCATCCGGATCTAAGATAAAACACCAACAGAAAACCTCTGAGAATGCCTCGCGCTGACGTGACCTCCCACCCATCCTCCACGCTCCCCCTCTGCTCGGGAATCCGTCCCCCACCCCTCCACCCCCGAAGGCAAAGTGATCTTGGAAAAATGCAAACTGGGCGATGCTCTCCAGGCCTTCCACCACAGGCTACGCGGCGAGCATCCTGCCAGGCCCAGGACTTGCAAGGCCTCAGGTCTGCATTCTCAGAGCAACACCGCCAGGGAGTGACCTGACACTGTCCCCTTTGGGTGATGAGGCCACGGAGGTTTAAAAGCCGGGGCGTGCCCAGGGCCGGGCGTGGAGACAGAGCTGACCTGACAGTCTGACCTCAGAGTCGCCCTGCCCCTCTCCTCCCCCGTCTGCACGGACGTGCTTCTCAGAGTTGGAACAAAACCACATCATTTCCTATTTTCTAAGCTCTCGGTCTGTTTTGTTGTTAATGAAGTCATGGTGAATGCTTATCCACGTGGAGACACCTCTTTTGGTTACATTTTACAGTGACATACGTGTTGTTTGCACAATATGTCGGATGCCTCGGGCACCGGAGTCAGGAGAACGTGAGGCAGCCCAGCAGGCCAGCCCGGAGCCTCGGGGCCAACCGCTCGGCCTGATGGCATCGAGGGAACAGGGTCCCTGAGCCTCATCCGGAACCTCCTCCTGGAAGAAGGCGCAGCTGGCTGCACCTAGGACTCACCTGCATGATGTTGAAGCTGGAACACACATTCCAGGTTGCCTGCATTTGGAGATTCCAATGAGCAAAAGGGGAGACCATTTCAGCGGCTCAGAGCGCCCGGCTCAGTGAGAGCAGCCACAGGCACACCCTCCCTAAGCCCCGGCTTCGCCCATCGCCCATCAGCCCCAGGCGGGAGGCATAATGGGCTCTAATCACCTGGCATTGGCGGCAGGAGCCGGTAATTCTCCACTTGGCTCCCGAGCCTTCGCAGTAATTAAGCCTCGTCTCTGCTGCTCCTTGATGAAGAGCCGGGAAGAGGGGAACCCCAGCCCAGCCGCACAGTCTCCGGGCCCCGTGGACGCGCGGCTCGCTCCATCCCTGTGGCTCCACCCGTCCCTGCGGCTCCATCCGGGTTTTCATCAAACAGAGGCACCGACCAGTTCGGGGAGATACAGGCAAACGGCAGCCACGGGCACGAAGCTGGTCCCCGACCCCCCATGGCGAAGGCAGACGTGGAAGAACACGGATGCCCATGACACACCTTTGTTCTGATGGACAGGATTTAGTGGCTGTCCAGCCCTGGGGCCAGCTGGGTGGACAGAACACTAAGCATTGAGGTTATGACTCATATGTAACTAGGGGCCCCCTGTACAAAGCTGTACACAGGGCTCGGCCCCCGCAGCCAGGCCGGCCCACGCAGCCCCAGCTTTGTCTGGAAGGTCGTCCGGAAGGTCATCTGTACAGTCGTTCTGCTGTTTGGTCTAATTAGCACATTCGCTCTTTATTATGTAGGATATCAGAGCACGTTCGAGTCTGTCTCTCACAGGAACTGGAGAGGGGACAGATTGGTGTGTGCAGGTGCCACGCGGGAAATCACGGTTAATGTGTTAGAGTTCGTTACTGGCTTCTACCAGACACTGGAAAGGCGGGTAGTTTTCTGTCCTCCAACGTGACACCCTGAATTCCAGCAGAAGCATCTTCACAGTAAAGATCAGGCCAGCCGCCCCGGAGGGCGATGTGCGAGGTGGGTGCGGCTTTAGAATTACCACCCCCATCCCCACCCCGGCCGTGAAACAACTCTCATGGACTCAATTTTCTCTAATTTATTGTCAGCTTTTTACACCACTGTTATCGGCCAGGATTAGTTCACGGGGATTTAATTGTGCTGTAAATTCAGTTTCTTTCAGACGCGTCTCTGCTCTCTGTCCCTCCCCCGCGTCTCCTTTCACACGTGCTCCAAACATATCAATAATTTACACCGCAACGCCCGTGCGTGCCTTCCTTATGACGCACGTGTTCTGCTTCGTGCGGTCCTGTCAGGGGCCATGTGAACATTTGGGAAGGTCTGAATTTTTCATGAAAGGTGGTTGGGGCCACATGGAAGAACAAAAAAAAAAACTATTTTTTGTTGTTAATCCTCACCTGAGGATATTTTTTCTTTTTCTTTTCTTTCTTTTCTTTCTTTTTTTTTGGGGGGGGGGGAGAGACAGTGGACTGGAGGGGAGGAGGGAGATCAAAACATGGATAAAAGAGACACATGGGCTGGTTGTCTCCTGCATGCATCCAGAACAGGGCCAGGGATTGAGCCTGCAACCCAGGTAGGTGCCCCAGACCAGGAATCACACCTGAGACCATTTGGTGCACAGGGCGGTGCTCTAACCGCTGAGCTTACTGGCCAGGGCAACAAACCTATTTTTTTTTTTTTTAAAGGCTTCAAAACTGGCTAAAAGCAGTAACAGAATAAGCACTCAGAAAGATAGTTTTTGCTAGGCACGATTTTTTTTTCTCTTTATCGTGAACAAATCTAAGCGTTGACAGGTGCTTCCATCCTTATATAGCCACAGGGCGGGGAAGCTTTGTGATGTCCATTTTACAGATCAGGAAACTGAGGCTCACAGGAAGTCACTGCTCAAGGTGACAGCAAGGGAGGGAGTGATAGGCGAGAGACTGTGGCTCCAGCCTTTAGGACTCGAAGCCCAAGTAATCTCATGAAACCAGGTCCCGGGCAGGCGCCGAGCTGAGCACGGAGAGAGCAGCCTGGCCCTGAGGAACAGGCAGCTCAGCACCAGGCACACACGGAAACAGGAGGTTCTGTTCCTGGTTAGAACATCACTGCACCGGGCAGGCACCCTTCAGCACACAGCACCTGCCGGTATCACACTGTCATTGTCCCTGGCTCCGACGGGTGGAGTCCGGCGATGGGAATGTGTGGGCAGAGCTGGGTGAGTGGCTGAGTGGGATGAAAGGAACACGTGACTCCCTTTTTCCATTCAAGCTTTTTGTCCTCGGATTCCTTTCTCAGGAGGGTGCCTCCCTCTCCCCTGGGGCACCAAGACCCAATCCTACCTGTGCTTTGTTTGTTTGTTTTTAAAAAAATATATTTTATTGATTTTTTACAGAGAGGAAGGGAGAGGGATAGAGAGTTAGAAACATTGATGAGAGAGAATCATCGATCAGCTGCCTCTTGCACACCCCCTACTGGGGATGTCCCTGCAACCAAGGTACATACCCTTGATCGGAATCGAACCTGGGACCCTTCAGTCCACAGGCTGATGCTCTATCCACTGAGCCAAACTGGTTTCGGCCCTACCTGTGTTTTGATGCTCAATCTGAGGCCTCCTTCTGGCCTGTGACCCCCAAATAACATCCAGCCAGAGGAGCAATGGTCAAACTGTCAGGAACTTTCTAAGCCTGTTGTTAAACACAGTCATTTAAAAAACAACACACAAATCATTTAAACTTGGAATTCCACAAATTAGAAAGTTTAAAAGAGAATTCATTTTCTAATGCTTTGACCAGATTGTATTACTATCGATGAGGCTACTTTGGTGCGTCCTACTGCCCCAATGACGGGAACACTGTGGTGGTGGCTCCCGCTCACCTCTGACTATGTAGTGGGGGATTTCAGGGTGGCAACCAGTCGATGTGTTTCTCTCACATCAGTATCTCTCTCTGTCTTTCCCTCTCTCTAAAAACCAATGGAAAAATGTCCTCGGGAGGGGATTTAAAAAAAAAAAAAAAAAAGGTGGGGGGATGATCAAGTGGAAGATGTAAATGTGCCTTCGGCCAACGTCCATTACAAAGTAGCATTCAACGCTATCGGTAATGCGTTTCTGCTCGCAAGGGAATAAAACAAGTTACCCGAAATCCAAATTAACTACCCAGCAAACAAATTCAAAAGGTTTTCATAGCAGGATGTGGTCTTGTGATGTGGGCCAGTTTATAAACAGCCTGGGTTCTTGCACAAGAGAAGAAAACGATTTCAAAGACAGAGACGCGGTAAGGGAAGGAATCCCATCATGAAAACTGCGCTAGAAAATCATGAGGAAAGGCAAAAATCCACGGGCGGAGAGGGAAGAGAGGTGGGAGGGGGGCGGGTTGGGGAGAGGGGAGGGGAGGAGATCTTCGACGGAGCCAGAAAACAACCGGCCTAGAATGTAAAACTTTTCTCACAACACCAACGACCAAGTGATTGAAACATTGCAAACTCCGCAGGTACTCCGTAGCTTCCTGTGACGTGTATGAACAAGAGACACAGCCCCATCTGTACTCTGGGGATGTTTTGTCTTAAAGCACTTCCAGTTCACAAAGAAATGTCAAGTCAAATGTTTAAAATTAAATATGTGGGCATATTTTGGACTTTCTATATTTGTCGCAGAAGAATTTCAGCGGGCTGTGACCCAAGAGGTGCTTGAGGAAACCATTCCTGAGACTCAGGGAAACTCAAAAGCCTGTCCCCTGTTGGCCTTTCCCAGCCGAGTCTGCTTTGGGCCGTGTGGGGGGGGAGGCCCCAAGAGGGGACAGCGGCCTCCCTCAGTGGGCAGACTGGCCCCTGACAGGCGTGGCCCCTGGAGTTCAAGGTGCCCTGGGGCCCCCTGCGTTGTGGCTTCTGCCGGAAGGAGGGATGGCGGCGAACAGCTCAGATCACATCTGGGTTTACATCCTGTACGTGGAAGCGGTGGCTGTTTGCATGTCTGCACCCTCTTTTTCCCCCCCAAGAGAAAAGTCAAATATTCTAAAATGTTTCAACCGCCAACGCATGCGGTGATGATACATTTTCTCGACGCTACGATAATTGTTTACATAATCTGTGCCTGTAAACACTTCAATGCAAGGCTGTGTGTTTATAAACAACCGAAAATCGAAAGGACAATGGGCCGATGTGAGGAAAGTCAATAAACCCTAATTAAATCCCTCTGGACGGACATCTGGCTCTCCGGGGAGGTTCCCAGCGGGGAGAAGGCATGTCCTAAGTGGGGTTTCCCGAAAGGGGTCCTCAGACCCTGCTCCAGCGTGTGCCTGAGGAGTCGGCTCTGTCCTGACCATCCACCTGGAGACGGACTCAGGCCCTCGGCTCGGCCCCGCACACACCCTGCACCGCAGAGGCAGCCACAGGCCCCGGGGGTGTGAGAACCGCTCACAGGACCAAGGGAACCCTATTTCCATAACCTGTCACAAAGGCTATGAAAGGATAAGGAACGCCTGGCTGGCATGGCTCAGTGGTTAAACCCGGAAGTCAGAGTTCCATTCCCGGTCAGGGCACATGCCCGGGTTGTGGGCTCCATCCCCAGCGTGGGGCGTGCAGGAGGCAGCCCATCAATGATTCTTCCTCATCATTGATGTTAGCTCTTCTGCTCCTTTCCTCTTTAAAAATCAATAAAAATATGTTTAAAAACAACAAACAGAAGGACAGAAAATGGCAGCTCGAGGAAGAGACACAGGGTGAGGTCACACATGCACAAATTCAAGCACCAGGCCTCTAATGGAGATCATAATAATCTGGCCACTCAATATATATATATATATATATATATATATATATATATATATATATATCTTATAAATCACAATATTACAGTGGGGGGAAGTGAGACAGTATGGCAAAAATTCTGAGGAGAGTTTCAAATGAGTGCCAAAATCGCATTAAATTATTGAACGTGAGAAATGAAAGGAGAAAAGGAAGTGAGAAATGGTGGTGAGAAATGGTGGAATTGGAGAACCCTTAGCATTTATGTCACCATTTCACTGCGTTTTCACCGTTGACTCGGGGAGGGGGGGAGGGGAGAGGGCGAGGAGGTGGGGGCAGCATGATGCGCCTCAGGCCACAGCGGGGATGGAGGGCCCCATGGCCAGTCCCTCGCCTCCCCCACATGGCCATCCACAAACACAGAGCTTAGCTTTCGTTTGTTTTTCCTTCAGAAAGGCAGGAAGTGCGTGCATTTCCAAGGACAATATTTACATCTTGTTAAAGTGGATTCTAAGACCCATTGGAGACAGCGATTAAAACAAACACGCTGCCTCCCCTCCAGTGCCTCTCCGGGGCCCTGGGTGGGCCGTGAGCATGCTCAGGGCTCCACTTCCCTTTCCACACCGGACAGGAGAATCATTCTCACTTCCGAACAGCCAGCCTGGTGCTCCTTGTCCGTTTCCGAGGAGCCAGCCCCCAGGCCTGGCCATCCCCTCCAGACCATGCCCTCCACGCCAGAGCCGGCCCAGGGCTGCGGGAATGAAAGAGCAGCCATTTAGCCAGCGGGATAGATCAGGTGGGTCTCTAAGCGATCAGTTCCCAAGGACTGTGGGCTTGGTTGCTAAGAGCCCCCCCCCCCCCCCCCGCCACACCCAATAGTCAGGTGGATTCACTGGCTCCTGCGGATCTCAAGGAGGCTCATTAGTTAGATTAAAGCAACAGCAACGGGTCACGCAGAGTTTAAAATTAATCATGGATTTTAATCACCAGAAACAACCATGACGTTCGTCTCTGTCGGATTTTCCAAAGGCCAAACACGAACATGTAAACAAGAACCAGTGTAAACATTTGTGGGTTGCCCTCTCTCGTCTAGACCTCGGCGTGGCTCTGGAAAGATCCATGTAGCCTGTGTGGGTGTGTGCGGGAGGGGTCAGGGGAGGGGGTGGCGTGGGGATCCTCCTGCTGTTTTCTCTTAATGAGCTTGGACTCCCAGGCCAAAGTGAGCCCCTGCCTTCTGCTTATGCTCTTCGCCACCCAACTGCCTCGGGGCTGGGACAAAGCACAGGCATCCAAAACCGCTGTTGGGGCGGCCGTGGGCCCCAGCTGCCAGCCAGGCTCCGCACAGACCCTGTCTGCAAAGTGGGAGCCGCATGACCCCGGGCAGCCTGAAACCCAGATGCTGTCTCGCCAAAGAGAGTATGATGAGAGTATAGAACTTCCTCACGACCCTGTGGCCGTTAAACGTTAGCCTCATTGGCTCTGCCACCAAACAGGTGTCTCAGAGGTTTCCACTCCCCTCCCCATCCCATCCACTGTTACTCCTCACCTGGATACCCAAGCGACCGCCTCTCCTGTCCTTTTGCTTTCACCCTCCTCCCATTCACCCGGGACCGGCTCTTCCTCAGAAAACATCTGCATCCACAGCAGCACTTCAGAGCGGAAGTCAGAGGCCCCAGGGCCGTGTCCCGAGCTGCCACTCCGAGGGCCCTGCCGATCAACCACCATCCTCATGCCTCACTCTGGACCTGGCTGTGACCGCCACCTCATTCGTGCTGCGGCCTGAATTCCAGCCATGTTCACTCTCCTCATACCGAGGGGGACGGAGTCAGGGAGCTGCATCCTGTTTCAATAGCTAGGTACCTGCCTGGTAGGGTCGCCTCATCTCATCGTTGGGGAAACCTGGGCATGTAGCTTGTTAGTTTTATTTAATATATCTTTATTGGCTTCAGAGAGGAAGGGAGAGAGGGAGAGAGAGAGAGAAACATCAGTGATGAGAGAGAATCATGGATCGGCTGCCTCCTGCACACTCTATACTGAGGCTCATGCCCACAATCTGGGCATGTGCCCTGACGGAATCAAACCGTGACCTCCAGGTTCATAGGTTGATGCTCAACCACTGAGCCACGCTGGCCTGGCTATGGGCACGTTTTGATTGCTTCTTTCTAGTAAAAAAGTGCTGGCCCCAGGATGTCAAACTGTAACATGGAGGAAGGAGCAGAAACCACACCATGGAGAGAACCTCACAGCAGAGAGTGGGCTGGGTCAGGGCTCACACAAATGCAACAACAGAGAGAGAGGGAGAGAGAGAGAGAGAGAGAGAGAGAGAGAGAGAGAGAGAGAGAGAGAGAGAGAGAGAGAGAGAGAGGCGTGGCCAGGTTTCCACATCGTCAGCAGGCAGGGCCTGGGCGCTGGAGGAACACATAGCATTCTCCACGTGTGAGGAGCGGAGGCTGAGTGGAAACCATCACAGGGGACAGTCCCCCACAGGCCTCTGCAGGGTCCCCGCTGCCACACTCTGTAGACACGTCCACTGGCCCTGTGCTGGGGGGGGGGGGGGGGGAGGCACAGTCTACACTGGGGACGCTCGCATCCCTCTGAGCATGGATCTCGAGGAGGAGGGGGACCAGGAGGAGAGAGGAGACCAGAGCCTCCAGGGCCAGGACTGGGGAAGAGCTGGAGAGAGGGGACAGGGACCCTCGGGAGAGAGGAGTGTTTGATGACAGCCAGCACTGGTCCCCCCATTGCGGCCCCTCTCACCCCACATCCAGCTGTTCCCTCCGCCCTCGCCACCAAAGCGCAGTGAAGTCACCACCCGTCCTTCCGGATGGCAGGCTGGGGGGTCACAGACCGAGAGTCACTCTCAAAGGCTCGCAGCGGGCCTCCTGGTGGTTGGGTCGGGGGGAGCCCTGAGCTCAGTCACGGCTGAAAATACCCATTAGGGACAGAAGAGCATGCCAACAGGCACGTCCATGTGACAGGCCCGTGGGGGGACACGAATGTGTGTCGTGGCACAGGGAACGGTAGGAAATGGTGCTGCCCGTGACCCGCTGCCCGGGACCGGCTGCCCGGGACTGCGGAAGACTTTTAAAGTGCAGGGGAGGCCAAAACTGGTATGGCTCAGTGGATAGAGCATCAGCCTGCAGACTGAAAGGTCCCGGGTTTGATTCCAGTCAAGGGCATGTACTTTGGTTGCGGGCACTTCCCCAGTAGGGGGTGTACAAGAGGCAGCTGATCGATGATTCTCTCTCTCATCGATATTTCTAACTCTCTATCCTCTCTTCCTCTCTGTAAAAAAAAAAAAAAAAAAATCAATAAAATATATATTTTTTTAAAAATAAAGTGCAAGAGCGGTTGAGCACTTGTACAGACGGAGAAACTGCGGCGAACAGGGAAACGCAGGACGTGCAAATGTCCTGTGGCCCAGGCGAGGCAGAACCGGGATGTGCAGGGAGGCGGTCCTGACTCTGAGCTCACAACATTCCCGTCCCCCGAGTCCAAAGCGCGGCCCTGCACTAAGCAACTGTCTATTGAAGAGTCTGTGCCACTCTGAGTCATGGGGGCGTCTTAATTGTCTCAAGCGGAGCTGATTTTGTTTTCTGAAAACTGCAGCATATTATTCACTTATCACAGCAGGCACAGGGGCCAAACCCCGCCCCCTTCCAGCACAGTTTTCCTGGGAGCAGCCTCCACGCTTCACTTAGGCGCCGTCTACTGCGGCAGCTTTCTGCGGAATAGTTATGGCGGGGACGGCATGGCCCTCAAAGCTGAACACATCGACTATCTGGCTCTTGGCAAAAAGGTTTGCCAAACCTTCATATGGACAATCCCACATGTTATTTCTGGGATGAATTCTTTCTAGTGATATTCGATGGCTCAGGGTCACTTCCACTGTTCAATGTCCATGTTATCTGTTCAATACATTTTTATCAAATACCACCCTCAGCCACCCCCAAAGAAGTCCATGGGGGAGTGTTCTGCATGGAGGAGAATATGCAGCCTTCTCCCAAGTAACATGTGACCTGTGAGGCCCCCTGTCGCTGTCCCCAGAGGCTCCCTGGGTTTTGCCACCCCCTGGGTGCCTTCAGTTCCTATAAGGCTTCCCCGGAATTCTACTTACAAACTGGCTGGGAAACAAAAACAAAGCACAGCCCAGCTGCCGTGGCTCAGAGGATGAGCATCGACCAATGAACCAAGAGGTCATGGTTCGATTCCCGGTCAGGGCACATGTCTGGGTTGCAAGCTTAATCCCCAGTCGGGGGCGTGCAGTTGGCAGCCGATCCATGATTCTCCCTCATCATTGATGTTTCTCTCTCTCCCTTGTACAGATGGAGAAACTGCGGCGAACAGGGAAACGCAGTTCTAAAAATCAATAAAAACGTATTAAAAAATAACAACAACAAAAAAAACGAGGACAGGGTCCCCACACGCTCACTTCCCCCCACCTCCCACCTCCCTAGTTAAAGGACCATCAGAGCTTTGTGCTTCTGCACAGAACCAGCCGGAGGAGCCCTGGGTGCCAGCTTTATCTGCTCTCCACGCCGGCCCAGCCCTCAGAGAAATTACAGGTTACCCAGAGATTCCCACCGGGACAACCGGCTCCGGGCCCTCGGGCGCTTTCATCTGGGGATCCCACTCCCGAGGCCCTGGGCGCTGTCGGGATGCAGGGGCTGCTTGCCAGAGCGCGTCTGCCAGCAGCTGGACACATTTTCCATTGGACCTGCACCGAAGAATGTTACCGCGGCTGAAGTTTTCCATGATTGCGCTGCCCCGTGAGAGGAGCAGAGCCAGCTGGGAGGAGTGTTCTGTCTGCTCCCGCCTGGCTGAGGAGCCAGCAGGAAGGGCCCGGGCAGCGGCGGCAGTCTTTAACTTGCAACGGCCGGGACAGGAGGAAGAGAGCCCCGCCCCACTGCAGGACTCTCCTCCGGAATGGTGTGTGTTAGCTCTCTCATTGCCCAGCGTGTCCGCTCGACCTGGGCACCAATGTCACAGGTTCAAGACAAGATTCCAAAGAACGGTGAGGTCACAGTCCTCCTGATTGGCTGGCATCTCAAAAATGGTTTCCCTAGCCCCGCTAGCATGGCTCAGTGGTTGAGTGTCGACCTATGTACCAGGAGGTGAAGATTTGATTCCCAGTCAGGGCACATGTCCTGGTTGTGGCCTCGATCCCCAGCGCCCAGTGCCAAGTGATGATTCTCTCTCATCGTTGATGTTTCTATCTCTCTCTCCCTTCATCTCTGAAATCAATTAAATACACACACACACACACACACACACACACACACACTTTAAAGGCTCAGTGCACAAAATTCATGCACAGAGTAGGAGGGTCCCTCTTCCCGGCCTGCACCCTCTTGCAATCCAGGACCTTTCGGGGGGATGTCCGACTGTGAGATCGGGCCTAAACCAGCAGTAGGACATCCCTGTCGAAATTCGGGTACTGCTGGCTCCTAACTGCTTGCCTGCCTGCCTGATCACCCCTAACCACTCACCTGCCTGCCTGATTGCCCCTAACTGCTCCCTCGGAGGCGGGGCCAGCCGGGGCAAGGGGCCATGGTGTTCTCGTCTCTGGTTGTTCTGGTCGGTCCACGGTTTCAGTAGCTGGGCTTTTATTATATAGGATATATCATTTATTAAAAAAAAAAAAAAAAAAAAGAAAGAAAGAAAGAAAAAAAGAATGTTTTGCCTAAAGCCCTCCCAGAAGACAAAATGATATTCTTTGGTTTTAAAAATGACAAAAAGGGAAGAAAACAAAACAATGGGCAGGGCTCTTCTTTTAAGACCATCAAATAGTACTTAAGTGAGAATAATTGTGTGTTAGACGCCAGAGGGAGGGGCACTAGGGAAACCCCAGGTTTGAGCTCAGAGGAGTGTGTGTGTGTGTGTGTGTGTGTGTGTGTGTGTGTGTGTTGCTGCCTGAAGCCACACTGAGCTGCAGAGGTCCTCGGAGGAGCCCCTGAGCTCACCTCTGGCTACTGAGGCCCACGTGGACAAGACACGGATGCCACGCTCAGGGCGTGCTGGTCACACCAGCCGGCCCGCTGACACGGGGAAGCAGTTTATCCCGTTCCGCCCACGGAGGGCGGCCTCGGCGGGCCCCACCCACACGGCAAACCGCCGGGCCCACCCCACCCGCCCGAAATGACACCTCAGAGCACCTGTGTGAAGTCTCCGGGGGTTTCTACACATAAAAATTAGTCAATTAGCAATGATTACCGTATGTTAGGTGAGCGCGGGTTGTTATTATCATAATTTTACAGAGAAAATGAGAGTGGTGGAGGTGCCAGGAGAAAAATTAAAATTAACGAGTTCCTAGATCATAGGCCTGAGCTGCAAGGACTTTAAAGAGCTTGCTTATTAAAAAAAAAAAAGAAGAAGAAGAAGAAGAAGAAGAAAAGGAAAGGAAAGGAAAGGGGGGAAAAAGCATAGCATGCTGTAAAGGGAAACTTGAATATTACAAAACAGACTTTCCGAATTAAAACTGTTCGATTTATTCATGGAACTAGTGCTGGGATCTGTTTTTCATTTATGACTGGAAACTGCTAGGTGTTTTTTGTTGTTGTTGTTGTTGTTTGTTTTGTTTTGCTTTGTTTTGTTTTTTACAAACCTTCCTATACATCTGGGAGGGCGGGCCATTGGTGTTTGGTGGGAGATTCCGTGTTGTCACGGGTCTTCCCTCTTCAAATCCATTTCCTCGTTTATTTATTTTTTTCCTTCTTAGGAATCACCCGGGTCTCTGATGTCTTAGGAACCTGGATCCAGGAAGATTTGGGTAAGTTGTATTCGATGAGTGTCCTCTGTGAACCAGTGCCCCACGTGGCCGCTTTCTTAGAGACTTGAAAAGTTGAATTTGATTTTAGGAACTGGTCCGTCCTGGGATTTAGTGGAAGGAGGAGGGTCTGTGGGTGCGTAAGTCATTTTGAATGAATTTTATTAAAAGGAGCATTGAATCGCCTTCTCACGTGCATCTTCCCTTCCCAGCTGACTGCTTCCAGGCTGGGGTCCTGGTGATGTTTGGGAGGGCGATTAGTGTGCGTGGCCTTCGTTGGAACTACCAGGAGAAGGATGCTCTTTGGGTGGGCGTGGCGAGCCTGCAGGATGCAGGGCTGTGTGTGCCACCATGGAGACCTCTGGGGAGCCCCCCCCAGGAGAGCCCAGGGGGTTCCGGGTGGGGCTGATCCCCAGGGTGAGGGAAGGCGGCAATGCCTGCGGGAAGCCGGCCCCATCAGCAGTTCCCGGGGGAGCCGGCTGTTCAGAATGCAAGGGACTTCGCGAGGGGAGCTGTGTGCACGTGCGGGTGCGCTCCCCAGACAGCCACCCTGTGATTTGTCTCCCCGTGCCGTGCCCTGGCATCACCCGTGAGGAGGTCCGAGAGCAGCGCTTACCTGGAGCAAGAGAGGGAGCTGGTCTTCGTCCGACAGGAGGGGGCACCTGGACACCACGCCCCTCTCTGAAGGACTCAGACCTGCTCAACTGTGCCCTCGGCGGCCCGAAGCCCCGCCCTGCTCTCCAGCACCCCCAAATCCAACACCCCCCAACCAAGCACCCCCCAATCCAGCATCCCCCAATCCAGCAACCCCCCCCAAATTATCACCCCC
The DNA here is from genome assembly GCA_963693515.1 of Pipistrellus nathusii. Taxonomy (NCBI): domain Eukaryota; kingdom Metazoa; phylum Chordata; class Mammalia; order Chiroptera; family Vespertilionidae; genus Pipistrellus; species Pipistrellus nathusii. The sequence goes on along the minus strand of OY882870.1, from coordinate 49,941,597 downwards.
CAATCCAGCACCCCCCAACCAAACACCCCCCCAATCCAGCATCCTCCAATTCAGCAACCCCCCAACCAAGCACCCCCCAATCCAGCATCCCCCAATCCAGCAACCCCCCCAAGCAAGCACCCCCCAATCCAGCATCCCCCAATCCAGCAACCCCCCCAAGCAAGCACCCCCCAATCCAGCATCCCCCAATCCAGCAACCCCCCCAAGCAAGCACCCCCCAATCCAGCATCCCCCAATCCAGCACCCCCCAACCAAGCACCCCCCAATCCAGCAATCCCCCCAACCAAACACCCCCCCAATCCAGCATCCCCCAATCCAGCAACCCCCCAACCAAGCACCCCCCAATCAGTTCAAAGTCCTCACCACGTGTGCCCTGCAGGCTCCCTGAGATTAGGTCCTGCCCTGCCTATGTCTCTGCCTTTACCTGCCTCTGTCCTCCCCTCTCCCCGCTGCGTCAGCTCTGGGCCAGCTCTATCTTAACCCCTCAGCACCTTGGCAGTCCTGTCCCCTCTGCCCAGAATACCCTGCTGTCATTGCTGGCTCCTTCTCACCGTTCAAGGGACAGATCAGACCCCCTTCCTTCCCCCCCTTGGGAACGGGCTCCTCTGGTTTCCGAGTCCCCACGCTGTTCATTTCAGCCATGAAACACATGCCTGGCCCCCCAGCCTGACAGACAGGGGTTCTCTCCCTGATGCTAAAATTAACCCGGAGGCGCGGCTAGCACACACATACTCTCATTTGCCTAAAGAGGGAGGCCCCACCCACCCACCCTACCCCTGGCCTCAGCTGCAGCATTTCATCAGCCCCTGGCCTGGCCGGGAAGGGGGAAGTGGGGGGGAGGGGAGAGGAGAGGGTCTCAGAGAAGCTACGCCCAGAGCAAGCACTAATCTCCCGTTTACGGTGTCTGCCAGCAGGGCCTGGGCCTCAGAACCAGTTTTGGTTTGGAGATTATCACCCTGTTGACAGGAGCCCACCCCGGGACAACGAGAAGCCCACACACCTCTGTGGAATGAACCTGCTTCTGGCCCGTTCACGGAGACACGGGCCTGAGCAGCCTCCCACAGGAGGGAGGACCGGGCACTGCTCCCTGGGACTGAAACCGATCCAGTCCGCCCCATGCCCGCCAGAGAAGGGCACCGACTAAAGCAGCTGGATGGAAGGCCCTCAAACGGTCAACAGGCGCCCCCCTTAAAACCCGGTTTAAGGTCACTGCCCAGTGGCTGCTTCTGGAAGGTCAGTTCCAGCAATAGCCCCTCTGGACACGAGGGCGATCCTTGCACTCCAGGAAGCCGTTAAGTAGCGAAGGTCAGAGGTCGCAGCAGCCACAGAGGGAGAAGGAGAAGCAAAAGCCATGGGTGAACGGACGCTGTCATCCCATCCGGCCTCTCAGGCCCACAGCCGCCCTGAGCCCAGGGGTCCAACTTCAGAAACCGGCGGCTTCTCAGCCTTGGGAGAGAGTGTCCCGTCCATGGGTGATGCTGGGAACCCCCAGGTCTTCCTTCCGCACGCAGAGGCTCCCCGTCCTGGTGGGAAAGGCCCGATGACACTCCTGGGCAGCCACGTCCCATCTGGATGGCACCGGGACCAGAGCTGCCCTGTCCCCCTGGGAGCCCAGGCACCTGGGGGCTCTCCAGGCCTGGGGTCAGAACCCGAATCCGCGTGAACATCTGGGGGTCACCGCTGCCCGCGGCCCTGCAGGACACCTTGGTGTCCCGGCCTGGAGGCGACAGGGGGGACCCAGCCACCAACGGGGTGCAGAGCTGGCCTCTGAGCCCAGGCTCCCCACAGTCCAGAACAGATTCCACAGGGGCCGTAAGTGCCCGCATAGCGGCGCAGACAGAAGCGCGAAGGGGGCGGGGAGGGGGCGGGGAGGGGGCGTGGAGGGGCGGGGACCGGACTGCCCAGAAGGGATGGCGGCGGTCCAGGAAGGGGCTCGGCCATCCGGGTGGGGGAGCCACAGCAGCCTAAGGCTCCAGACTCAGGGAGCCTCTTCTAGGCTGGAATTTGCCTGCAGAAGCAAAAACTGCTAGAGAGGGGCGGAGAGCCCCCGGAGAGGAGGGTGCGGCTGCGTCCTGGGGGCCCCGCCTCCTCTCAGCGGCCCCAAGGCCGGCCTCCCGCCCCCTTGGCCTCCCCGCCGCCCGCCTCCCTGGAGCAGCTGGCTGGCGGGCCGAGCGGGCCGGGCTGGTTGTGCGTGCGCGCGCGCTCGCGCAAATACGGCGGAGGAGCTGGAGGAGCTCCGGGCCTTTTCCGAGACGCCGGCCGAGTTGGGCTCAGTCCGGGGCGAGCGCGCGCGCGGCCGGGTCTGCGCTCCTCGCTCCTCGCAGGGCGGGCGCCGCGCCCCGGCGGCGGCGACCCCGGCCCGGGCCCCGCCACCGCCACCACCACCACCACCATGGGCTTCGAGCTGGACCGCTTCGACGGCGACGTGGACCCGGACCTCAAGTGCACGCTGTGCGGGAAGGTCCTGGAGGACCCGCTGACCACGCCGTGCGGCCACGTCTTCTGCGCGGGCTGCGTGCTGCCCTGGGTGGTGCAGGAGGGCAGCTGCCCCGCGCGCTGCCGCGGCCGCCTGTCGGCCAAGGAGCTCAACCACGTCCTGCCGCTCAAGCGCCTCATCCTCAAGCTGGACATCAAGTGCGCGCACGCGGCGCGGGGCTGCGGCCGGGTGGTGCAGCTGCAGGCGCTGCCCGCGCACCTGGAGCGCTGCGACTTCGCGCCCGCGCGCTGCCGCCACGCGGGCTGCGGCCAGGTGCTGCCGCGCGGGGACCTGGAGGCGCACATGCGGGACGCGTGCGACGCCAGGCCCGTGGGCCGCTGCCAGGAGGGCTGCGGGCTGCCGCTGACCCGCGGGGAGCTGCGCGCCGGCGGCCACTGCTGCGCGCGGGCCCTGCGGGCGCACAACGGCGCGCTGCAGGCCCGGCTGGCCGCGCTGCACAAGGCGCTCAAGAAGGAGGCGCTGCGCGCGGGCAAGCGGGAGAAGGCGCTGGCGGCGCAGCTGGCCGCGGCGCAGCTGGAGCTGCAGATGACCGCCCTGCGCTACCAGAAGAAGTTCACCGAGTACAGCGCGCGCCTCGACTCGCTCAGCCGCTGCGTGGCCGCGCCGGCTGGCGGCAAGGTAGGTGCCTGCCCGCCCGCCCAACCCAACCCTGCCAGGCCCAGGACGCAGGGCATGTCCCCTCCAGGTCCCCCGGGGCGCTGGGATGCATCCCTGCCCCTCCTCTTCCTGCTGACTGCCAGCCAGATGGATCGCCAGGAGCTGGGTGCCCAGTCCATCCAAGCTTGGGAACTGGGGTTCCTGCAGAGGGACCAGCGCACAGAGTGGCATAGGCCCCGGCAGCTGTAGGGCCTGGAGAGAGAGGAAAGAGAGAGGAACCCGCAGCCTGGAGAGAGCCAGGCCTGCTTCTAGTGTCCCTGCTCAGACCCGCTGCGGTGTCTTGGTGGGAAACCGTGGTCCCCACGCAGTGAGAAGATGGTGGTGGGGGCGGGAGGGAGGTCCAGGCTTCCCCCAGGGTCCAGGGCGAGGAAGAAGGAGGCCAGAGAGGCCGCAGGGGGGGTGGGAGGGGCAGGCTCAGGCCCCGAGTGCTGGCAGCAGCTGCTGACCTTGAGCGAGCCGCCCGGACAGGGATGGACACAGCCGGGCACCCTCTGTGCCTTCCACCCGGGATCCCGGAAGGGATTAAAGGAAGCGACACGGAGCATGAAGTAGCCCCTGAGACCGGGCCAGGTCTTGTGAATGTATTGCTGACCGGCTGGGTGACCTCGTGACGTGACCCAGTGGCTCCGGAGCCTCTAACTGTGAAGTGGGTGCTGTCAGCCCTCAGGGAGAGCGGCTGTGTGAGGAGGCCAGGCCCTGGGCCTGGGTGGGGATGGGAGGGGGTGGGGGTAAGTGCCCAGCTGTGCCTGCCGTTATCTGAAGGCCCCAGCCTCCCTGGTGCTTGCTGGGAGGTGGCGTCTCGCACTGTCTGAGGGCAGCTTTGCTTGGGGCCCGGCGCTGAGCACGCCTCAGCTGTTCCCCGTCTGTCTGTCTCGTCTGTAGATGCAGGAACGGAGGCCGGGGGACGGGAGGCCCTGGGCCTGGGACCCAGCTGTGAGGTGGGCGGTGGGGTCTCCAGCCCGGACCCCGGACGCCTGCCGTGTGGCCGCTGGCTGTAGCCACGGGTGCCGTTGGCTGAGGGTGGACGGTGCGCCAGCACCCAGGGCCGCGCTTTCTACGCAGCATCTGCCCAGTCCGCGGAGCGGAGCAGGGAGGCTCAGAGAGGACCCAGGGCTGCACAGAGCCAGACAGCAACTCGGGGGGGACAGAGACGGAACCCTCAGCTCCGCCTGGGCACCCACGGGCACAGTGGCCCATGATTCTCCGTTGTGGGATGGATAGCTGGCCGCATCCCTGCCTGGACCCACGAGATCCTAGTCGCACCAGCCCCCGCATTTCCACAACCTAAAATGTCTCCAGATATTGTCCAGTGTTCTCTGGCTGGGGGAGGGGGCGGGGAAATCACCCCCTGAGACCTGGGGTTTCCTGGTTGCAAACAGGGGGGCGGGACTCCCGCCGCTGCCCCTCTGGTTGCCTGTCCATATGGCTCCAAGGAGGAGACATACCTGCCCCCAGAGCCCCAGGCCTGCCTCTGCTTTCCCTCCCGCTGGCCCAGCCCCCTCCTCCCAGTGCACACCAGGCCCCAAGTCTCCCGACCCCTCTCCGGCCCCCCTCTGCCCGGCCCCGCCTGCCTGTCAGCTGCAGCCCTAGCAGCTGGCCTGGCCTCGCGGAGCTCAGGGCAAATATTTACAGCTCGGAGCTCACCGGGGCGCACAGGCTACAAAGGGGCGGAGGGGCCAAGAGTCACCCGGCGGGGCCCAGGCTGGTCCCAGGCAGGCGCCGGGCCGGCCGGGCCCAGGGGTCGGGTTCCTGCTGGCCGTGCTGTCCTCTGGCCGCCCTGCACGGCTTTAAGCGATCCTTGTTTATAAATAAGCCCTTCGCCCCCTCCCCCAGGGTTGGCACGTCACTCATTGTTAAGCGCGTTTATTATTCCTCTTGCCTTTTCTGTTTTCTTTCTGGAGTGTTTGGGAAAATTCTCCCAGCATCAAAAGTCCGGAACTTGGATGAACCCTGGGGGCCTGGGAAGCTCTGAGTGGGAGGGCCATCAGGGGGCCTTCAGCTGGGGGCCCAGATGTTGCCTGTGGCGTTTACAGAGCAAGTCTCCCGGGAGCCCCAACTGCTCCCTGGGCCAGCCGAGCCCCAAGAGTGGGTGGGAGGGTGAGCCCCAAGAATGGGGGGGTGTGTGGAGAGCTGTGCTGGTTGGTTCCTCTCTCGGGCCCCAGCCCCCCGCTTCAGCCAGGCCTCCCCCTCCCTGCAGCTCCTCTGGCCCCCGGTGCCCCCTCAGGGCCCTTGCGGCTTCCGGGCCCCAAGTCGTGTAAGAACCTACTTATTGCATCAGGTGAACTCTGTCCCCCCACCTCCCCAAAGGTGGGCTTCGATAACAGTTCCTTTGACTCTCAACCATTTTTGCTGTTTTGTGTTGTTTGGTTTTGTTTTTGTTCCTCCTCACCTAGGATATTTTCCCATTGGTTTTTAGAGAGAGTGGAAGGGAGAGGGAGAGAAACACCAATGTGAGAGACACATCAATTGATTGCCGCCCACTAACACCTTGACCAGGACCGGGGGACCTGCAACCCAGGTACATACCCTTTGACTGGAATAGAACCCGGGACCCTTCGGTCCTTGGGCCCGTCACACTATCCACTGAGCCACACAGGCTGGGGCTCTTTGAATTCACTTCTGCACGTCATCCTAGTGACTCACCCTTAGACCTGAGCGCTTCCTCTCCGTCCTTCCTCCGAGAAGTCCCTTTCCCTGGAAGGGAGGCGCGTGGCAGGGGCGGGGCGGGTGCACGCCGCTGACCACTAGGATCGGCTTGAAGGACGGGACACAGACTTCTGTGTAGGGAGTGAGACCCCGCCTTCTTTGGATGGAATGTCTGGCACCAACGCTGCTCCCCGCCCCCCGCCCCCGCCCTGCACATTTTTGCGCTTTCTTGTCCGCGGGCCGCAGACGGAGCCCTGTCCCAGCTGTCCCAGCTTCGCATAATCCGAGGCCGAGGTGTCGCGTCCCCCAGTTGCCCAGGCCGGCGGTCGGTCAATGACAGCCCTCGGCCTGCCCGCAGGAGCCAGGGACGCCCGCCTGCGTGGGGAGGGCAGAGTCTGCTCTGACAGACGTGGGTGGACCCTCCGAGGTGGCGAGCGTCCAGGCGTCCCAGCTGGGCTTTGGGGAGGGCAGTGACGCAGGAGAGGGACTTTGCCCGTAGAAGGCAGTTTGCCTTCTGTAACAATAAACAGCCGCCACGGGGTGTCTTCTGACGAAGGACACTTGATTTTTTTTTTTCCCTCGTTCCCTGGGACGTGTGGTCCCCCACCGTCCTTACCCAGTTAAGACTGTGAGTTGGAAGCTGGGCAGGCTGCGATCTGGGCAGTCTTAATATTGATCCAGTGCAGGGGCCGTTGGGATATTTATAACTTCATTCCCGGCCCAGACAAGGTTCCACTTAAGGAAAAAAAAAAAAGCAGCCTGCTCTGTTCGGTCAGATCTTTAGTTCACTCACCCCTCGTGCCTTGACCAGGCCAGACCCATGTGACTTCGCCGGCCTTCTGTGGCCCTCGAACTGGACATTCCCCACCCCTGCTCCAGGTGTCATCTTCTTAGAGAATCACCGTGAGGCCCTGCACACCGAGCTTCCTGTTTCTGCTGGCACTTCCTGGGGGATGTGATGTGACCGTCCAATAAGACCCTGCAGGGTTCTGGGGGCCCGGCTGCCCCTGGGCGGGGGCCCGGCTGGACGCCGGGGCACTGAGGAGCTGCTAGAGCCCCCTGCCCCTCCCCACAAGGAGACAGCGATGCGGCTGGACCCCAGGATGGCAGGAGTCTTCCTTTCCCACCGACCCCAGGCTCCCGGGGGGGAGCTCCCTGCTCCCTGGGTTCTGGCTCCCGGGGATGACACGTGCCGTCGGGGAAGAGAGCTTTGAAACGGATGTTCTCAGTGATGTGGTTCGCATTCTCCTTTCTGCTGCGTCTCGCGTTACCGCTCAGTTTCCAACGCTGACGAGTTACGTAGGCACCTAAGACAACACGCTCAGAGTTTACGATGAGGCGTTTCGTAGTTTAAAACGCTGCATTTAAGTATTCCCGTGTTGGGCTGAAACCGGTTTGGCTCAGTGGATAGAGCATCGGTCTGCGGACTGAAAGGTTCCAGGTTCGATTCCGGTCCAGGACATGTACCTTGGTTGCGGGCACATCCCTGGTAGGGGGTGTGCAAGAGGCAGCTGGTTGATGTTTCTCTCTCATCGACGTTTCTAGCTCTCTATCTCTCTCCTTTCCTCTCTGTAAAAAAATCAATAAAATATATATTTTTTAAAATAATAATAAAAATAAATAAATATTCCCGTGTTGGAACAGAAAACGAGCAGAGCCTATTGCGAGCTTCTAGCGGGTACACACACGTGATGTTGTACACACCGGCAACACATCAGTTCGTGTCGGCAAGCTTGGGGTAACGCCACACCTGTCGGTCACAGTTCACACGCGGGTTCATCTGTTCGTGTTCAATGTTCTGTTCCGTGATCGTTTGCTCGGCAGCCCTGGCTTCTCCATCCCCAAGGGCAGACGCCCACGGCCGTGAGTGCCGCCAGGCGACTCTGTGTGTGTGTTGTGAGGCGTCGTGATGACCTGCCCGCCTTACGCCGTCCGCCACTCCACGCTGCACCTCCTGTGGTCGCGGTGTCACCTGTGACAACGCCCGCCCTTTCCGTAGATCAAGATTTCTCAGGTTCCCTCGGGTTTGCACCTGATGTTTTTTGTTTGTTTGTTTTGCTTTGTTTTAATATTTTTATTGATTTCAGAGAGGAAGGGAGAAGGAGAGAGAGAAACATCAATGATGAGAGAGCATCATTGATCAACTGCCCCGTGCACGCCCCCGACTGGGGATCAAGCCCACAACCTGGGCGTGTGCCCTGACTGGGAATCGAACCGTGACCTCCTGGTTCATAGGTTGCTGCTCAACCACCTGACTTTCCCTGTGTGTCCCCAGCGTCACCCCAGCAGAGAGGACTGTGGTCGGCTGCACATGTGCTCAGACAGCCGGGCAGGCTGTGGGTTCCGTTCATGATGGGGGTCCTTGGGTGGGGAGCAGACAATCGTGCTGACAACCGGAGTACCCAGGGGCATCATGGGAAGACGCACTTGCAGACCCGGGTCTGATGGAAGGTGCTCGCTATGGATCTTTCACGGTCGCCCCAGGGCCACCAGGTGTTCGCACCCTAAACTGCGTGGCCCAGCAGTTCCCTTGCGCACGCTCCCCCAGAGGCTTAGCATGGGTGATGGTCAGCGGGGCGGCCCCGAGTCCACGTAGATGGAGCGAGTCCAGGCCCCCTGCTTGAGTTGGTGATGAACTGTGACCTCCTCTGTTCCCTTCAGGGCGAAGAGACCAAAAGCCTGACCCTGGTCCTGCACCGTGACGGGGGCTCCCTCGGCTTCAACATCATCGGGGGCCGGCCGTGTGCGGTAGGTGCTCCTTCCTCAGTGGTGCTCCTTCCCCGGGCGGCCGGGAGAGGGGCGGGCCTGGAGAGGGAGGGCAGAACCTCAGTCGTGTCCTTCGCTCACTCCTGCAGTTGGAGACTTCGTTATTTGTGTCTCCTCCCCACACTTGAGGACTCCGTTTGGTCCTCTCCTACTACGTGGCTTGTCCATGCTGCTCGGATTGGGGGTGACGTCTGCGTGTGGGGCAGTCGAGCTGCCCAGGTGGTGGGGTGCCTGCAGGTAGCACTCAATTGGAGTGTGGGCTCCGCTCCGAGTCATCGCCACGCATCGGGGATGGGCTCTGTTGTGGGTTTGTGAGCATCTGCCCTCCCCCACGGCCTGGTCCAGCCCCTTGTCCGGAGAGAAGGGGCCAAGTTCACATCCATCAGGGTAACTGCCAGGTGTGTCTGTCCTGGGCTCTGGGAGGAGGCAAAGCCGTGGTCAGCGTGTCAGCTCCAGGTGGGGTCACTCGGATGGAGTCATCACTCCCTCCTTTGCTGGCGTTTCCTCGTTTATTTATAAACCCTGCTGTGCACAGAGGTGCTGTCTCCCAGCTGGGTTGTTGCATTTATAGAACACAGGCAGATTTAGCATAATTTTCTCTCTTCTCTCTCTCTCTCTCTCTCTCTCTCTCGTTTCTCCTTCTCCTCCTCCTGCTCCTCCTCCTCTTCCTCCTTCCTTCCTTACCTGAGGGTATTTTTCCCATTGCTTTTCAGAGAGAATGAAAGGAAGGGAGGAGAAAGGGAAACATGGTTCCTAGGACTTCGGATTGAGCATTGGCTTGAACTTGAAGCCACAGCTGCATGAGCCCCTCACAGGAGAGTTGGCCTGTCCTTGGGGCTTTGACACCGGCACTGACATCTCCTTTCCGGGTTATGTCTTCTCCCCACAAATGTCAGAACACACACAACATTTACCCAATCAGTTGGCCATCTCTCATGGACCTGGCATGTGGAGCCCAAACAATTACAATAGAAGCATCAGAGGTGACTCACCTCAGATCAGGTGACGCACGTAATGAGGATGAAAATGTTAGGAATGCTGAGAGAGTTACCACGTGTGACACAGACACGCGGCGAGCAAGCACTGTTGGGAAAACGGTGCCGACAGACGCGCTGACACAGCACATCTGCCCATCACAGGGGGCCCTGAAGTAGGCTGTCCATCTGTCCATCATGGAGGCCCGGTTGTAGGCTGTCTATCTGTCCATCAAGTGGGCCACGCTCGGCACACCCACAGTGTTCTTTCAGAGTTCTCATCCTGAGGAGCATCGCCTCCGCCCCTCAGAACCGCAGGCTGTGGTCAGGCCCTCCCGGCATCTCACCACCCAGCCAGGTCCCTCCACCTTGACCACAGCTGCTTTAAGTGCCTTCGGGGAGGAGCCAAGCAGGAGATGCTTTTTTCAAGAAACAAGTCCCAGGGGTGGACTTGATGGTTTCCTTTGACTTCTGTTCTTATGGTCTTTTTAAAGAAATTTATTTTTATTGATCTCAAATAGGAAGGGAGAGAGAGAGAGAAAGAGAGAGAGAGAAAGAGAAATATCAATAATGAGAGAGAATCATTGATTGGCTGCCTCCTGCACTTCCCCTACTGAGGATCAAGTCTGCAACCTGGGCATGTACCCTGGACCAAGAATCGAACTCTGACCTCCTGGTTCCTAGGTCAACGGCCAACCACTGAGCCACGCCGGCCGGGCCTACACGGTCTTGCTTTAACCTAAACTGGTGTGTGCTCGTGCCCCTTCCCTCCCGGTTTTGCTGGGACGTTCCGATGCTCCTAGAGAACAGGGCCTCGTGTTGGATGTCGTTTTCAGCAAGAGGAGCCGGAGCCAAACCCCATCCCATCTCCCTCTTCCTTCCAGCCAAGAAATGCACGGCCGTTAGAGCAGAGCGAACACAGATCCCTTTCACTCGCTCTGCTGACATCACCTCCGAGGGAGCTCAGGCTTGTCCATAAATCCTTTGTGGTCCACGGAGGCGTCGCAGCGTCTCTGGGGGAATGTCCCGCCCCCTGGAATGCGTGTGTGTGTGTGTGTGTGTGTTGGACGTTTCTCAGTGGGAGACAGTATTGCCCTCAGAGTGCGTGCTCAAACAGTGGCGCGTTCAAACCATCCTGGGTTTGAGTCTGACCTATGCTACCTTTTAGCTGTGTGGCCTTGGGTTAGTTACTTGACCTCTCTGTCCCAGGTTTTCCGAGTAGGGAATGCGTACGAATAGTGTGCATTGCATGGTGGGCATGGAGCTCCCGGCCAGCCTGGTGCCTGGCCTGTGCTGCCTCAGTGACCCTCACGCACACCTGAGAGTTGCATGTAGGCAGCGACAGGAGCCACGGGGTCAGGGCTTAGGTGAGGCGGCTGCAGGAGGCGGGGGCCCATGGAGGCTCAGGCAGTGCAGGCGACCGTGCAGCAGGCCATGCAGGGTTCGGGGAGAGGCGGGGAGCAGGAGGTCTGGGACAGCAGGCCCACCTGGCACCCACCATCCCACTGACCCCTCCCTCCAGGAGAGTCTGGTAGGATCCAGGGGGCAGTTAGAGACCGGCCTTGTCCCAGGGGGTAGGTACTGGGGGGACACTGCTCGTGTGAGGTTGTGACTTGGGGCTCTGTGAGTCCCAGTTACAGCTCCGTGTGGCTGAGAGGGATCCCCTAAGCTTAGGCTGTGGCACTTGAACAGGAACCACCTTCAGGGTCCTCCCTTCCCTCCCCTGGGGGAACACAGGGCTTTATGGCTGTTCCAGGAGGAAAATATGGTCTTTTCATAGTTTTGTGGGTTTTTTTGTTTGTTTGTTTTTAATGTGTAATTTTTATTGATTTCAGAGAGGAAGGGAAAGGGTGAATGAGGGAGAGAGACACATCCACGATGAGAAAGAATCACTGATCAGCTGCCTCTTGCACACCCCACACTAGGATGGAGCCTGTGCCCTGACTAGGAGTTGAACCTGGGACCCTTTGGTCTGCGGGCCAATGCCCAACCACTGAGCCATTCCGGCGAGTAGGGAATGCGTACAAATAGTGTGCATTGCATGGTGGGCATGGAGCTCCCGGCCATCGTTATGTTTAACCAGCGGCGTTCCGAGTTTGGGTGCAGACGGGCAGGGAGGTGGGTCTGTGGGACCGGGCAGGGCGCCTCCGCCACACGTGCTTGGCGTGGGTGTGGAGCGGTGGGCCCTCTCGGTGCTGTGTCTGGAAGCCACACGTGTTGGGCGTTCCGTTTCCACGTCGCTGGCGCTCGGTGCCAGGCTCGGAGAACCCACCACTGTGCCCCGTGGGCAGACGGCCGTGCCCAGGCTTAGAGGGCGCGTGTTCTGAGCGTGGGGTGGGGGGGGGCATTTGGGCTTTGAGAAAAGGAAGGTGTGCGGGCAGGAGGCTCGCTCCTGCCCCGGAAAGTTTCCGTCCCAGCATTGGGAGACTTACAGGGATTTGAGGAGGAGGGGGAGGGGGTCAGAAATTATTAGGGTGGGGAGTGGGGGGGTGATGGCTTTTCTGAGGCAAACCAGAGCAGAACTAAAACACTGCTGTCACCGTGAGTGGATTCCACAGGGGAAAGCTGTTGAGAATCACTAAGTTAGGTGAAAGCATCGGTGAAGTGCCGTACTTTACAAGCTGGTCGGCATCACCGTGAGCTCTGTGCAGGTGACCGTGGGGGAAGCGCCTGTCTGGGCCCATCCCTGAAACTGTCGGGGGGGGGGGGGGGTACATGGCCAGAAGTGGCCAAATGTGCATGCCCTTTGCCCCGACGCTCCCTGGCTGGGGTTTGCCCCACAGCCACACCAGCAAAGCTGTTTGAGAACGCAGGGGGAAGGAAGGCCCGGCCCCCGTGGCTCAGCTGGTTGGAGTGTCCTCCTATGCGTCCAAAGGTCTCGGGTTCGATTCCCCGCCTGGGCACATCCCCAGGATGCAGGTTCCATCCCCAGGCGGGTGTGCACAGGAGGCAACTGATCAATGTTTCTCTCTTGCACTGATATCTCTCTCTCTCTCCCTCCCCCTTCCTATTTCTAAAAATTCAATAAACATATCCTCGGGAGGATTAAAAAGCAATTTTAAAAATGCAGGAGGGAGGTGTCAGCACAGCCTGCCTTTCTCAGCCACACCTAGAGCAGGGCTTATGTCTCCGTGTTGGGTGCTGTTCAGCCCCTGAGGGAGTCAAGCCAACCGTGGGACTGAGGGAAACTCGGCCTGATTCTTAAAGTGACAGCGGCAACGTGAAGAGGGGCAGACACAGGAGGAGAGGGGCAGACACGAGGGGCAGACACGGTGGAGAGGGGCAGACACAGGAGGAGAGGGGCAGACCAGGAGGAGAGAGGCAGACACAGGAGGAGAGGGGCAGACAAGGAGGAGAGGGGCAGACACGGTGGAGAGGGGCAGACACAGTGGAGGGGACAGACATGCAGAGAGGTGGCACATGCCTGGTGTTTACAGGAAGTGTGACCACTGACCAGGGCTGCCTGGGCTGCAGGTGGCCAGGCTTGTTCTGTACCCTGTGAAGTGGTTTGAATAGTTTTACCATCGTCTGTGCCCCTTCCAGTTTAGAGCCTGCGCTCACCTGTGTGTTTCCCTCCCAGGACCACCAGGACGGCTCATCCAGCGAAGGCATCTTCGTGTCCAGGATCGTGGACAGTGGGCCGGCGGCCAAGGACGGGGGCCTGCAGATCCACGACCGCATCGTGGAGGTAAGTGGGCGCGGCCAGCGAGGGCCCGGCTGAGGCCGCAGCGTCCGCTCCAGGGCCACGGGCCTGACGGTGGGCGTGCGCGGGCACCGTGTCCGGCCGTGCGGGACGGGCGTCGGCTGTGCGGTGCAGGCCCGTGTGCGTGACCTACCCAGGACCCTGTCTCGAGTGCTGGGGTCACCGCATGGTCTTTGCTCGTGGCCGTGCGTGGGCTCTGTGTCGCGGGGAGCTCTGCGTGGAAGCCCTGGGCGCTCTGCCTGGCGCCGGGTGCACAGGGGGCCGTTCCCGCCGGGCCCGGGGACAGCTGTGTCAGCGCGGTGTGGTTCCCGGTCCCCGGGCTCGCAGCTCGGCGTTTCCGTGTTCATCCGTGTTGGTCTTCGCCGCCGGTTGGTTGTAGGGGCTGGCTGTCGGGGACGCACAGGCGGCCTGTGTTCAGGATGTCACGCCGTCCACCTGCCAACGTCCTGCTCTCCGCGCCGTGGACCAGGCTTGTGCGTGGACGCAGCGGGGGCCTCGCCCCACAGCTCGTGGTGTCCCGGCGCCCGGCTGCCTGCCCAGGGGCGGACCGCTCGCCCTCCTTGCGCGGGCTCTCGTCGCCATGTTTGCACAGAGGAGCATTTTGCAGGAGTGGCTGACATCTGATGGCTCTCTGGTGCATGGACACGTGGGCTCCGTGCGTGGGCAGCGCTGGCGGGCGGCCTGGACCGTGGCCCACGGTGCAGTGCGTGGCCCACGGAAGCTCGTGCGTTCAGGGGGCACGGTGTCGGCCAGCCCACAGCGCCCAGGTGCTCGCATCCTGCACACGTGCACGCGGCCTCTGGGTTTCTCGGGTGCTTTCCTGGCCCGTGTCCCACGCGTGGGCCAGGCTGGGAGCCGAGCCGGGGGGGACATGTGGGGCCGGATGACTGCGCTCCTGTCTCCCTCAGGCGCGTCCCTCCGGAGACAGCAGGGCAGGGGGGGCAGGGAGCTCACTGGCTGCGAGGAGCAGGCGGGTTTGTGACCAGGACACTGTTCGTATCTCCGCGGCCGGTGGCTTTTTGAGGTTCTTAAACCCGGGGCTCCTCCTTCCGTGACTGGGCGTGCCCGTGGGCCCGGCTGTCTTGTTCCCGGGAGAGTGGGCGCCTCGGGGAGTCCCGTCCGGAAAGGTACGAGCAGCGCCCTCCTGGAGCCAGCGGGCCGGAGGGCAGCCCGCTTCCCTCTGCGTGGATTCCAGCCGTGTCCACGCGCACAAGGTGGCAGGCGGAGACCCTGCCGAGGAGGCCGAGCTGTACTTACCCTGCTGACCCCAACGTCCATTCTGACATGTACCCCAGAGTCTCACCCCTGCCGGTGGCCGTCTGGGTCCTCCCCTGCGGCCAGGTGGCCGTCGGCTCTGATATGGGCGTATACTCCGGCCTCTGCACCTGCACCCACGGGCCCGGCGGGCAGGGGTGGCCCTGAGGTTGGCAGGTCGGTGGGGTGGAGCGTGGGGATGGTCTGGAGCAGGTCACGTGACCGAGCTTTGTGTCTGCCATGTCCCCAGGACCCAGCACCCCGCCTGGCGCAGGGGGTTCGCCCGGGAAACCTCTGTCACTGACTTGGCCATAGATTTCCAGTCACACAGCCAGCTTCTGGGGGTCACACCGCAGGAGGTCAGAGGTTAGAGCAGGAGAGGCAGGCGACCTCTGGCAGCGACAGGTGGACTCGGCCAGCTGTCCCCACGGGAATAGCGGCGGCTATAAATAGCCTGGTCTCCGGTGCCGGGCGGGGCGGGGCGGGGCCGGGGTGAGGGGTGAGGGGTGGGGTGGCGATGGGGGTTCAGGAGCAGGCAGCTGCTTTATTTGGAAGCAAGTGAGTGACTGTCGCTGCCGGAGAGGAGGAGTGGAAGCCCTGTGATGGCTTTTTATGTTTTTTAAGAGATTTTAGAATTGATTTCGGAGAGGGAAGGGAGAGGGAGAGGGAGAGAAACATCCGTGAGGAGAGAGAACCACTGATGGGGCGCCTCCTGCACGCCCCACACTGGGGATTGAGCCCACAACCCAGGCATGTGCCCTAGACCCTGACCGCCGGGTTCATAGGTCGATGCTCAACCACTGAGCCACACTGGCCAGGCCGGGCTTTTTATTTTATTTTATGATTTTATTTTTTAAGACAAATCTAAAGGCGTGATGCGAAGGGGAGGGGATCAGCGTTGGAGATGCCGCTCTGGGTTTTAGGAAGGAACCGGGACAAGCGGCTGCACTTCTGATGCCCAGATTTCGTGTCCTGGTGACAGTGACAGCCCCTGAGCCACGTGCTCTTGGGGTTCACACTTTACCCCGAACCCTCCCCCCCTCCTCCACCCCAGCATGTCTGCCCGGCAGGTGCGCCCGCTGCTCCTGCAGCCGAGCAGGTGGGAAACACTTCGCGTGGGTCACCTGTGCTCCGCTGTCTCCGTGGCTTGGGTGGGGTCAGTGTAGCTGAGTTCCGGAAGGTTCCTTCTCCCCCTGGCGTTTTGAACGTGCCGTTTTCTGCCGCGGGATTCTCACCCACCTCCCAGGACACGAGGGCTTCCTACAGACAGGTGGTCGGGGAAAGGTGGGCCTGGGAGGGAGGGCCTCTCTGGAGGGGAGGTGACGAGGGTCAGACGAGAGCTCCATTTTTTAATTCTTTGAGGAAACGCCATCCTGCTTCCCACCACGGCCACGCCCGTCTGCATTCCCGCCACCGCCCTGCGACTGGGCTCCCCGTCCTCCACTCCCGCCAGCACTGCTGTGTGTGGACCTGCTGATGGCGGCCCTGCTGACGGGGTGAGGGGCACAGCTTGTTGTGGCGTTCACCTGTGTCTCTGATCATGCGTGGCATGAGCGTGTTTTCATACGTCTCCGGGCCACCTGCATGCCCTCTTCCGAGCAGAGTCTCTTCCGGCAGCCCTTGCCCACTTTTTGTTGGATTGTTTGTTTGTTTGTTTGGTGTTGAGTTGTATGCATTCTCTGCCTGTTGTGGAGATTCACCCTGGATCAGCTGTATCATGTAGAAGGCCGCCTGGGAAGGCACACGGGCCATTTTCCTTCATTATCGTCAGCTGAACTCAGGGTGTAGGCAGAGCCACGCCTTGGGAACATGTTTCCCCAAGATGGCGGGTATGTTGTCAGCTTGGCCTTCCTATCAGCCCAGGTGTCCGCAGGGGCAGGACTAGATATGTAAACCCAGGCATGCTAGGGCCTACTGAAGAATGCAAATAAGTTGGTGTTACTTCCTGGTATCCGGGTATAAAATAAATGCGCTGGAAGGGGTCGTCTTTGGTCTTTGTCTTCCTGCCTCGCCAGCAGACAGGATGGCGGTCCACCCAGCTCCCAGCTTTAAATCTACCTCTGTGTCTTCTCTCTTTATTTCTATTATTTCTCAATCCCTGGCCGCCTCCACCTAGAACCAGTTCGTTCATCTCTGTTTCCCTGTGGGACGCGGAAAAGGGAGATCCCGGCCATGTCTGGCCCCCACTACCATCGGTGGCCCGTCTTCTCGCTAGTTGCTGGTTTCCTGGGCTGAGCAGAAACCTCATAGTCTGACGTGGCCCCGTTTGTGGATCCCGAAACCACGGAAGTCCTAGAAGACGCCACAGGCAGTGACGCCACGGACAGTTCTCTCCCGGATGCTTTTGTGGCTGAATCTCCCGGCCCACAGGAAAGGAAGCAGAAACGACCAGGGTGCTCGCAGACATTAAGGCCATCCCGTCGTGTTACACGAGTCCCCGTGTTTGCAACGAGGATGGAACCCTGCCCGCGTGGAGGTTTTCTGCGCGTTCTGGAGCTAACGGTTTTAGGGCCGCGTCTCCGTGTCTCCTCGCAGCCTGGGGAGAGCTGGGGTGTGGACCAGGCGCCCTGGGCCTCACACTGCCGCTGGAGTTGTGTGGAAGTGATTGTTTAGCACAGGACTGGGCAAAACTGGGCGCCACAAGGATTCAGGAAACGTGGATTCGGTAGAACAATGAGCTTCGTGTCTTCTGGGCTCAGTCAGGATTGGCCACGGCCTTTGGCTGTGTTGTGGGAACAAATGTGCTTGTTGGACCGAACTGGTGACTTCATCTGTCTTCTCAGACGTGTTGGGGAGGCCGGGCAGGGCTTACCCCCTCCCCCCCATCAGCTCCCACAGCCTCAGCCAAGAAGGCACGCCTGTCCGGGCCGTGGTCTGGGTGCTGAGGGATTGGCGGTCGAGAGACCACGAGAGGGGAGTTAGCCTGTGCTTAGCGGCAGCTTCGGCCCCGGGAGGTGCTTCATGTCGGACACTTTTTCCTTTGGAGACGAGTGTCACATATCGGAGGGCCCGGCCGGCTCGTTAATCCTGACAGCTGTTCCTGCTCTGTGATGTTGGAAGGAAGGGCGTTTGCCCCGTTAATGTCAGCCTCCCGCCTCGCACACCCTTAGTGTCCGAGGACGTGCTGATGGCCTTCCTCGTGCCAGGAGCCGGGAGCCAGGAAACCTGTGCTGTGGCTGAGAGAGAACAGTCTGTCCTCGGGGCGGGAACACCCAACAGGATCTGCTGAGATTTATTTATTTATTTACTAGAGGCCCAGTGCACGAAATTTGTGCACTCTCTGTGTGTGGGGTGGGGAAGGGGGAGCTTTCCCTCAGCCTGGCCTGCGCCCACTTACTGTCCGGGAGCTCTTGGGTGATGTTCGGCTGCCTACAGGCAGGGGAGGTGCCTGCCCGCTGTGAGCCCAGCTTAGGGCTGCTGGCTGAGCGGCGCTCCCCCTGGGACAGTGCGCTGACTACCTGGGGGCAGCTCCCGCGTTGAGCATCTGCCCCCTGGTGGTCAGTGCATGTCGTAGCGACTGGTCATTCCGCCATTCGGTTGATTTGCATATTAGCCTTTTATTATATAGGATTTTAAAGATATTTTCTTGATTTCAGGGAGGAAGGTGGGGGGGAGAGAGAGAGAGAGAAAACATCACTGATGAGAGAGAGTCATTGATCGGCTGCTGCCTGCATGCCCCCTACTGGGGATCAAGCCTGCAACCCAGGCATGTGCCTTGACCAGGAATCGAACCGTGACCTTCTGGTTCATAGATTGACCCTCAACCACTGAGCCACACTGACCAGGCTTAATTTATTATTATTATTATTATTATTATTAATTGTTATTGGCTTTGAAATGAAAGGAAGGCTCTAGAGACCCGAATGCCAGCTGTTCACTCCAGCTCTAAATAAGTGATTTTTAACCTTTGTTTTCTGCGTGAGTCCAATTCCATGGACACAACCTAATTGGTTTCTGGAAAGCCATCCTGTTGACCCTCACTTCGGGGACGCCCGAAATTGCCTGAGATGTTTACGCCCAAACCTGAGCCCATCTCCGCACCTCTGTCCTGCCCCGTCGCCTGAGGACGCCGGCCTGCGAGGGTGGGGCTGTGCTCTGTGGGTCCCAGCGGGCCCTGAGGAGGGAGCTCGGGGACCCCCCTGCTCCAGGGCCGGACCAGATGACTCTCGGGCTGCCCCGCAGGCAGCGGTGGCTCGATTGGAAGGGATGTGGCCTGGAGCCGACCTCACCCCAATGTCATGGTCTTCGGAAAGTGTCCCTGGGCCCAGACCCGTGGACCTAGGAATCCTGCCCTCCGGTGAGGGTGCCTGCGGTGTTCAAGGATGTATAACCACACAGAGCCCTTCTGGCACAAAGGGCGGTGATGTCAGAGCCGTGGGGGCGATGCTAGCTGCTTTCTCAGGTCTGGGTTTGCCACGAAGGCAGGGCTTACGGTGGGACAGCTGGGGGCAGGCGGTAGACGTGCCCACCCCTGCGTGGGGAGAAGAAAGGGGTACAGACCCTTTAAAGGGAGAATCACGGGCCCAAACCGGTTTGGCTCAGTGGATAGAGCGTCGGTCTGCGGATTGAAGGGTCCCAGGTTCGATTCCGGTCAGGGGCATGCACATTGGTTACGGGCACATACCCAGTGGGGGGTGTGCAGGAGGCAGCCGGTCGATGCTTCTCTCTCATCGGTGTTTCTAACCTCTCCCTTCCTCTCTGTAAAAAAAATAAATAATAAATAAATAAAAATCAATAAAATTAAAAAAATATATAATAATAAAGGTAGAATCACGTCCCCCAGGGCCTCTCCCTCTGGGCCGACTCCCTCGGGGGAGCGCGGGGGGCTGGGCGGCTGAGGGAGGGGTGTGTAGGCGTGTGGTTGAAGGGATGTTTTCATTTCTTCCTGAGGACCATCATGGGTAAGATGGGCGTTTGTGACACAGGATTCTCAGGGCGCAGGCCACACCCCGGACGGAAGGAAACAAGGCTTCTTTCTTTCTTTCTTTTCTTTTCTTTTTTTAAAAAAATATATTTTATTGATTTTTTACAGAGAGGAAGAGAAAGGGATAGAGAGTTAGAAACACCGATGAGAGAGAATCATCTATCAGCTGCCCCTTGCACAGCCCCCACTGAGGATGTGCCCGCAACCAAGGCACATGCCCTTGACCGGAATCGAAAAAGGGACCCTTCAGTCCGCAGGCCGATGCTCTATCCACTGAGCCACACCGGTTTCGGCGAGGCTTCTTTCTTGAGGGTTTGCTCGCTGAAGCAGGTGGCAGGTGATGACCAGGGCATTGGTAGGGCTCCCGCCCACAGCCAGGGGACCAGGAGGAGGCACAGGCAAGTTCAAGGATGGGGCGCTGAGAGTGACCTAGGACCACGTGATGGGGCTCGGGGCCCTCTCTCCTGGGCACTCCCCCCACCCCCCTCATGCCCTGGGGACCGGAGGCGTCACACGTGACAGCTGGCTCCCTGCTCGCTCCACCGCATGGAGTTGATAAAATCTGTTAATCATTGATGTTGCTTTGAGCCTGGAGGAAGCTTTAAACCTCGGGAACCGGGCCGTGGCTTTGAGCTTCCGTTTCTTTGTTTGAGATTCTGCAGGCGGGCCCTGCTTTCTCGGGTCGTTGGCACATCCGTGCGTGGATTAGGGGGCTCCTTCCTCAGTCCCACTTTACAGATTGTAGAGGGCAAAGGTGTCGCCGCAGGATGGGGGCGCCCAGGTCCAGGGGAGGGGTAAGAGCTCCCTGGGTGGCCCATGTCCCTGCGGCTCACCTGGTTGCCTCCTGCACTCTCCGACCTGGTTCATGCCCTTAGCTGGGAATCGAACCCATGAACCTTCAGTGTGCGGGCTGACACCCTGACCACTGAGCACCCTGGCCAGGACCCAAAGATGCTTTTGATTTAGCCAGCTCCTCTACCTTTTGTTTTTTTTAAATTAACATTTATTACTTTTTTTAAAAATATATATTTTATTGATTGTTTTACGGAGAGGAAGAGAGAGGGATAAAGAGTTAGAAACATGGACGAGAGAGAATCATCCATCAGCTGCCTCTTGCACAGCCCCTACTGGGGATGTGCCCGCAACCAAGGTACATGCCTTTGACCGGAATCGAACGTGGGACCCTTCAGTCCGCAGGCCGACACTCTATCCACTGAGCCAAACCGGTTTCGGCAACATTTATTACTTTTTTAAAAATTACCTGCCCACTAGCTTCCCAATGAGCCCCGGGGACACCCCACCCCCACGCAGCTTCCCATCAGCACAGAGCGAGCCTGGGATTCGATTTCATTTTATAAAAAAAAAAACACTGGTTCCACTACAGAGGCCTAATGTTGGCAACAGTGTTCCTTTCCTTTCTTTTTCTTTTTTTTTCTTTTTTACACATTTCAGAAAAACACACACAAGAAAGGCAGTTGTTGTGTTGTTGTTTTTTCAGACTTAAAGTAATGCATTTTTGGGTTTTATAGAAAACACGCACACACACACACACACACACACACACACACACAGAAAAGCCTGTGCCAGTGAAGTCCCACCAACGAGAGAAAACCACCGAAAACTTTGGTGTCTCTCCCACTTTTTCCATTTTCGTACACAGAAAAAAAAAGAAAAAAAAAAGCTGAGGGTCAGCCACTGAACTTACTCTGTGGATGTTCCTATTTCTGCTTTTCTCTCCTGGTGGGTGGGACACAGAGGCCGCTCCATCCTGCAGCCCACTGGTTAGGGCCAGTCCCGTGGTTTGAAACAATGTTTAAGGCCTTCCCGCAGCCCCTGCCTCGTGGAGACATGACCACATCGCCCCCCCCCCCTATCTTTCCGTGTCCTTCCCGTCCACTGCTCACCCTCAGACGTGAGACAGGGACCTCCGACATGGAAGATAAGGAGGCTCATTGGTTCAAAGCGGGGGAGGAACATTCTGGACCGGTGATGACTTCTCTGCAGCCACGAGGGTGATTACATTGTTTCTGATAGGAGGCCCCGGGTGTCAAATGTATCGCTGTTAACGATTAGGAATAAAGAACAGCCACACACTCTTTTTGCTTTCTTTCTTTCTTTCTTTCTTTCTTCCTTTCTTTCTTTTTTTCTTTCTTTCTTTCTTTTTTTTTTTTATCACTAAAAAATGAAAGGTTCCGATCCTCAGCGGAGAGCCAGTCAGTCCCAGGAACCCAGCTTCCCATGAAGGCTGGAGACCGGCTCCCTGGCACAGATACCTCATTTTGTGCGGCGGGAACAGCTGCTGGCTTGAATGCGGGCCTCTTCCCCCCGGAAATGGAAAAGGTCTCGCCAAGAATGCCTGTGTTGTTTCTTTGTGAAAGCAGCTGGCTTTGCATCCTTGAGCTGATTTTTTTTTTCTTTTTTTTTTTGTTCAAAAATGGGCTCTGGAGGTTTTCCCGGCGCAGGGGCCGGAGCGGGGGAAGGAGAGGCAGCCCTGGCCCTCCTGTGCAGGCCCAGCCCGGCGGGGGGTGCAGGGGCCGGGACAGGAAACCCCACCACCAGCCCCGCTGTGTCGCCACCACAGCCCTGCCCCGTGGAGCCGCCCGGGAGGCAGAGGCTGGGGCAGCCGAAGGCGGGGACGGTGGGACCCACCAGGTTCCTGGGGCCCCTGCCCAGCCGTCGCTGTGGGGACGGGGAGAGCCTGGGGCCGGAAGGCACCCTGGTCCTGGGCTGTTTCTGCAGATTCCTCAGGAGACCCGCATCCTCGGCGGCTTTTCTGGGGGCTCCCTGGGGTTCCCGGGGTGGAGCTGTGCCCCCCGCCCCCGCTGCATCTCCCCTCCTGGGCTGGAGTCACTGTCCGTAGGTCACGTGATTGACAAATGTCTGTGCCTCCCTGTCTGTCCCCGGCACCAGGCACCTGCCTACCTCCCCACAGGAAGCCTCAGGACACGGCCCCCACCGAAACCGGTGTGGTTCAGTGGATAGAGCGTCGGTCTGTGGACTGAAAGGTCCCGGGTTCGATTCCGGTCAAGGGCATGTACCTTGGTTGCGGGCACATCCCCAGTGGGGGGTGTGCAGGAGGCAGCGGGTTGATGTTTCTCTCTCATCGATGTTTCTAGCTCTCTATCCCTCTCTCTTCCTCTCTGTGAAAAAATCAATAAAATATATTTTTTAAGAAAGGAAGGAAGGAAGGAAGGAAGGAAGGAAGGAAGGAAGGAAGGAAGGAAGGAAAGAAAAGAAAAGAAAGGGTCCCCAACCACGCAGGGCTTCCCCTCTGGGCACCTCCTGGTAAACACGTTCCCTTCGTTTGCCCAAAGGAAAAGGGCTCAGGGGCGGTATTCTTCACGTGGCTCATTTCCGACGTTTTTATGTTGTTGAACTACGTTGTTTTCCGTCCGTTTTCGTAGCTTCGGCGTCTGGGCCCGTTGTTGGCACCGTCCTCCCTCTGTGCTCAGATTCCTTTCTTAAGTGGAAACAGGCATCGGGCGGGCGAGCCGAGAGCTCGTCTCTGAGATGTCCTCGGCGTCCAGCCCCCTCCGAGGCTCAGCGACGTGCGCGCGGGGGTCACAGGACGGGGACCCGGGACGTGGCGAGGAGTCCGCGGCCCGGGCAGGGGGCGCGCAGCAGGGGGCACTGTCAGGAGGCGCTTCCTCCCGGGCCTGGGCGTGTTTCCTACCCACTGCCTTTTCTGAACCCCCGGCCGCCTCCCCACGGAGGCTCTGAGCACACGCCCTGCATGTATGACATGTGTGATATGTATGACATGTATGACATGTATGACATGTATGACATGTATGACATGCCGGCCCGCGGCTGCATGAATGTGAGCTCTGGGCTGTGCGTGAGGACTGGAAGGAGGGCTGCGTCCAGCCGTCCGCAGCCCTGCGGTTTCGCCTGGTCCTCTCGTTTTTGTGCGTTCTCAACAACAGCCGCCTGACATTCAGAAAGAACCCAGCTTCCCCTGGGCCCTGGGCCCTCCCCCGCTCCGGGACGTGGTCTCTCCGCTCCCCTCCTCCTGCCGGGAGCCGTCGGGCTTGGCTGCCTTTAGGGCTGTGAGACGCGCCCGGACCCAGGCAGGCCGCACGCCTGGAGCGGGAGGCTCGGTGGCAGCAGGTCCGAAGCCGCCCTGGCGTTAAGGAGGGGCGCCCGTCCCGAGATGGGAACCCTCCGTGACCCGCTGAGGATGGAGTGGTTTCTGAACGTCCTGAGCTGCCCGTGTCTGCAGGGCTGGTCCTCAGGGCGGCGGAGGTGGCTGTTTGGTCTGCATCCTTCCCCTCCCATCCTCCCCAAGCACTGAGGCGAGCCTTCCTCTCCCCTGGGGCCGCTCAGGCCCGAGTCCCCTCCTCTTCCTGCCCCTGTGAGTCTCAGGGTTCCTCCCAGGGGACCAGGTGGCTCCAGGCGCTCCTGCACGTTGTCTTCCTGGGAGAAGCGGTCCTCCGAGGGAGCCCTCCTGGCTCTGAAAAGCGGGACCCGGCGTGTTTAATCCTCCTCACCGGCACCTCCCGGCTTCGCCCGGCGGTTAGAGCAGGCACAGCCGGGCAGGCATGTGCTGGGGGCCGGTCTCCCCGGCAGCCAGGGATGTTGTGGGGGCTTCGAGGAGTCCCGGGCACCAGCCAGGGCCGTGGCACAGCCAGTGTGGTGAGTGGGCACCCGTTTCCCTGAGGCTTACCAAGGCGGGGAGGGCTGGCGCTCTGTGGGACCGCCTGTCTCTGAAGCTGCCTTCCGGCTGTTTCTGAGTCGTCACGGCTACAAGCCCTGCTCTGTGCACGGTGATGCCGCTGCTGACGGTGACAAAAGTCGCAGACACAGAGCGCGTACCACGTGTCTGGCAGTGTCCTTACCGTGTGTGTGTGTGTGTGTGTGTGTGTGTGTGTGTGTGTTTGTGTGAGCAACACTGCCCTGAGGTGGGCATCCTGGGTGCAAGCTCAGCCACACACACACACACACACACACACACACACACACACACACACCATCCCTCCTGACGTGCAGGGAAGCCTGAACTTGGGCAAATAGCTGCCCTCGCCCGACTCGGGGCTTCGGGGTTGGGCTTTGAACTTCCTGCCGTGTGACATCTCTCAGGGGCCGTGCCCTGTGCCAGGCCCGAGAAGAAAGGGCCCATTCTGTCCGCAGACAGACCCCCGGTTAACAGCAGTCAGGAAAGCGGGCGGCGCACAGCCTGGCACTCGGCATTGTCCTCCGCAGCCCGGTCCGCACACAGCGCCCTGCTCCTGCGGGAACAGAAACAAGGCCCCTTCAGCCTGGGGACCTGGGGACGGAGCTGCCGCCACCGAGGGCCCCCTGAGATCCGGGGAACCACAACCTGGGCAAATGGGACCACAGGCCCTGCGGGCAGGAGGTGGGCTCCACCGGGGTGCCCTCCACAGCGGCTTGGGGGGAGTGAAGGGGGTGCATTTCCGGCCACTCCCGTCCCGCTGGTTCGGGCGTTTCCCTGTGGCCCATATCCTGAGTTTTCCTTCCCCAGCACTGCTTCCCTGGTGCAGGCTTTGTTTCTTTCTTCTTCTCTTGGACTCAGACACACTGGCTTCCCAAATTAAAAGTTTGTTTCAGCTGAAACCGGTTTGGCTCAATGGATAGAGCGTCGGCGTGGGGACTGAAGGGTCCCAGGTTCGATTCCGGTCGAGGGCATGTACCTTGGTTGCGGGCATATCCCCAGTAGGGGGTGTGCAAGAGGCAGCTGATCGATGACTCTCTCTCATCGATGTTTCTAACTCTCTATCTCTCTCCCTTCCTCTCTGTACAAAATCAATAAAAATATACTTTTTTTTTTTTTTTAAAGTCTGTTTCATTTTTAGCCACACCAGGCGTAGTGAGCTGGGCCCTCTCTCCTAGATTTCTCGCCGCTTTATGACCCTCTTCCTCCTCCTCCTCCTCCTCCTCCTCCTCCTCCTCCTCCTTCTCCTCCTCCTCCGAAGTAGAGCATGTGGCAGAGGCTGCGGGGTGGGATCCCCGCCCCCGGCCCCCGGGCTGGGGGGTCCAGTTCCCCCTGGGATCGCTGCTGAGTGAGCCCCTCGCGCTGCAGCCCGTCAGCGACCCACCTATAGCAGAGCCACTCGGGCGGGGTCCTAGGGGTGTCCAGGGGTTTTTTTTTGTTGTTGTTGTTATTTATTTTGTGTGTGTTTTTAAAAATATATATTTTATTGATTTTTACAGAGAGGAAGAGAGAGGGATAGAGAGTTAGAAACATCGATGCGAGAGAATCATCGACCAGCTGCCTCCTGCACACCCCCTACTGGGGATGTGCCCACAACCAAGGTACATGCCCTTGACTGGAATCGAACCCGGGACCTTTCAGTCTGCAGGCCGACTCTATTCACTGAGCCAAACTGGTTTTGGCAACGTCCATGTTTTGTAGATTACGCTTCATGAGTCCCAGCAGTGCCAAAATATTATTATTTTTTCTTTCTTTTCTTTTTGGCTCAAATCCCCAACCTCAGAGAAAGCGCACGCCCTCAGCCATCAGTTTGGGGTAAAATTCTCTCTCTCACTAGCATCTAAGGCTCGGGGCAGGGGGGAGAGGGGTATGCAGGAGACCCCGGCGGAGCAGGGGGTGCGTGCTGGCCTGCGTCCTGGTGGTGGGGCACGGGTCCGAGGCCCGCAGCGTCCTCAGAGCCCAGCCCTTTCGGCCGGCGCCCGCCTCCGCCTCCCGGCCCCGCGGATCACAGAGGAAGCCAGGCCCATGTGTTTTCAATCCATTTGCATGTCCCCCATCAAAATGCAGTTTTGCAAGAACGCTTCGGTGTCCAAGCAGCAGTTGGAGCCTTTTTATGGGACTTTTAACCACCCCCTCCAACCCAATCTCCAAACCCCCCAACCAGGAAGCCAGGACTTGCCAAGAGAAAATGAAATCAAGGTAGGGGCCACTCTGAGGGCTCCCACCAGCCGTGGCTCCGTGGACGGGGCATTGACCCCCTTCACCCCGGGGCAGCCTATCTGGCTCCACGCACTGCTCCCTCTGGCCCCAGGGGTCCTACCCCCCCTCCCATATCCCCCGTCCCTGGCCCCCTCTCCGAGACCCTCCTGCCTCCACCAGGGACCCTCCTTTGACCCGTGACGGTGATCTGGCTGCCCGGCCAGGGCCAGGGGGGGCGCCCAGGGCTCGGGGCCAGGCGTGGCCAGCGGTTCACGACCTGCGGGCAATGATGACTCTTCCTTCGT
This sequence comes from Pipistrellus nathusii, assembly GCA_963693515.1. Lineage (NCBI taxonomy): Eukaryota > Metazoa > Chordata > Mammalia > Chiroptera > Vespertilionidae > Pipistrellus > Pipistrellus nathusii. Next base: position 49,915,000 of record OY882870.1, on the reverse strand, counting down.
CCGAAAAGCTGGTGAGCTCCGAGGAGAACCAGCGATGGCCCGAAAGGTAAGATGACCAGATGTCCCAATTTCTAACCATTTTAATAAAACGCGGTGGGACGCGGAACAAATGGTTAGAAATCGGCCAGCGGGACGTCTGGTCACCTTACCAGAAGGCTGAGCGGCTTTGATCTCTGAACCACAGAAGCCAGACACGGCCAGCGAGCGTGGTGATCCCGGCTGGGGCCCCGGTTTCTGTTCGGGGACAGACGGGGCGGGCGGTGACCCCGGGCTCCTAGGTCCCAGCCGACACGGCACCCACACAGGCGGGCAGCGTCTCGGGTCCCAGGATGAGGGATGGCGGCCAGAGCGAAGCCTGGACCCTGCCCATTCCCCTGTGGGACCATGTGGGTTTGGTGTCCCATGTGGGTGCGTGTCCTGTGTGCTTATGTGTCTCATGTGGTTGCCTGTACCCTGTGGTCGTGTCCTGTGTAGGCACATGTGCCAAGTGGTCCACGTGCCACCTGGAGCCAGCCCACTCATTTTTCTTCTTTCTTTTCTTTGTCCTGTTATCTGCAAATGTATCCTTCATTGCTCAGGATCCTCAGAAACTTTCCCGTTGACCAACAGCATTCTGTCCGGCTCCGAGCAAGCACTCGTACCTCGCAGGATAGGGAATGCTTAACACGGCGTGGATGCTAACGAACGCTCCGTGAGAGCCTCGTCTCATTTCAGAGAGAGCGGACCGTTTATCCGCGGAGGACGTGTGGGGCCCTTTTCCCCCTCATCTCCGAGGCGGCGAGCGTGGGAGGGGCGTCCCGGGTGGACCCTGCGTGGGGAGCTGAGGGCAGCGGCCACGGACGTGCACACGTGGCGTCCACGCTGGACCCCTCCGCCCCTGAGCTGTGGGTGTTGGTTTCGGGAAACCTTTGTCCTAAAAATAAGCCCTCGGTGCCCAGGATTGGAAGCAGCTGGGCGTCTGGGGGCGGCAGAGGTCCCCGATGTGCGTCTGCGTCTGTGCGTCTCCGCGGCCGCGGCGGCAGATGCTCCCGGATGACACGCATACCGGCCGAGCCACAGCATCCGTGTCTGCCGCGGTCTGGGTGGCCCGGCGCCCCTCCCCCACCCTCCGCGTCTCCTGCCGGGACCCAGCTGTGGGATCCCCCCCCGCTCCTCCTCCTCCTCCCCCTCCTCCTCCTCCTCCTCCTCCCCCTCCTCCGCTCCCATCTGGCGGCCCCGCGCGTCCACGTGGAGCAGGAACCGGCCTCGTCAGCGGGTTCCCGGCGATGCACCGGGTCCCGGAGGGGTGCCCCTCCTGCGGGCTCTGGCGCGGGTGCCACGTGTGTCAGGAGTGGGGCTGTGGCGGGGGTGGGGGCCGGCCTTGGGGCAGCGTTCAGGCCCGAGGAGGAAAGGACAGGGGCAAGGGGTGGAGCCTCAGACAGCTGTGGCCTCCCCTCTGCACTTTATTAAGTGTGAGCTCAGGGCGCCTGTCCCAATGGTATCGCCCTGGTCACCTTCATGTCCCACGGCCTGTCATTACCCCCAGCCCTAGTCCCAAGCCTCAGCCCTGCCTCTCCCTCCCCTCCCCTTCCCTCCCATCCCATTCCCTCCCCTCCCATTCCCTCCCCTTCTCTTCTTTTCTCTTCCCTCTCCTCCTCTTCCCTCCCCTCCCCTGCCCTCCCCTTCCCTTTCCTCCCCTCCCCTCCCCTGCAGGGAGCCCTCAGCGGGGTGTGGAGGCCTGGCTGGCATCTGTAACTGGGGTGTGTGTGTCCCCAGTGGTGTGTGTCCCATGTGGTTACACGTCCCGTGTGGGCACAGTGTGCCACATGGTTACATGTGGTTGTATATAACATGTGGTTTGGTGTCCCATGTGGGTGCATATCCCTTGTGGTTATGTGTCTCGTGTAGTTGCATGTACCCTGTTGTTACATGTCCTGTGTGGTTGTGTGTCACATTTGGGGGATCCACATGGCTGCACGTCCCATGTGGCTGCATGTCCTGTGTGGGTGCTGGGTACTGGGTACACGCTGCACATTCCTTACAGGGCCTCTTGCCAAGTCCCCACAGACGGTGAGAATGGCGGAGGGCATGCAGTGTGAGGCGCACCTGCTCCGGTGTGGGCACAGGAACGGGGCTGGGTCACGCTGCCGTCCGCCGTGTGGCTCAGGTGCAGCTTTCCCAAGACCCATGTGCTCCCTGAGTGCCCTCCCGTCGCTGTGGGGGCACCTCTTGAGGCACTGCAGCCGCCCTGAGCGTTCTCTGGGGCCTGAACCAGCAGTGATGTCATGTGTGGGGCTGGGTGTTTAACGACAGTGATGTCACGTGTGGGGCTGGGCGTTATAATGACAGTGATGTCATGTGTGGGGCTGGGTGTTTATCTACCGACTTACCTTCTTCTGGGACTGGATTCCAGGCACCTAAAGCCCTGGTCGGCAAACTGCGGCTCGCCAGCCACATGCGGCTCTTTGGCCCCTTGAGTGTGGCTCTTCCACAAAACACCCCGGCCTGGGCGAGTCTGTGTTGAAGAAGTGGCGTTAGAAGAAGTCTAAGTTTAAACATTGTGGCTCTCCAAAGAAATGTCAGTCGTTGTGCTGTTGATATTCGGCTCTGCGGACTGATGAGCTTACGGACCACTGGCCCAAAGCAGCAGCCGGTTATGTTGCGGTCACATTTTCGTGCTGGAAAGAGACTGTTTGGGAAACGCAGGATTATAAATTCGGAAGAAACTGCCCTTTGTTTGGCATTGTCTTATAACTTTCCCAACAGCGAGTCATGTGTGAATCATTTAACATAATAACAAGTAGCAGTTATGACGTACTTACATGGCCCGAGCACTCCACGTTTGACCCTGTTCCTTTCCGGAGAAAGTAAAACAGCCATCTTCCGTGCCGGGTGGGGAATGGAGACGCAGAGAGGGTGAGTCCGACCCCCGAGCTCACAGGGTGCGCATGGAGGCACGGAGTTAAGCTCTGCTCTGCTCACATCCCCTGTGGAGCCACCGGTGAGGGGACCAACATGCCCCCCACCCCCCTTCAGACATCTGGGCATCAGCACCGGCTCTGTGCTGGCCAGTGCACACGCCTCAGAAACGAAATAAAATAAAATAAAATAAGCACCTTGTCTGCCCCCCGTGGATGCGGAATTTGGGGGACCAGCCTGGGTGGAAGGTCAGTTCGGCCCCGGGAACAGTGTGCATTGCTGGTGGAGTTTGCTTTGACCGGGAAGAATCCTGAGCCAGAGAGCATGGCGGGGCGCTGATCACCACAGTATAACCAGACTATCACGGGGTCCTGGCTGCCTGCCAGTACTGGAGCCGATGAGGCAGAGACAGGGCTGGATCATAGATGAGCATTTATTCCAATCCTACCGGCAGCCTGGGAGAGCAGCGGGTCACCCCACAGACATCTGCTCTGCACCCCTGTAAGCCAGCTGCTCTCATTGGATAGAAGGACAGAGATGACATGGGAAGTAGGCAAAGGGTAGGCCACATGGGCAGTTTACAGGTCATGGGGCTGGGGATTTGCACAGGCCTGTGGGTGTGCGAGGGCTGGGGGTCTTCAAAGGGCTGCGGCTCTGGCTTAATCTTCCCATGGTAACAGGCAGCTCCCTCTGGGGAGGACGGGCTGCATTTCCAGGTGAGCTCCCAGGTCCCACCTGCAGCTGCCAGCCAGGTGAGAACGTGCCTTCTTCAATCAGAACAAAACAACCACAGATAACAGAGCAGGGCTGACATTTCTTACAATAACTGGGTCCCAGTGTTCTGTTTCTGCCCCTACCACTGCACACGGCCTGCGGCTCGCTCTGAGGTGAGGGCAGCACCCAGCGCGCGGCACCCTATGAGGGCAGACCTCTCTCTCTCTCTCTCTCTCTCTCTCTCTCTCTCTCTCTCTCTCTCTCTCTCTCTCCCCCTAAGTTTGTTTCACGTCGAAGCCAGGGTGCCTGGGGCCGGGTCAGTTTGACATTTCTCACGGGGACCTATTTATAGGTCTGAGTCCATCGCGGTGTTTTCACCCGGTCTACCCAGAAGCCGTAAAGACAGGGATGGATGGATAGTCTGCCTCCGTGGGTGAAGCTCAGCACTTACTGTGGCGGCCCAGAGACAAGGAAATAAAAAGGGAGCTGGCGGGAGCGGCCGGAGGGCTGGATCCCCGCGTTTCGAATGTGCTCCCACACGCCAGGGGAAAGACAAGCTCCCCTGCAGGACGCGGGCCAAGCATGCCACCCGCAGACGCATACAGCGTGCTGGGCCTCGGCAGCAGCCTCAGCCGCCGTCCGGGGCACGCAGAACGAGCCGGCGTTGGCCAAGGCGTGCCCTCCTGATAACAGGCGGCATTGATGAGCGCGCTGACACAGCGCCCCGCCCGAGCCAAGGGCCGGGAGGAGTGGAAATCGTTGGCGGGGCTATTGGCGAGATCTGTGCGGACGCGCCCTCTGCCTGGAGGATACATTCCATCGGGAGGCATCTGCGCGTGGGTGCCAGGGCAGGCGTGTGCCCACCAGGCCCATGCGGCTCTGCCCCGGGCAGTGGGAGCCCAGCCATGGGTCCCCCATCCTCCACGTCAGACACAAGCCCTGTGCCCTCGGAATGGAGGGAATGGACCGGGGCTGCGTCAGAGCTCAGGCCTCCTTGTGGGAACAGCACGTGGGTTCCCCGGAGATTGTGAGCAGGGGTGACAGTGTAGGCACTACTGTCTAGGGATGTGGAGAAGCTTTGGAGTTTTTACTCTATACTTTTTTTTTTTTAATATATTTTATTGATTTTTTTTTTTTTTTTTTTTTACAGAGAGGAAGAGAGAGGGATAGAGAGTTAGAAACATCGATGAGAGAGAATCATCGATGGGCTGCCTCTTGCACACCTCCTACGGGGGATGTGCCCGCAACCAAGGTACATGCCCTTGACCGGGATCAAACCTGGGAGATGTGCCCACAACCAAGGTACATGCCCTTGACCGGGATCAAACCTGGGAGATGTGCCCACAACCAAGGTACATGCCCTTGACCGGGATCGAACCTGGGGCCATTCAGTCCGCAGGCCGACGCTCTATCCACTGAACTGAACCAATTTCAGCGACTCTATAATTTTTTTAAAATATATATATATATATATATGTTTTTATTGGTTTTAGAGAGAGAGGGAGGGAGAGGAAGACACAGAGAAACATTGATGAGAGGGAATCATTGATCATCTGCCTTCTGCACGCCCCCTACTGGAGATGGAGCCCACAACCCGGGCATAGGCCCTGACTGGGAATTGAACTGGTGATCTCCTGGTTCCTAGGTTGACGCTCAACCACGGAGCCACACCGGCTGGGTTATTTTATACTTTTTTTTAAAAAAAAAAACTTTCCCCCCCCCCCCCCATGCATTGTTTATTTAAAATAATTAAAGGGTGCCTGCAGCCTAGTAGGAGGTGGTTCTGAGAGTTGCTGACGGAGGTTTAGCTCTGAGTCCGGATCTGGCCAGGCTGCTGTCCCGCGCTGGGAGGGAGGGAACGGGGCTCCGTGTCGGGGCCGAGAGCTGCTCGCCAGAGCGACGGGTCGCGTGTGACCGGGCTCTGTGGAAACACCCGCGGAAATCCATCTTTTAAGGCCTCGGGTGGACTCGAGCAGGACGACGGAGGGGCCCGCTGGGTGCCGGTGCTCAGCAGGCGGGGGTGGGGACGGGAGGTGGCCCGTGTCAGAGAGGAGCCCCCGGGCGTGTGTCCGGGAGCCGTCAGGGCAAGGGTGGGTTCTGGTTCCCCGGGCGGTTTTTCACGCTGGGAAGCAGGGAGGGACTTTGCAACCAGAGACTAGCTTTCAGCGCGGCTTCCCTCACCTCCTCGCCTGGCGACCTGGCCTGGCTTGTGACCGTGCCGGACAGAGGGGCCGATGAGCAGGACTAGCGAGCAGCTTGCTGGCAGGGGGATGCCAACAAGGGAAACACTCTGCTCACACCTGGCTGGTTCCTGGTGTTATTGCTGAGCCACAGCGACCTTAGCCCGGGGTCCGTGCTGTGGACGAAAAGGCATCCGATGGATGTGCCTCTCTCACCTCTCTCTCTCTCTCTCTCTCTCTCTCTCTCTCTCTCTCTCTCTCTCTCCCCCTTCCTCTCACTCTAAAAATCAATTTTTAAAAATCCACATATCCTCTGGTGAAGATTTAAAAAAAAAAATCTAATTTGCAACGCGCAAGCTGACGAATTTTCACTTCAGTTTATAAAAGCAGCGTTTTAAAACACGTAAGGTGGGGTGTGTTTGGCTGTGAGGCCTCTGGCGTGACCGGCTCTGAGGCTGGAGGTTTGATCTCAGTCCGGGGACTCTTTCCCCAGGAGGCTCGCCGGGTCGTGTTTACTGAACTGGGCGTGCTGGTAGGTCTTGGGTAAGGGGACCAGACGTCCCGATTTTTAACAGTTTGTCCCTCGGCGTTTTAAAAAAGTCCCGATTTTTTTTCACCTTAGTCTTGGGCTCCGTCTATACTTCGGTTGTTGTTTTTTTAACTTGTTCTTTTGCAAAACAAGCACGCTCCTGGCTTTCTCTGTGGAGGGAGAGCCTTACCCCCAAAGAAAGGGACCTTCCCTCAGGCCGCTGTGGGACGCCTCCCTTCGGGGGGGGGGGTTTCTGGGGTGTTTTTCACATAATGCACGCGTGTTGCGTGTGGGTGCGTGGCCTGTGTGCTCCCTTCTGAGCCAGGGGTATGAAAGCGGGGAAAGAGGATCTTGTTGAAATGAGACAAACACGGACAAACAATTCCGGATCCCGCGTCTGAACGTAGGGGACGTCCGAGGGGTCGGTCCCAGGTGGCCATCTGCTCTGGGCTCCGGCTTCCCTGCTGCCGCTCCGGCCAGGCCCACGGGGACACGCCTGGCCCACAAGACACGTGTGTTCTGGTCGGTTCCATTGCTGCTAACTTCGCAAAAGCAAGCGGGCTTACAGAGTGAGTGATTAGCCCCCCGGGGGCTCCTGGCGGGGCTCCCCGTCCTCCTGAGCTCCCCGTCCTCTCCGTCCTCCCATCCTTCTGTCCTCCCCGTCCTCCCATCCTTCTGTCCTCCCGTCCTCCCGTCCTCCCCATCCTCCCCATCCTCCCATCCTCTCCATCCTCCTCATCCTCCCATCCTCCCCATCCTCCCGTCCTCCCCGTCCTCCCCGTCCTCCCGCCCGCCCCAGCCCGGTCTCCCTGGAACAGACCCTGTGTGTTCGTCCCAACGGCGGAGGCTGCTCACTCGTGTAAACACCAGCCCCTGTGACTTGCCCGCAGCCACGGGGCTGGCCGTGGCCGGGCCTCTCTCAGCCCCGGCACAATGAGGCGTCTGTTCCCCTGTGGCCCCGCAGCCCGGGCCCAACACAGGGGCTGTGTTGTGTGTGCCAGCGGAGCCGCCGCCCCACACGCCCTGCTTTGTCTGCAGGGCCGGCCGGGGGACCGCAGGGCCGGGAGCGGCCTCCGGTTCCGTCCCCGGCCGCCGCCCCGGTGGTTTCGGGTGAGACCTGCAGCCAGGCCGCTTCCTGCGGGAGCCGAGCCCACGGGCAGGGAGAAGCTCGCCCCCCGCCGGGAAGGTCCGAGGGCACAAGCCAGGCCACCGTGTTCACCCACCGGGACGCTGGCTCCGGGTCAGGCCGGGAACAGGTTTGGGAAGGAGGACCTTGAGCGTCACCCCACTTCCTGCTGGGGCCCCTCCTTTCTGGTGTCGGCTAGAGCTATGTTCTCCCCAAAGGCGGGCCTCTAGGAACCCCACAGGAGAAAGGCTGCTCGTGTGCTTTCTCCCTGTGGGGGGAAGGTGGGAGGGTGGCGAGAAACCGAGAGAGAGCACTGACGAGGACTTTGCTCACTCTCCTGGCTCTTAGAAGCAGCCACAGCCACTGCGCACGTTCCGAGTGCCATGTATCTGCTGGAAAGCGGCCTCCGAGTCCAGTTCCCTCCGTGTGTGAACATTAGAATTGTGGAGCAATACATAAATAATGAGGTGACCAGGCGTCCGCTTCTGGCGGGACCGGCCCGATTTTTAACAATTTGTCCCACGTCTGTCTGGTCACCTTATGTATCTGCCAACCGATGGCCCCTGGCACCAACCTACACCAACAGGAATCCCCAATCCGTGGATGGTGAGGACAGAAACGCTGTCAGCTGGGGATGGCTGTGGGACCGCTCAGAGGTGAGGTGGCCCTGAGCTGAGGAGTCTTTGATGTTTCCACCTCTGTCCCCAGCTCTGGCTCCAGCTCCAGCTCCGGCTCCAGCTTCGGCTCCAGCTTCGGCTCCAGCCTGGGGCCAGGCTTTGGTAGAAAGGAAAGTGAGCCTATGGAGCTGAAGGGAGCTGGAGTATATGGGCTGAAGATCCCGCCCCTCACCCCTGATTGGTCCATCCTCATGCAAATAAAGATTCCCGGTATGGCCGGGCTGCTCTGATTGGATGAGAAAGCCTCGGTCCTATTGGTTGAAACAGGATTCGGGGGCGGGGGGGGGGTCTGTATCAGGGCTGCTCAGAGGCAGGAAGGAGCAGAGTGCAGGCAGGTCAGTGCAGCCTGCTCCCCCCTCCCTGGAGGGCTGTTTGCTTGCAAGGCCCCTGGGAAGCCACGGCTTTGAGGCTCTGATTTTTCATCTGAGCCCTGGGCGCCTCCAGGTGCCCTTCTCATTGGGTGTCTTTTTTCTCAGAGTCCACACCGCTGGCACGCTCCTTGGATATCTCACACACACACACTCAGAGACACGCGTGCGTGCACACACGTGCACACACAGGCACACACACACCACAAACACACTCCTTGGATATCTCATACACACATGTGTGTGCACACACCACAAACAGGTCCTTGGATCACACACACAGAGACACGCGTGCGTGTACACATGTGCACACACGTGCACACACAGGCACACACACACCACAAATACACTCCTTGGATATCTCACACACACATGCGTGCGCATATACCACAAACACGCTCCTTGGATCACACACACACACACACACACCACAAACACACTCCTTGGATCACACACACACAGGCCCACAAGCTCTGTGCCTCCCACGGCAGAGGCCAGCTCCTGCTGTGCGTTCGCTGTGTCCTCTCTGCGTGCATTTTCTGAGTGTGGTCCGGCCCCGTCGTTTGCATCTTCAGGCTGTTTGAAGTCTGTCCTCCTTTTTCCGTAAAACGAGTGACCTCGCACGCGTTCCCGTGTGCGTCTGTGCTGGCGTTTCCTCTCCAGGGGGGCCCAGGGATGGAGCCTCCTGGGCTGTGTGTGAGCCCCCCACTCCCCACAGGGACCTCCCCCCTCCCCCGGGCCACGTGTGTGACAATGGCGCTTGGTTTCCTGCCGGGAGACCCATCACCGGGGAAAGGGGCAGAGGAGACAGGACAGGGGGGAGGCAGCAGGGCCCCTGCAGCCGTGGCTGAGCCTTGATTGAGCCAGTGACCCCGCTGTGGGGTTTCCCTGCCTGTGGCAATGCCCGCCCGTTTGTCCCAGGGCCTGTCCCACCCACCCACCCCTCCCCTGCAGCAGAGTGAACCGGGCTGGGAGAGACAAATGGCCCTTTGTTGCTGCTGCTGCTGCTTCAAAGACAATCTGTTGTTTTCAAAACACTTGAGACTCTTGCTTTCAAGGAAAGGTGGCGGGAGGCCCTGGCCCAGTCCTGCGGCTCTCAGAGGGCGCCCCCGCTAGGACTTCCTTGGTATTTGCGCTGGAGTCTTCTACCCGGAACTGAATTAATGATTCGCACAGAGCCAGGCCATCAGGGAAGAGGCCGAGACCCCAGTGTGAAATGAAATCTGTGTGTGGCTTTCCCGACGAGACACTCGGGGGCCCAGGCAGGGAGTTAGTGGGTCCTGACAGACTGGCCCCTGAGTTGTGGCGGTGGGGCCCCCCCGGGCTGCGAGCCCTCCTCTTGGCCACCGAGGCCTTGTCTCTTATCGATGAGGAAACGGAGGCAGGGAATGAGGTGAGCAGCCTAGTTCCATGGTCGGCAAACTGCGGCTCGCGAGCCGCCTGCGGCTCTTTGGCCCCTGGAGTGTGGCTCTTCCACAAAATACCACGGCCTGGGCGAGTCTGTGTTGAAGAAGTGGCGTGAGAAGAAGTTTAAGTTTAAAAAAAAACGTGGCTCTCTTGCCAAAGCCGGTTTGGCTCAGTGGATAGAACATCGGCCTGCGGACTGCAAGGTCCCAGGTTCGATTCTGATGTACCTTGGTTGCGGGCACATCCCCAGTAGGGTGTGTGCAGGAGGCAGCTGATCTATGATTCTCTCTCATCGGTATTTCTAACTCTCTATCCCTCTCTCTTCCTCTCTGTAAAAAAGAAAAAAAAAACAATTTTATATATATATATATATATATATATATATATGTATTTTATAATGTAGCTCTCAAAAGAAATTTCAGTAGTTGTACTGTTGATATTTGCCTCTGTTGACGGATGAGTTTGCTGACCACTGGCCCTAGTCCATGCCTCCTGGAGACAGGAGGGACAGACAGACAGAAGGCAGAGGTCGCTTCGTCTGCCTTTCAGACAGAGACCAGGCCTAGATCCACCCTGGCACCTACGGGTGCCAGCCCCCTCCAGCGGGCGCTCAGCGGGTGTTACTCTCGCTCCTCCGTCCCCCGGTGGCCGGCTGCCAATACGCCTGGGGAGGCGAAGTCACTTCCTCAAGGCGTCTTATAAGAAGGGGAAAGCCGGGCACGTGAGAGACATCAACAGCAGAGGAGGCCTCGTGTTTTTGAAATTGTTGTTTATAGCGCGCCTCCTTCCGCAAAGGATTGTCGGGGGCTTAACGGTGAGGCGGCGAGGAGCCCCCTCCTGCCTGCGGGGCCCCGGGCACCGAGGGCGTCTGCTGCCGCCTGGGTTCAGGCCTGAGGCTCACAGGCGAATAGAACCTCAAAGGTAAGGTGACCAGACGTCCCGCTTAAAGGGTTGTCTGTTGCCCGCTGTGTCCATTTATTTCATCTTTGGGGGAGGAGGCCCCGGGGATGATAGGTCAGGGGCTTACCAGTTCCGTGGGCCAGGCCCTCCGGGTCTCCGGTCTCGGGCAGAGAGCCTGGATGCCTCCGTACACCCACGTATGCAGAGGTAGGAGCATTATCCCAGTGAGTTGAGATTCTGCTTCCCAGCAGTCGTCAACAGTTTAGCTGAAATACACTTACAAAAATTCTTTACAGGTTAGGATGTCTTCACACTCACACACTTGTGCATAGAATTGTTTTTTAACTTTCCCTTTCTGATTGCTCATTAGCCTATGTAATAAAGAGATATATAAGTGGGGGGGGGGAATGGGCAGAGAAGTGACATGGATGTGGTACCGTGACCTGTCCACCAGGCCTGCCCTGGGAGCTGCCCGCCCAGTGACTCAGGTGGGGAGTCAGGCCTCCCTGCTGGGCTTAAGGATGGAAAACCTTGTGCACGCAGCGCCCCCTGGTGGCCACGCGGGACACTGTGGTCTCAGGGAAGCCGCTCCTGGGCCTCAGGTTGCTCAGAGGCAGAGGGACAAATCCCTGGAATCTGAGTGGAGGCACCTCGCATCAGCTTTTCTTTTTCTTTTCTTTTTAAAAATATGTTTTATTCATTTTTTACAGAGAGGGATAGAGAGTTAGAAACATCGATGAGAGAGAATCATCTATCAGCTGCCTCTTGCACACACCCCCTAATGTGCCCGCAACCAAGGTAAATTGCCCTTGACCGGAATCGAACCCGGGACCTTTCAGTCTGCAGGCCGACACTCTATCCACTGAGCCAAACAGGTTTCAGCATCGCTCGGCTTTTCTTACTTCCTATCTTGTTGTTGTTGTTTTGCATTTTATTTATTTCATTTTATTTTATTTCATTTTATTATTTTTATTTTATTTATTTATTATTTTACTTTATTATTTTATTATTTTATTTTATTTTATTGTTTTATTTTATTTATTTTATTTTATTTTATTTTATTTTATTATTTTATTTTATTTTATTTGTTTATTTTATTTTATTTGCTCTAGAGGTGACTCAGGACGGGTGTTGCGCACGGGACTCAGGGCTGATGCTCCATCCAGGCGGCTCGGAGGGGTCCGTGTCTGCAGCTCAGCCAAGGTGGGGGGCGTTTTTCAAGCAAGTTCCCAGCGGGGAGTCGAGCCCATCCCGAGGCCGGGACGGACAGCAGGCGGGCAGCAGCCGCGTCTGCCACCACGTTCCGGGAGTCTGACCATGAGGGCCGGTGCCTGAGCACGCATCCCACACCCCCGCCCGGTCATCGCTCTCACACCCACACCCTCTCCCCTGTGCCCAGGGCTCTCTGCCAGTGTGACTCCTCCTGTGGCTTATTCCAGTCACACCTGATCCCCCCACCTCCTCCCGGTGACCAAAAGGATGCCTCTGAGGACCCAGAGGGAGAAGTCACCTCCATCTCACAGTGCAGACAACACCTATTAGTGCGTCTGTGTGTGCTCTACAGGGTATGTGTGTAGGTGTGCGGAGTATGTGTGTGGCATTTGTGTGTGCATGTGTGTGTACATGCATGCGTGAGCATGAATGAGAGCATTAGAGAAGAGAATGAAAATGCATGTGCTCACACGCACACGCGCGCACACGCATGCACATACCCACGTGGGATTTGTAGAAGACACGTCTTTTCCTGGTGAGCTATGGCCTATTCTACTCAGCAGCACCGTGAACAGCAGCCTGTGTCCTTAGTTTAAAAAATAAACAAGGGGCTGAAACCGGTTTGGCTCAGTGGATAGAGCGTCCGCCTGCGGACTGAAAGGTCCCGGGTTCGATTCCGGTTAAGGGCATGCACCTTGGTTGCAGGCACATCCCCAGTAGGGAGGTGTGCAAGAGGCAGCTGGTCGATGATTCTCTCTCATCGATGTTTCTAACTCTCTATCTCCCCCTCTTCCTCTCTGTAAAAACTCAATAAGATGTATTTTTTTAAAAAATTTTTAAAATAAGGGATTTGCTGCCAATGAAAACCTGATAGACCCTCTTCCCAAAGGGCCAGGAGCGCCTGTGATTGGTGCTGCTGTCCTCACGAACGTCGCTGCTGCTGCTGCTGCTGCGTTTGGTCCTTATTCCTTTTGCGAGAAGTTCCCACACATTCATCCGAACGAAGGCCTGCCGTTCGCATCTGAAGCGTTAGATCACATGCGTGCCTGTCAGTCACTCTGATCTCCAGGCGTGAGGCCCAGTGACTTCCACGGCGTCCACCTGGGGCCGGGGGCGCCCTCGGCGGCTCCAGGGCCGGACGCGCTCTGTGGCTGCAGGGAGGCGGGTCAGAGCGAGCTGTGCTTCGTTCCTGGAAAACGGAGCCCAGGGAGGGGGAGGTCTGTGGTCACCAGCCGCCGAGGATTCCGGAGAAACAGCCGAGCGAGGGCGCTCAGAGGCCGCCCAGGCCGGCGTGCGCCTGCCGGTGGCGAGAGGCCGGCCCCGGGGAACCGGACCCTATGTGTGGCGCTGGGGCCGTCGCCATGGAGATGGACCCTCCCCGGTCCACACAGCCCTGCTTGTCCTCAGCGGGCGCCGTGTTTGCTCAGGTGGCTCCGGCCAGAAGGGCTGGGGCAGAACAAATTTGTTCTTCCCGAAAGGAGCCTTTCTGTGCACAGAACACGTTTCCTCGCGTCAGTCCCTCAGCTAATGGCCCGTCATCAGCCAATTAGACCACAAGGTGTACACCCCTCGCCAGCTAACCCTGTATCTCTGTGTGTTTAACCATATGGGCTGCTTTTTTTTTTATTTTTTTAAATATATTTTATTGGTTTTTTACGGAGAGGGAGGGAGAGGGATAGTTAGAAACATCGACGAGAGAAAGAGAGAGAGAGAGAGAGTGTCATCGATCAGCACCCACACCAGCCCCAGCAGTTCAGACCCATCGAGTGGTACGTTTGCATCTTTTTGCGCATGGGGAGAACTTCATTTCCCACGTACACTCCCCACCGGGGATGTGCCCGCAACCAAGGCACATGCCCTTGACCAGAATCGAACCTGGGACCTTTCAGTCCGCAGGCTCTATCCACCGAGCCAGACCGGTTAGGGCTAACCATACGCTGTTTTAATTAAGGGTGTGAACGGGGTGCACTGGGTAGTAATGTCACACACACAGCCAAGATGTGCCGTAGCACAGAAGCCAGAGTATGAGTCGAGGCGTCAGCATGTGCACTGCAGCTTCAGGGTGCTGTGTTCCCCTCTCTGTTCTGGTCTGGGAAGGACTAGCCGGGTGATGCGGGTGTGTGTGTGTGTGTGTGTGTGTGTGTGTGTGTATGTGTGTGTCTCCTGGGCTGTGTTCAGACCTGGAGGTCGTCTCCTGCTACCAGCCGGTCCGTGGCCTCTCCCCGCCCCTGCCTACCGCCCCCCCCCTCACCCATCCCCGCCTGCCTGTCAGGGAGCAGCACTCGGTCTGTGTGTGAATTTCGTAGAAAAGCTTTTAATTGTAGGTTTTTTCTTTCCGTCTGTGGTGCCTTCTGCCCCAAAGAAGTTCAAAGGTATTTCCGAGTTTCCTGAGGCACATTTACGGTTTCGCTGAGGCCGAGGCGCTCAGACACAATAAATGTCTGTTTTTGTTCTGTTTTTGGAAACGGGCTTGCATTCTGTCATTGAAGACCTCGGCGAAGCGGACAGGGAGCGGCAGTGGAGGAGGGTGTCTGTAATCAGAAGCTACCAAACCAAGCAAACGCAGGGTGTGTTGTTGTGTTTTTCCCACAAAGTTCGTTAGCTGAGGCTGAGTACCCTGTAATGGGGACGACGCTTGAAATAAAGCATAATGGGTAAAGAATTGATTTTAAAATGAAGATTTTTTTTTTGAAGCCTGAAAAATTAATTACTATTTTTTAAAGGATGAAACCCTAAGTCCTTAAAAACTAAACACAAAGCATTGTTCATGAGTGATGTCAGGACGTGGTCACCACCACCACCCCCCACATGTGGGACCTGCCTGTCATGTGTGACTGGAACTCTCCCCGGATCCGTGACCCCAGTGGGACCTTCCGGGTGAACAAAGGACCATGCACACCTTCGCTTGTGAAAGCAGCCCCTGATAGAAACGCTTCCGAGGGAGCCATTAAAATAAGCCGAGATTTAGCCAAGGAAGGCAGCACGGCTCTCTAAACCAACTTGGTTGGTTTCTCCTAAAAAGACCAAGTTACCAACATGCTTTGTGGCGAGTTTTTTTTATGTTTATTTATTTATTTAATTACAGTTTTAAAGTTGAGATCAAGAAAACACTGAGGTGAAATCGCCATATCTGAAACAGGGGCACGCCACGCCTGGCGGGGTGATGTCCTCCGTCCACTGGCACCCGCACCAGCCCCGACAGTTCGGAACCACCGGGCAGTGCGTTTGCATCTCTTTGCACAGGGAGAGAATCTCATTTCCCAGGTGTGTTCAGACAGCATCCAGGGGACGCCAATCGAAAAGGGTGTCGTTGTAACACACAGCTCTGCCAGCAGGTGGCGCACCGGCACCACACGTGTCTGTCATTCCTGACAGCTGGGTGGGCTGGCTGTGGGCTTGTCGCCTGGGGTTCCCTGAGGCTAATTCCAGACAGAACAACCCACCAACCCGCCTGCCTGTGCGCCTGTGTTGGGGGGGGTGGGGAGGGGAAGGACGCTATAATAAGAGGAATGTCAAACAGAATGAATAGATATCGAAGAACATGGTTTTACTTGTTAGTGGCCTTGGAAAACGAAGTCCCTCCCCCTCCTTTCTGGAATCCACCTGCCATCAGTCTCTCCCCCCCCCTCCCCCCCGAAGAGGAAAAGCCGTTTGCTTAGATCAGTGTTCCCCAAACTTTTGGCACATGGGTACCCCTTCTATAATTTTCGTCACGCTGAGTACCCCTCGTGCTCCTGAGAACGTAGAATCAGGCGCAGCTAAGCACGGTGCAGTGCATATCCCCACCAAACCCCGGTGCAACGCGTACCCCCACCAGACTCTCCCCGTACTCCCGGGGGGACGCGTACCACACATTGGGAAACGCTGGCTTAGAGGATAACGAACTCCATTGTGAAGTGGGTGCCCCCCCCCCCCCCGACAGCCTGCCACGGGGGCTGCGGCCAAGTTATAATTTGGCCGAACACAAAGGGCGTTAGGGACGCCTGGCCCTGCCTGGCGGGGCCACCAGCGTCCGTCTCGTCTTGGCATGCCCAGCGGCCTCAGCTCTCGCTCCTGTTGTGCCTTCGGCTTCCTCTCGGCCTCAGGATGACGCTGAGGACAGAGAGGGTCTCCTCTGAGTAAAAGCAGAGGCGATCTGTGGAGGCCCATCTTCCCACGGCTCCCTCCGAACTCAGGGACAGCCACCCGCCGGCTCCCGGGGAGCGTGGGGCCGGAGAGTGAACCTGCAGGAGGCTCCCCTGGACCCCGAGAGCCTGGGCTGCCGCCGCCGCCGCCTCCAGGGCCGCGGGTGAGGCTTTGCACGTGGGGGAGCCCGGGGCACTGGCTGAGCGGGCCTGGGCCGCTGCTCCGTGCTCAGCGGGAGAGGCTGGGTCTTCTCCGGCCACAGGCGAGGGGCCGGGCCGGGCCCGGGAACGAGGGCGGCGTTGGAGGCGGATGGATGGCCCAGGGAACCGGGCTGTCCTCTGGGTCAGAACGCGGGCCTTCGCCCCTCTGCGTGGGGTGTCATGCTGGCGCGGCCGTAAAGAAGAGGAGCCTCATTTGCTGGCGTTGCTCCGTTTGGATCTGTAGCTAGCGGCTCGGGGAGGAAAAAGCCCTTTGCCGGCCGTTGTGGCTGCTGGGACAGTCTGCCAGGGTTCGGCCTGCAGTTCCCTCTGAGAACACTCCGTGCTGGTGCCGGAGGGACCCACTCCCGCAGCGGGGGTGACACAGGCTGGGCCTCACACTGTCGGGCGGGGCGGCGGCCGGGCCACTCTGTGACCCGAGGAGGGTCCCCGGGTGCCGCCGGGGTGCTGGGGCCTGAGCACCGACCAATCAGGGAAAATACTGTGTGTGGTGTTCTGCAGCGCAGGCAACGTCGTTAAAATCAGGTCCCCAGCCGGGACCGGTTTGGCTCAGTGGATAGAGTGTTGGCCTGCGGACTGAAAGGTTCCGGGTTCGATTCCGGTCAAGGGCATGTACCTTGGTTGCAAGCACATCCCCGGTAGGGGGTGTGCAAGAGGCAGCTGATCGATGGTTCTCTCTCATCGATGTTTCTAACTCTCTATCCCTCTCTCTGCCTCTCTGTGAAAAATCAATAAAATATATATTTAAAAAAAAAAAAATCAGGTCCCCAAAGGGGGCCCGCGGACCCGCAGGCTCACGCGTGTGGAGACGGGATGGGAGAAAGGGTCTGATTCCCGAAAGACACAGGAGACTGACCGTTCCTCTGTCTTCGCCGACGCTCCCGCGGCTCTGGCAGCCGGTCTCCGCGGTGACCAGCGGCGAGCAGGTCACCGGGACATCTTCATCCGTGTGTCGCGATGGGCTGACGAGGCCCTCGGGTCACGCAGGGAGGGGACGGGCTCCGGGGTCGCACGGGCAGGGCCTGTGCTCCGTGTGCTGTGGACGTCCCTCTTCTCTCGGTGGCTTTCCCCAGTGGGAATCCCTTTGTTCTCTTTCAGAAGAACACGGTGGTATTCTAATCATAAGATACAGAGTCAAACGCTACTTGAACTCAGTGACAAATGGTTTTTGTTTTGTTTTGTTTTTTTAAATATATTTTATTGATTTTTTTGCAGAGAGGAAGAGAGAGGGATAGAGAGTTACAGACATCGACGAGCGAGAAACATCGGTCAGCTGCCTCCTGCACACCCCCTACCGGGGATATGCCCGCAACCAAGGTACATGCCCTTGACCGGAATCGAACCTGGGACCCTACAGTCCGCAGGCCGGCACTCTATCCACTGAGCCACACCGGTTTCGGCAGTAACAAATTGTTTTTGAGAAAACGCCTTGAATTTCAAAACCCGGAGCTGTCCCTTGAGGAAGCATCTCTCTGAACTCAGAGACGTTTAGGCTGATTCGGGGGTAGACGGGGCGTTTGGGACATGGATGAGCTTTAGCGGGGTTATCGGGGGTCTGGGATCGGATAACACGGCCACGTCAGCTTCGGGGCAGAAGGTGTTAACGAGAGAAGCCCACCCGCTGCTGAGAGACAGGGTGCTGAGGCTGTTTTGTAGGTTGATTTATCCATCTCTCTCCAATACCATCAGAATCTTCCTGAAATGAAATAACACTCCTGACCTGTGACCTGCCTGGTGATGGGGTGCCGGCCGCCCGCGGCAGCTTTGCAGACAATCAGCCGCCCCCTCACTGTCTCCCCCCGCGGGGGCCCGGGGTGCCTGCGCCGCTCCAGCCACGCTGACGCTTCCTGCCTCTCTCCTGTCGTTGTGGGAAAACCTGTAACACGTACCGCTTCCCCGGTCTTATATTTACGATGCCGCACAAGGTCACCAGCCCCTGCTTCCACTTCCAGAGCCCTGGTCACCCCGCACAGGAGCGCTAACCACTGTGCGAACGCCTGGCTTCCTATAGTAGTTTAGAGTTTTCCAAAAACCCTTCCACTGCTGCTCCCTGCAGCCTGAGAGCCTGTTGTGCCCCTACACGTGGATTGTCCCCCACCCGTCCATCCTGGGCTCCTGCACTGAGGATTGGGGTGATTGCCCAGGGGACTCGGCTGCTGACTGAAAGCAGATGCCCAGCCACCGGCACCACAGCCACTGGCATCCCTGCCCACGATATCCCTGCCCACAGCACCCCTGGTCCATGGAATCCCTGGCCCACAGCATCCCTGGCCCACGGCATCCCTGGCCCACAGTGCCTGCTCTTCCCACTCCCCTCAGCCTGGCCCACTCGCTGCCCGTGATGAAGCTAGAGTTCTTGGCCGAGACCAGGCTGTATGGGCTCGGATGTTGCTGACTGCCTTACATTCACTTAGGGAACTTGGAAACGGCGAGTTGCGTGCCTTCGCTGCCGGACGTGCTGCACGTCTGACACAGCAGCACCCCTCCCTTCCTGTGCTTTTTGCAAGATCACCGGGTCCAAAAATACAAAACGGAAAATTCCAGACATTTTGAGAGAGAGAGAGAGAGAGAGAAATATCACCTTCACATAACTTTTTAAAAAATATATTTTTATTGATTTCAAAGAGGAAGGAAGAGAAACATCAGTGATGAGAGAGAATCATGGATCGGCTGCCTCCTGCACGGCCCCACCCCCCACACTGGGGGATGAAGCCTGCAGCCAGGCCATGTGCCCTGACTGGGAATCGAACCGTAACCTCCTGGTTCATAAGTTGATGCTCCACCCCTGAGCCGTGCCGGGTGGGGGCTCACATAACTTTTGTTACAGCGTGCTGTTATAATTTTTCACTGTGGGACCAGGTATTGTAATAGCTCACGGTGCCCATCGATACGCTAGACTGTATAGGTGTGTGTTTTCGGAGCAACGCCCCGGATGCAGGTTTCGGTGGCTCTGGGTCTCGGGCTTCCACGGGGTGGGGGGTGGTGTCTCGGAACGGATCTGCGGGGGAGAGGCGACCGTGGGGGGGGGGGGCGGAAGCTGCGGGACCCAGAGGAGGTCCCTGTGGGAAGGCCTGGCCGCCGGCCGGAGCAGCCCTGGGCGGGGACAGTGCCCACGCCCCTGGCGGAGGGCTCGGGTCACCCCGCCCCGGCCAGAGGCAGGGAATTGGTATTCAGTCACCAATCCTCCGGGCCCAGGCCCGCCACAATCTCCCGTAAATGGATTCCGTGGCCTTTCTCTCTCCAGGGCCCGCATCTGACATTTTCTCCAGAATGTTTATTTTTTTAATTTACAGCTGGGAGAGGATGATTTGATGAGATGAGTTTTATGCAACCGAATAAGATGGGTTTGTGGGGGGAGCCCTGTGGGTCTGGAACCGGCTGCCAGGCGCGGGGGTCATTCATCTCCATTTGCAGGAGGAGAACGTGGCGCACAGGTTTCGGGCCTCGGTTAGCAGACGGAGCGGAAGCCGGGCGCCAGCTCTCTGAGGGCTTCCCAGGGTCCCATGAGGGGCCTTTTGAATTAAAACAGAAGCCATGGGAGCCCCTGTCTCCTCGGAGCCCTGGGCGTGGGGTCGCCCGTGGGGAGTTGTGGTCATTGCCATCACCACCGTCTGCTTCCCTATCGGTATGTCTCCGAGATCTCCTCCCTCTTTCTTGGTGGCACTCAGTGAGAACCCTGGGATTGTCAGCAGGAGAGGCCGGAGCCCTGGCCTGTGTCCCTGCCAGGCTAGGAGATGGCCGAGGGCTGGGTTTGCGGAGAACCTGCACGTGGGTTATGCCTCTCAGTGAGGAAAGGTCTCTGCAAAAGGGGTTTCCTCTCCAAGAGAAAGAGGACCAGGACACAGGGGGGAAGGGACTTCTCTGCTGGATGGGGCAGGGGAGACACCAGCCAGCCCCCTGCTCAACCCTTACTCCTCCCCACCCTGGCTCCGCCCTGGCCCTGCCCCACTCCGCTTCCTGTAAGGAAGTGATTAGACTCGGCACCTGCCTCCAGGTCAGAGGTCCCTCTGGTGGCCCCTCCAGGTTGGCTCAGATTGTGCCAGGGTCCAAGCTCCCACCCACCCACTCCCTCACCTCCAGCCACATAGCGGGCAGGAACGCAGGAAAGGTCGCGTCTCACCGCACACCTCTCTCTGAAGGGACAGCGATTCCGTGTCCCTGCGGGCACACCAGCCCTGCCTGAGCCACAGGCCCGAGGCTCCCGGTGCCCTGACCCTGTACCCGGACCCCAGCTTCCGGGGGGAGCGGCGCAGTGACCGTTATCCGCTCTCCTCGGCCGCGATGCCGTCATTACGTGGCCGTAATGAAGATGGAAGGTTTAATAATGGGAAGTGTTACAAATTCCAGTCTAATCATTCCTAAGTGGATTAGCGGCTCCCGGTGCCTGGCCGTGGAAAACAGGAGCCTCCGAGAGACAAGCACCAGCCCCCGGCTTGACGAGTGGGGCTTCGGGGCGGCCGTAATCGAGTTACTGCGTTTACTCATCTTCCCGACGGCGTGTGCACGGGCTCTGCCGCGTGTGTCAGGGCCGGGGGAAGGTCACGGAGCTCCGGGCGAGGGCACGGGCGGGTGGCAGCGGTCTGGAGCAGCGAGGTGAGGGCGAGGGGATTAAAAGAAATACCCAGCCGAAACCGGTGTGGCTCAGTGGATAGAGCGTCGGCCTGCGGACTGAAAGGTCCCGGGTTCGATTCCGGTCGAGGGCGTGTGCCTTGGTTGCGGGCACATCCCCAGTGGGGGGGTGTGCAGGAGGCAGCTGATCGATGTTCATCTCTCATTGATGTTTCTAACTCTCTATCCCTCTCTGTAAAAAATCAACAAAATATATTTTAAAAGGAAAAAAAAGAAAAAAAAAAAATACCCAGAGCTGGTCCAGTCCCGGAGCAGTCAGGTGAAACCCCGAGACCCTCTTAGGGGAGTGAGGGTCCCGGGAGGGGAGGTCTCCTTGGCCTGGGGCCGTGTCGCCCCTGACAGATGCCGGGAGAGTCCCTGCGGGCAGATGGCGGAAAGGATGTCTGAGAAGGACGGTCAGATCCGAGGTCGGCGGGCGATAGCTGACTTTTTAAGTTTGCACCTACGCTTTTCTCCACGACAGCACCTTGGAGACCGTGTTGAGAGGAGATGTGCTGTCCGTTCCCCGGTGGCCGCCGGCCCGGCCCCTCTTTGCCCACCGTCCCGGGGTGGCCGCCGAGCTGAGGTGGCTCTCGGCTTAGCCAGTCGTCTTCCTTTCCCCCGGAACCTCTGAACAGAGCTGTCACACGTTAGACGTGTAACCTAAGAGGTCCTCGTCACACGTGCACCAGGATTTGTGTGCGTGAACGTGCCAACCTTAGGGGCAGAGCCGGGCTGCTCTGCCTGGGGCCTAGAGAGGCAGGTCCCGGGGGGAGGACAGAAGCGTCCGGAGTGGAAGAGGCCATGACAGACAGGGAGATGGCCCCGGCAGCCGGGGTAGGGCAGAGGGCAGGCTGACGGCCCAGCGGCCGGGGGCGGGACGTACGCCTCAGGAAGCCGTCGGCTGCACACGTGGACACGGCGTTCTAGAAACCCCGGCAGCACCACATGCGTGTCCCCCAGTCATCTTGGGGGGCACAGATACCGTGTGAGCTCCCCGGGGCTGCCACAGCGGGCGGGTCCCTCCGACAGAGCGATCTAAAAGTAGGATTCAGTGCCGGCTGGTGTGGCTCAGTGGTTGAGCAATAACCTACGAACCTGGAGGTCACGCTTGATTCTCGGTCAGAGCATGTGGTAGGGATTCAGGCTTGATCCCCAGGGCAGGAGGCAGCTGATCAATGGTTCTCTCTTATTGCACGCGCTCTCTCTCTCTCGCTCTCTCCCCATCTTCCTTCCTCTCTAAAATCAATAAAAATATGTGTGTTTTTTAAAATAGAATTTATTGCCGAAGCCGGTTTGGCTCAGTGGATAGAGCGTCAGCCTGCGGAATGAAAAGTCCCGGGTCCGATTCCTGTCAAGGGCATGTACCGTAGTTGCAGGCACATCCCCAGTAGGGGGCGTGCAAGAGGCAGCTGATCGATGTTTCTAACTCTCTATATCTCTCTCTCTCTCTTTCTCTCTGTAAAAAATCAATAAAATATATTTTTTTAAATAAATAAAAATAGAATTTATTGTCTCAGAGTTCTGTGGGCTGGAGATCAGGGATCACGTGGTCCCCCTGAGCTGGGGTGCCCCCCCCCCCGTCTCCCCAGTTTTGGGTGGTTGCCCCATGATCTTGGCGTTGCATGGCCAGTGAACACAGCTTTCTGACGTCTCGTGGCATCCCCTTGTCTCCGCGCCGCCTTCCCTCTGCGCCCACCGCAGTGAGATGGCACTCGGGCCCACTTTGTGCTTGTCAATGCTTTGCTTGTCTCCGCTGGGGTGGGGTGTATACCTGACTCCAAGTGCACAAAGCCACGGCCACCCCGCACGCAGGACCCCAGCATGGAGAGCCCGGGAAGCCTGCCTCCAGTCCCTAAGGCTCCCCTCGGATCCATGCATCCCGTCGGAAAGCGGGCGCCTTCCATAGCACTTGGCTTTTTATTTCCATCCTGCAGAGAAAACGATTTAAATCAGGAGCAATATTTTCTAATGTTATGAAAGGAAAAAAAAAAAATCCACGCTGCAGCTGCAGTCAATAAGCGTTTGATGAATTCTCATCTCCAGGGTCGTGTTGCTGGTAAAAGGCAGGCGGACATACCCGGCACCCACAGCCTGGGCGGTGGCACCGTGAGGGCAAACAGCACCCCCGGTGCCACCCAGAGCCCATCAAATCACAAGAGCACCCTGAGAGCATGCCTGCCGAGCACAGCGGGGAAGGGGGGGGGGGGGGGGACTCGAGGTCCCTGGGACTAGCAGGCAGAATCCTGACAGCAGGAGTCGGGCCTGAGCCCCAGCGGAAATGCTCTCCTCCCTCAACCGGTTCCCACAGCAGCTCGTGGGAGAGGAGCATCCATCCTCCCATTTCACAGCTGCAGAAACTGAGGCTCAGAGCGCGTGACCAGCCAGCAGGGCCAGGGTGGGATCCAGGATGCTGCCTCCGGGTCCCAGCTTAACCCCGGGATCCTGTTTGCAGCACAGAGGTTGGGGGAGGGCTGTTCCATCCTTGGAGACAGCGGCCTGCAGTCGGACGGAGGCAGAGTGTGCGGGACACCGGCTTGCCCTCAGTCCTGTGGCCGTGGTGCGGCTTCTGGGGTCTGCCTCTCCCCGCTCCGGAGACGGCTGTGAGCCGGCCAGGCCTCAGGGGTCCGCAGACATGCCCACAGGTTTGCCTCCTCACCGTCACCGATGGTCTGTTTTAATTGGCTGTTTGGGGGTGAGGAGGGAGACGGGGCCTTTAAAGGTTGGTGTCTCACACTCGGAGCAGCAGCCCCGTGGGTCCTGCCAGTGAGAGTCGAAGAGTGGGCAGGGCGGCTCCATCCCGAGGCCCCAGGTCCATTCTCTCGCCTTTTCCGGCTTCTCCAGGGGCTCCTTTTGTCGCCATGGAAGCCTGCAAGGCGTCTCTCTCCATGTCACCTCCTCCACCGCGCTCTCCCACTGCTCTTTGGCTCCAGTCATATATGCTTAGCACAGAATTCATCACCGTAACCATTTCTTAAAAGATTTTAAATTAATTTTTAGAGAGACAGGAAGGAAGAGAGAGAGAGAGAGAGAGAGAGAGAGAGAGAGAGAGAGAACATCGATATGAGAGCAAAACATCAATCGGCTGCGATCCCATAATCCGGGCATGTGCCCTGCTGGGGAGTCGAACCGGCAGCCTTTCAGTGCACAGGGCAACGCTCCACCCACTGAGCCACGCTGGCCAGGCTGGGGGTGTCTGGTCTTAAACAAGAATGATGCTGTGATGACGTTCTAGAATTCACATAAAGCAATGCCACCGTCCCTACATTGATTCGGGAGCGTCTGTGCGTGGGGCCAGCAGTCCTAGGTCCTCGGTGTCTGCCATGGCCCTGCCTTCCCTCATCCTGGGGAGCAGCCCCATCCGGGACTCCCAGGGGTTGGCACCCTCCCTCCCATGATGGCCTGGGCGGGATCAGATGTCACTCACGAGGCTGGGTTCTGGGTGAGGTTCTGTTATCACCTCTTCACTCCTCTTCACTCCCTGGGACACCCCCCCTCCCCAGTGTCTTCCCTTTTGTGATGTGATCACAGACGTACTGCCCCTCTGAGAGCTCCGGGCCCGTTACCCGCTCTCACCTCTCTCTCCCAGGTCCTCCCCGGGGGTGAGCGCTGGCGGGAGAGGCACTGGGCGGGCCGTTTCAGACAGGATGCCATGTGTCAGGTTTGTAAAACCGTGTTAACACTGTGTTTTCTCCGCGGAGAACTGCCCTCCAGGGGGGCAAACGGAGCTGCCAATTACGCCGCCTCCTGCTGCGGCTGAGCGCGCCCCGGCCCGGCCCGGCCTGACAGGCGGCTGCGGGCAGAGCGCAATTAGCCGGCCGGCAGCCAGGGACAGGCAGGCTTCCGCGGAGTTTCATGTTGGGGCCGTCTCATTGGAGGGCACGGCCCAGAGCGTCTACAATCCTTGCCCGGGTGACATTCAGTGGATCGGGTGACGGGCACAGAGACCCATCCGTCCCCGTGGCAGGAAGACGGCCGCGTTTCCAAAGCCGACGACTCCTCTGGGGGGGATTTGGGGGCGGCTCCGAGCGCCTCGTTTTATGGGGACAAGAGATTGCAGAAGGAGGTCGTTTCTCAGGCACTAAACGCCGGTCACGTGCAGCAATAACCGTGAGGTCCCTGCCGCCGGCCCCGACCTGCAGACCGGCCGCGTGTCAATCCCTTCGGGGAGTTTCCGTAGAAACCGGGAAGGCTGCACGGAAACACGGAGACACTCCCATCCCTCACCGGGTCCCCAGTGAGCCTGGTACGTGCCGGACCCCTCAACCCCCCAGCCCGTGAGCCTGTGCGCTCTGCTGGGGAGGGGGTGCATCTCGGCCTCGGAATTAGCACTCAGCCTGGGTGTCCGTCCCACACCCAGCAGAGGAGAATCCAGATTCCAGATTTAAAAAAATAAATGCACCCTTTCCGGCTCCGGTGTGGCTCAGTGGATAGAGTATCGGCCTGGTGACCTGAAGGTCCCGGGTTCGATTCCGGTCAAGGGCATGGACCTCGGTTGCAGGCTTCTCTCTGGCCGGGGCCCTGGTCGGGCTCATGCAGGAGGACACTCATTGATGTGTTTCTCTCACCTCAGTGTTTCTCTCTGACTCTCTCTTCCACTCTCACTAAAAATCAACGGAAAACTAGCCTCAGGTGAGGATTAACAGAAAAAAAAATGCGCCCTTTCCTAAGGTGTGACCCCCGCAGTGAGCCTGTGCCAGCTGCGTCCGGCCGACAGGCCTGTGACCAGGCCCCGGGGGGAACGGTGCTGTCCCCTCCTCCTGCTGCGGAGTGTCATGGTGGGGACAGAGCCTCTTCACACCCAGTCACCGGGCAGCTCCCGGTCCTGGGCCACCGGACCAGCCCTTCCCCCGGAGTCTGGGATCTGCCTCGGGTCTGCTAGAACCTTTTCCCACGAGTGACAGCATCAGGAGGGCCCTGCCGGAGGTCACTGCCCCCCAAGGTCACTGCCGCCCCAGGTCACTGCTGCCCAGAAGTCACTGCTGCCCCAGGTCCCTGCTGCCCCAGGTCCCTGCTGCCCCAGGTCACTGCTGCCCAGAGGTCACTGCTGCCCAGAGGTCACTGCTGCCCAGAGGTCACGGATGCCCCAGGTCCCTGCTGCCTAGAGGTCACTGCCGCCCCAGGTCACTGCCGCCCGAGGTCACTGCCCCCTGAAGTCCCTGCTGCCCCAGGTCCCTGCTGCCCAGAGGTCCCTGCTGCCCCAGGTCACTGATGCCCCCGGTCACTACTGCCCAGAGGTCCCTGCTGCCCCAGGTCCCTGCTGCCCAGAGGTCACTGCTACCCCAGGTCCCTGCTGCCCCCGGTCACTACTGCCCAGAGGTCCCTGCTGCCCCAGGTCACTGATGCCCAAGGGGACAGCAACTTTCTGGAGCTGGCTCTGCACCCCTCCTGGTCCCCACAGGACGCAGCCAGAGAACAGCAGGCAGCTAAAGGGGGCATGTTTGGGTCGTGGAGCGCTGAGCTCGGAAGAGACCAGGTGTGAACCTGACTGTGGATGAAGTGTTCGGCCCTCTGCGCCGTTCGATCTCACTGTAACACACGAGCCGTGATGCCAAATGTGCCGAAAAGTTGAATGTGACAACCTGTGCCGGGCGCTCAGTGTGGTACCTGGTCTCCTGGCTGCGTCTCCCCTTTGGCCCGGAGACAACGGGGCAGGAGGCCACGCACAGGCACGGCTCCCTCCCGACACCGTGGCACCCTCTCACCCGATCTTCCCGGTGTTTATTCAATGAAACGGAGTCTCCCAAGTTCACCCTGCCTACCCTAAGATCCTACCGCTCCCTGTCTCACCGACACCGCTGGCAGGAGGGCCGTGAGATGCTGAAACAAGAACATACGTGCAGCGCGGCCCGCGGAACGGCGCCTGTTTTCACGGAGACAAATGAGAGGGTTTCCGTGTGCAGCCGCCTCCCAGAGCCGCCAGGCGAGACCCGGGGCTGGTCTTTGTCGACGCGTTCACGCTGAGAGCAGCCGACACAAATTACAATGAGCGATGGCGGGCTTAACCCGATTCCTCGCAGCCCTGCCTGCCCCGCACGCCGCTGCGCTGAGTTCATTTGTGGGTGAAGAGGCTTCGCTAATGTGTGTGCTGTTCCTGATCGAGGCAGAGGGCTCGCTCCTGGCAGGGCTCGCCCTCTGAGCTCCGTTATCCCACCCGCGGGAGGTGTCGCCCCGATACCAGGGGAAACACGTGTGTGTGCCCACGCATGCATACACACGCATACACACACATGTGTACACACATAGCTGCCGGCCCCTTGGCCACCCAGGAAGCCCACGTTTGTGCTTAGACGGTAAGGACCATGCCCTGTATTGTATGTTTATCCTAACGCTGTCCCCCAAAATCAAAGACACCGTCTACTGGGGTTTCGTGCGTCCCGCCCTCCGGCCATCACGCTGTTTTTGGAGAGCCCCGGAGACGTGGCTGTTTCAGCTGGGCTTGTGCTCCCTCTGCTGGCCCCGTCATTAACGAATCCGTCCAATTCCCGGACTGTGTGATGTCACCGGCGGGGTCTGAGCCTGGCCGGGGGAGTCCCCGGAGCAGCACGCTCTGATCAGCCGCC
Source organism: Pipistrellus nathusii (assembly GCA_963693515.1). NCBI lineage: Eukaryota > Metazoa > Chordata > Mammalia > Chiroptera > Vespertilionidae > Pipistrellus > Pipistrellus nathusii. The sequence continues at coordinate 49,887,475 of OY882870.1, read as the reverse complement.
GGTGGGGGAATTCGGAGGGGTCGGGGTGCACCGTGGGCCTGGAGAAGAGAGGGAAGGAATCGAACCGTGGACTGCTCTGGTTCTGTGCTTGGAAAACCCGGATGCAGGTTCATGTTGTTCTTCGCTCGCCGCCGTTTCCCGGGGCTTATTCATCACAGCCTGGCCTCTTAGGGGAGTTCGGAAGCAAATGGGTTTTGTTTTCATCCTCAGAACCAGGATTATTCGATGTGTGTTGCAGGGGAGAGATGTGGAGGCTCAGCGACCCCATGCCTGGCAGCTGGGAGGGTGTCTGTGGGGCCGGTGTCCCGAGGCCCTGGGTCCGTCTGCCCCGGGGGGGAGGGCAGGGCAGTGGCGTGGCCGTGTCTCAAGTCCTCACAGCATCGCGTCACCCCCAAGAGCCGAGGTTGAATCCCGTTGCCAGCACCTCCTGTGTGGTTTACCCAGCCTCCCCGGCCTCCCCTTTCCTGCCTACACCCTGGGAAGAGGAGGCAAGGGGTTGGCCCTCCTGGCGTCACGGCCCGGAGGGAGGGATATAGACTCCAGCGCGCAGAGTGCCGCTCAGGCTTGGGGGGTAAGGAGGTCCGGGCGTGGTCCTCAGGTGTCACGCTGACACGTCTCCAGCACAACAGCTTCTGTCTCCATGGTAACAAGTGAGCCTGTCGTGAAGACCAGGAGTGGGAATCCCAATGACGGGGTCCAGCTCAGCAGGAGGGGGTGTGTGGGTTTCCGGAACAGTTTGGAACGGGAGGCGCCCCCGTGGATGGACCTCAAGCAGAAATCCGCCCGGGGAACCGGGAGTGGAGACATGCTAGACACAGGTCCCTCACTCAGAACTGAACATCAGCCCTGACCAGTGTGGCTCAGTGGATAGAGCGTTGGCCTGCGGACTGAAGGGTCCCAGGTTCAATTCCTGTCAAGGGCATGTACCTTAGTTGTGGGCACATCCCCAGTAAGGGGCATGCAAGAGGCAGCTGATGGATGTTTCTAACTCTCTATCCCTATCCCTTCCTCTCGAAAAAAAAAAAAAAAATCAATAAAATATATATTTTTAAAAAGAACTAAACATCACCCTAACCAGCTTGACTCAATGGATAGAGCGTCGGCCTGTAGACTCAAGGGTCCGAGGTTCAATTCCAGTCAAGAGCATGTACCTTGGTTTCGGGCACATCCCCAGTAGGAGGTGTGCAGGAGACAGCTGGTCGATGTTTCTCTCTCATCGATGTTTCTGGCTCTCTATCCCTCTCCCTTCCTCTCTGTAAAAAAAAAAAAAAAAAAAAAAAAAAAAAAAAAAAAAAAAATCAATAAAATATATATTTTTTAAAAAGGACTAAACATCAATATGAAAAGTAATAATAACCACGCTTAGGAATGCTAATGAACGATGAAGTGACCCGGTGTGAGAGCTGCGATTCTAGGGAACAGCCACGGGTGTGATGTGTGCTTGTGTTTACTCCCGCGTGTGCCCACCCGTGTGGCTGTCTGTGAGAAGGTGCCAGGCTCCAGCCGCCTCTGCCCTCAGTGGCTGCTGCAGGTCTCCACCCCGGTCCCGGGCAGTGTTATTCTTGGCTGCTCGGCACTGGGCATTTATAGGTAGATACCACCCCGCCCAGCTTAATGACAGTCTCTCGGTTACGCAGATTAATTCCATTAGCGACCTGGCAAAGCCAACGCAGCAGGTGCGCCTGGAGTCGGATCCACAGGGACCTTCTCAGAGCTCCGTATCGGCGCCCCCGGGGGGGTCCCGTGGCCCCTCCCATGGCCTCTTCCCCGGACACCGCTGCGTGGAGACACGGAGGTGCTGGGACGCGTCTCCCCGCTCAGGTGAGGGCGGGGGGGTCATTGCTAACGGGCTGCAGGGTGAGGGCGCAGCTGAACCAAGAGGCTCTCTGCTCTCTCCTTCTGCTCCGAGCCCCTCCCTCCGATTCTCCGACTCCTGTGGGTTTGCCGAGGCCCCTGTGTGTGTCCACGTGGTGGTGGTGGTTCCCGCCGAGGGCCTGACAGTCCTGAGACAGACCGGCCTGCGGGGCGACAGGCCCTGCCTCTGTGCTTGTGCTCGAGCTGGTGTCCGAGCAGGGAGCCCCGGCTCGAGAGCAGCTCCCTGGAGTCAGATGCTTGAGTGGGCGTCTGTGCCCGTGCTTCCCCCAGGCCTCCCAGCAAATCCGTGGCGGGAGGAGGACAGTGCAGAGGGCTTTGAGAGATGGACGTGCAGACGGTGAGAGCAGGGGGCGGGGCTGGCCTGGTGGGCAGCACCGTCAGCTCACGAACAGCTTAAAAGGTTCCAGCCACTTCGTCCTAGGGAAGCGTCCGCGTGGCGGGCGGGAGAACACTGGAGTCGCTAGGACTTAGCCTCGGGCCACGTGGTTCCCCGCAGGGCCCACGGGATTCCCACCGAACTCGGGCGTGTGGGTGACACGGGCCGACGGGGGGCGGACTGGCAGGACCGGCCGGGCGTGGGTTCCCGGAGAGCCGGGCGTGCCCAATGCCGGTGGCGGCTTCAGTGAAAGGAGAGGCAGGTGGTTGAATAGAATCCCCAGGGGGGGTTCCCCGGGGGAGGAGAGGAAGTCCCTGTGGCCGGTGGTCGTGGTTTCTTGGGGGGGAATAGCAAGGGATGGTGGTCCCGTTGGTGTCCGAGAACAGGGTGCGCCGCTCAATTGCAAACTCGCCCCGAAACACACACCCCTCCCCTGGCCCGCTCCCCTGGGCCTCCCCGCTCACCGTGTTTGACTAGTCCTGTCCCCTCGCCAGCTCGAGGGCACATTTGAGGAACAGTGGGCGGGGGTCAGGGTTCTCTCTGTAGCCAGGCGGCCACTTGCCCTCCCTGCGGGGGCACCCGTCTGTGGGCTCACCAGCCGGACATTTGGCAGCTTCTTTCTCATTCGATGGCTCGGTCGCCTGGCTCTGCCCGTGGTCACGGTTCTGCCGGCAGGAGCCCTGTTACTGACATGAGAACTCACTTCCCAGCCGACTGCCGGAGCGGCTTCTCCCTCTCTCCCTCTGTGCCACGTGAGGGCCGGTGTGAGGGAGCGGGGCGTCTGTGGGACCCCTGGGCGGGGGTTGGGGGGGAGCGGATGACCTCATGCCACGTGAAGAGGTGACGTGTGGGCGAGATTACCTGGCGTCAGCACACGGGCGGTGTGGGGGAGGGAGACACACACCTAACGAGTCGCAGGCGGACGGGGAGCGGCTGCTCAGGCCCCCCCACCCCCAAGACTCTGTCTGGCTTCGGCCTTCCCCTCCCACTCACTCTCTCTCCTTCCTGACCCCGGGTGGCCCAGGCTCGCACCCTGAGCCAGTGACAGGCTCGGGTCTCTGCTGGGTTAATCAGTGTGCTCTCTGATCCAGGACACGCGCTCCCCGCAGACCTTCAGAGTCAACGCATGCGTTTGTGGTCAGCGGTTCACGTTGTTAACCGGCCTGATGGACGGGTTTGGGTGTTTGCATTCCAAAGAGATCTCTCTCTCTCTCTCTCTCTCTCTCTCTCTCTCTCTCTCTCTCTCTATCTCTCTCTCACTCACACACACACACACACACACACACGTATCCACTCCCAACAACACAAATATTGACTGTCCCCGTCACTCGTTACCCGTAAAAATTTGGGAGCAATTATGTTTTTACTGCGCTTGCCCTGAGAGACTCCATCGGTTACTTTACCGCCTGAGGGTCGGAGCCGGTTTCGGTGCCCCGGGAGCCTGAACGAAGTGTCTGCTGCTCAGGGACAGTGCAGGGCGGCGTGTGCCGTGGGCCTGGCCTCTTCCCGGCGTGGGGAAGCCCAGTTGGGCTTGGGTGAGACCGCGGGTCCAGGGCAGGTTCCGGGCTCAGCTCTGGAGTCTGGGGGGCCCGTGTGAATTTGGAGTGCGTCCGATTTTGTTTTAAAGAGCGTGAGGAATGTTCCACATCTTCCTAGGAATAATCGTCAGGGGAGACGTCTGGCCACTAACGGGACGGTCTCCCCAGGAGCTAAAGGAACGGAGGGGCGTCCGCCAGCTCGCCTCTTTCCCTGCGGGGTCCCTGTGTCCCACAGGACCGTGGGGGAGTTCTCACCCTCTGGTTGTCGGAAATGCAGAAATGCCTTCCGAGCCAGCATGCTGTGCGTCCCCTCTGAGGCTGGGAATCCCAGCTGTCACGGGGAAGGTACCCCGTGATGGACCGGGAGCGGCTGGCTGTGCCTGCATTAAAACCCGGTGTGGCTCAGTGGATAGAGCGTCGGCCTGCAGACTGAAAGGTCCCGGGTTCGATTCCGGTCAAGGGCATGTACCTTGGTTGCGGGCACATCCCCAGTGGGGGGGTGTGCAGGAGGCAGCTGGCCGATGATTCTCTCTCATCGACGTTTCGAACTCTCTCTTCCTCTTCCTTCCTCTCTGTAAAAAATCAATAAAATATATATATATTTTTAAAAATGCACAGGCCGTGCGTGTGGCCTGTCCTCGCCCCGCTCCCCGGAGGAACTGAGCCGCGTGCCGGGTGTCTGACACCTGCAGGCCCCGAGCTGCTGCCGAGCGTTCCGCCGGACACCCTGTCCCCAGGGTTTCCGTTCCACAGGCGTGAGAGCTGGGACCCCGAACGCTGCGTCCTTAAACGGTCCCCCGTCTTCAGGATCGGATCGGTCCAAATAGCTGCGGCGTACGCTGAGCGAGGGCTCTGAGAAGGCTCCCTTGCTCCACAGGGTGCGGAGGAAGCCCTGGGAGAAGGACTGGGGGACCCAGGGCCCTCGGATGGTCCAGCAGAGAGATTTGTGGGGGGAGCCCACCCCGAGAGCCAAGGCCGAGGGGTCACGGGTGGAAGGTTTTCTGAATCCGAGGCTGCTGGGACTCGACGGGGAGCTAGGCTGCATGGACCTCTCCCTGTAAGATGCCGTCTTAGTAAAACACGAGCAGAGGGTGAAGGAGAAGGCGCGGTCCGTCTGTCCATCCCCGCCTCTGAGGGACTCTCCCCCTTTAGAAGCAGCCATGGTGTCGACGGCCTCGGTGTGAGGTGCCCCTGGGGGTGGCGGCGGGAGGAGGCTGCTCCTGGCTGTTCAGTGGCGGCCTTTCCCCCCGAAGTGAGCAAAGGGAGTGTGGTAAGAGCAGGCGCCTCCTCCGCCCGGACCGACCGGTTTCCCCCGGGCAGGCTGGGAGGGGAGCGCCCCCGCAGCCTGTTCCCGGGGGGGGGGGGGGGTTCCCACGGAGCCTCCGCCGGGGGGATCCGGCCCCGCGTGCCGTCATGAGGAACGTGGTCACCTGTTTTGGAGGCGCTGTTCTTGTCAGGAAGAAGGGAAAGAATGGCCTTCACTGCCCGAGCCCTCGTCCTGAGGAGAAGCCGTGGTTCTGAGGAGAAGCCCTCGTCCTGAGGAGAAGCCCTCATCCTGAGGAGAAGCCCTCATCCTGGTGAGAAGCTCTGGTCCTGAGGAGAAGCTCTCGTCCTAAGGAGAAGCCCTCGTCCTGAGGAGAAGCCCTCATCCTGAGGAGAAGCCCTCGTCCTGAGGAGAAGCCCTCGTCCTGCGGAGAAGCCCTCGTCCTGAGGAGAAGCCCTCGTCCTGAGGAGAAGCCCTCGCCCAGTGGCTCCGTGGAGGCTGTGTCTGCTGTGGACCTCGGGCCTCGGGGCGGCCGCCCGCACCCGCCTGGCATGGAGCCCCTGAGACGCGGGCTGCGGGCGGTGGTTATGTCTCTGGTTTTTAAAGACGGGTGTGCAGCCTCAGCCCGGAGCTCGGCCTCGCGCCCGCGCCCAGATGTGAATTTTCACCAGAGCCTGACAGTTGAAAGGACGCTGGTTAATTAGGAGATGACTTGGCACGCGGTCCCGAGGCCCCGGCCGCCGTCTGCCTCGCGTCCCGTGTCGGATTGACAGGCCGATGACATCATTGCTCGCAGTTTCCCTCCTCGTTAGCCCCACCGGGAAGCGGCCGTGTCTCAGCCTTCCTCCCGCGATGGCGTCCCTGCTTCTCAGAGGCCCGGCTTCAGACAGAACCCGGAGGGACACGCGAGACCGGGAGGCTCAAAGGCCCGTGGAGAGCAGCCTCTGACACACACACACACACACACACACACGCACACACACACACTCACACACACACACTCACACACACACACTCACACACACACACACACTCACACACACACACACACTCACTCACACACACACACACACTCACACACTCACACACATGCACACACACATACACACACACACACTCACTCACACACACACACACTCACACACACACACACACTCACACACACACACACACACTCACACACACACACTCACACACACACTCACACACATGCACACACACATACACACACACGCACACACAGACACAGACACACAGACACAGACACACACATGCACACACATATAAATACATACACACGCGCACACACACTACGCACACATACACACAGAGACATATTCACACACAATACACACACAATACACACATACATACACGCGCGCGCACATACACACGCACACATGTACACACATCTATACACACTCACACACACACTCACAGACACACACATATACACATATACCCACATATACACACACCACACACACACTACGCACACATACACACAGACATATACACACACAATACACACAATACACACATACATACACGCGCGCACACATACACACGCACACATGTACACACATCTATACACACTCACACACACTCACACTCACAGACACACACATATACACATATACCCACATATACACACACCACACACACATACACGCACACAGAGACACACAGAGAGACACACACACACTTACACATACACATACATATATACACATACACACAGGCACACACTCACAGACACACACATATACACATACACACATTTATACACACACGCATATACACATACACACACACACACACACATGGCAAGGACTCAGGATCTTCATAGCGTGGCAGCCGGTCGTCATGGTGACCGCCTTGAACCTGAAGGCACCTGAGCCCACCTGCAGCCGCAGGGGTGGGCCTGCCCCCCGGTGTTTGCAGGGCGTCCTGACCCGAGGGTGTGAGGGTGCCCGCGGGTGTGGGGGCGCCCACTGGGGGTGCCCCCAGGTTGTGTTGTCTATGCTTCCGCCCTCCACCGGGGGGCCCGACTCAGCAGGGAAGCACGAACTGCCTTCCCAGGGACCCAGCAGCCTGTGTCCGACACCCCACGCCGCTCCGGGGGAGAACCGTCCGAGCAGGTGACTGTGCACCGAACCCTGACGCTGGCCATAGGCGGCCCTTTCCTGCCGAAGCCGACAGCATGTGTGCAGCCCAAGCCCAGGTCCCCGCGTGGCCGTGGGGGTGGTCAGCTGGGCTGCGTGGCCGTGGGGGTGGTCAGAGCTGGGCTGCGTGGCTGTGGGGATGTTCAGCTGGGCTGCGTGGCCGTGGGGGTGGTCAGCTGGGCTGCGTGGCCGTGGGGATGGTCAACTGGGCTGCGTGGCCGTGGGGATGGTCAGCTGGGCTGCATGGCCGTGGGGATGGTCAGAGCTGGGCTGCGTGGCCGTGGGGATGGTCAGCTGGGCTGCGTGGCCGTGGGGGTGGTCAGCTGGGCTGCGTGGCCGTGGGGGTGGTCAGCTGGGCTGCGTGGCCGTGGAGATGGTCAGAGCTGGGCTGCGTGGCCGTGGGGATGGTCAGAGCTGGGCTGCGTGGCCGTGGGGATGGTCAGCTGGGCTGCATGGCCGTGGGGATGGTCAGAGCTGGGCTGCGTGGCCGTGGGGATAGTCAGCTGGGCTGCGTGGCCGTGGGGGTGGTCAGCTGGGCTGCGTGGCCGTGGAGATGGTCAGAGCTGGGCTGCGTGGCCGTGGGGATGGTCAGAGCTGGGCTGCGTGGCCGTGGGGATGGTCAGCTGGGCTGCGTGGCCGTGGGGATGGTCAGCTGGGCTGCGTGGCCGTGGGGGTGGTCAGCTGGGCTGCGTGGCCATGGGGATGGTCTGGGCTGCGTGGCTGTGGGGATGGTCAGCTGGGCTGCGTGGCCGTGGGGATGGTCAGCTGGACTGTGTGGCCGTGGGGGTGGTCAGAGCTGGGCTGCGTGGCCGTGGGGATGGTTAGCAGGTGACACTCTGCCCTGGGACCGGAATCGCCTGCTTGCTCCCCTCCGTCCTTACCCCCCGGTCACGCTGTCTGTGCACAGGTGTGTGTCTCTCCGTTCCCCACGGTGCTCCCACGGGGAGGGTCTGTCCTGCCACCGAGCAAAGCACGGAGCATGACAGGCCCATCTTCCCAAACGTGCCGTTCCATACACCCCGCGGGCGCCATCCTTCCCGCGGTGTCGGGTGCGTCTCACGGTGTATTTCAAAGGCGCCCGTACTCAGGCTTCCCTGAGAGGCCTCCCTCCCTCCCTCCCGGGAACGCCGTCCTGTCTCTGTCGCTCCAGCCAGGGGCCTGGGCACCTGTCCCCGTCCTTGACGATCCCCCACCGCTGGAGCGCTCGCTTGTTAATTAGAGAAATTTCAACTGTCCTCCTCCGCCTGGCAATTACATTGGCTTCTGTGGCGGCGGTGTCTGTTATGAATAGTCAATGAGAGCTGATTAATATGCATGAGCGGCAGTATATATACACGTGGGCGCCGGAGCACAATGCAGCTGCCGGAGCCGGAGAGGGGAGCGGAGCGGGTCTGTGCAGGCTGCGAGGGCGGAGAGGGTGCTTGCGGCTGTGGCAGCTGCCCGGGGGCCCGTGCACGGAGGAGGGGGGCTGCTCTCCCGCCCTCCCGGGGGCTGGCATCGGAGCCGGCCACAGAGGACGCGCCCCTCAGCATGGGCTGCAGCCTGTGCCGCCTGCGGAAGCCGGAGGAGCAGTACCGGCTGCTCTACGAAGTTTGCCAGGTAACCGGCCCTTCCCGTGGGCAGAGTGAGGGCACTCCCCCGGCCGAGGGCACCTCCTGGGGAGGGGATGAGAGGTCCTGGCGGGCGCGGGTGCTCTGACGAGGCAGCCTGCTGACTCTTCTGCGTGTTTCCTGTTAAGTCTCTTACTTTCCGTCGCGGTGGCACTCCGTCCGGCGCCTGTGAGGGAGCTGGAAGGGGCTGGGATCACGGGATGGGGTTGTGTGGCCCGAGCTTTCCCCGCACAGACATCTGCCTGTGTGAGCAGATGTCACAGAGCCGTGCCCCAGCGCGCCTACACCTGCCCGTGCCCCGAGCCCCAGGCGAGAGCGGCAAGCAGGCAGGGTCCACGGCATGTCCTCCCTGCAGCTTCTGCCGGCGGGACCTGTGGCTCAGACCCCGCTCCCTCTCTTCCTCGGGGAGAAGGTTAGCAACTTCCGTAGCGGGCGACCGGTCTTGGGGCTGTCCTCCGCAGCCGGTGACTTCTGTGTCATCGCTGACAACGTGAAATTGCAGCCCGGAGGGACAGGGATACTTAACGTATAACCTTTATCTGGCATTTGGGTGGAGTGTTGTCTCCTTACCTCTTGTTTTTGATGGGCTGTATTGGGGGTGACGTTGGGTAATTAAATTATATACAAGTTTTCCGGCGTACAGGTCTGTAGACCATCCTCTGTATATTGTACTGTGCCTTAGGTCTCCTTCCCTCACCCTTAATTCCCCCCCCCCCCGAGTGTTTTCTTGGCACGCATGCTGGGTCTCATGCTGGGCTGGGAGGTTTCCGTGCTGCTCCTGGTAACCCAACTTGGTCCTTAAGTGTTTTCCCCCTTAAACTCTTAACACCTTCGGATTTTTCTTCCGCCTTCAAAAAACCCATGATCCTGTTAAAAAAAAAAAAAGCGTTTTTGACATGAGAACGTTAGAGTAAGGTTGTGATGGCGAGAGGAAAAAAAATGTTCTTGTTTCTTCACTTATCACCATCAATACTATATTAATGTATTCTTGAGTGGAAAACATAATCTGATTTGCGGTCCACCGGGTGTCGTGTTTGCGAGCGCCACCAGAGGGCGCGTGGCGTTGAAAAGACCCTGAGACCCAGCTGGCTGCCGCTGCCTAATGATGCTCTCCCCCCGGGGGAATAAAGGGGTGTTTGTGCGTCTCCTCCACAGTGAGGCACAGAGACGGCCAAACACAGACAGACCGTGTGGGGCTTGACTTCCCCCTGACCGCCCCCCCTCCGCGCCCTGCCATATCTGACCAAACACGGGCATCTTAAACAAGCTTTGGGCACTCACTCCATCTCAGGACTTCAGTCTGGGGCACCTGGAGGCTTCCTCGTCCCTCTGCGATCCTGAAATCCTAAATTTGCAGAGTTACCCTGAGCCGTGAGCCGTGAGCCCGGTGCTCCGTGAGCCAGTGGCTTAGGAATGAAGCGAGAAGAACAGGGCCTCACCAACGTGCTGCGGACTCACGGCACGAATGCAGGCCAAGCACAGGGCACAGAACGTAGTTTCCCCAACTCGGCTTTTCCCTTGCACAAAACCATCCTTCACCAGCCGTTGTTGTGTGTGTGTGTGTTAGTTACACTGGTCGCCTCCAAGGGGGTCCCCCTCGCATACCCCCTGCAAATCTGTGCCAGCCGGGGGCTTAGTCCTGTGTTTTGTGGGCTCCAAAGACAGTGGGGGGCGAGGGGGGGGGTCTGGATTCTGTCGGTTTGTTTTCCACGGGGTGGATGTCTGCGGACATAGCTCTGGCCCCCGGCATCCTGCAGCGAACGGCTGGTGAATGACTTCCATGCGGAGCGCGCGGTGTCAGCATGCAGGAGGCCGTCCCTCCAGATGGACCTGACGGGACATTCAAACCGCGCTCCGGGCCCCCGGTCGCCCTTTGTGCCAACGACGTAGAGCCCCCCTCCGCCCATTGTTCGGGGGTCCTGAACCGTAGCGTCCGGGAATCCGCCGGCCCGCGTGCAGGAATCAATCGCCGCGGCCCGCTCTCCCCTGATTAGAGCGGGGACACGGGGGCGTCCGTCAGTGACGGTTCCAGAAGGTCCAGCACGCCCTCCGCGAGGCACAAAGAGGATCAAATCGTCCGGGGCTCAGGCTTGATCCTCTCCGCAGCCCGAGGTAATTCAAAGAGACGCTCTTCATTAGGGGCCCTGGCAGGCTGCCCGCCGCCTCTGCTTCGGGGGCTGCTGGGAGCCTAATGATGCCGAACAATGGCCGGGCCTGCGCCGCGCACGCGCCCCTCATTGTACCTTTAATCACATCAGAGCAACGGCAGCCCGGAAGGCACCCGACACGTAGAGGGCGCTGCAGAGAGGGCAGGTATACAGTGACCTGCATGACGGGGTGGGGTGGGGGGTGATATGGGGGGGGGGGGGCCCTTCTGCCTACCCCGGGATTGGGAGGTCAGGGGAGCTACAGCCGTTGTTTGTACTTTTTAAAAATATATATATTTTATTGATTTTTTTTTTTTTTTACAGAGAAGAAGGGAAAGAGATAGAGAGCTAGAAACATCGATGAGAGAGAAACATCGATCCACCGCCTCCTGCACACCCCCTAACTGGGGATGTACTGGCAACCAAGGTACATGCCCTTGACCGGACTCAAACCTGGGACCCTTCGGCCTGCAGGCCAACACTCTTATCCACTGAGCCACACCGGTTTCGGCAGTTGTTTGTGCTTTTATGGAACTGCAGGGAGGGGCGTTAAGGGGGTCCTGGGAGACATTGAGACAGGGTCTGTCCCCCTTGGAAATGTAAACTTTACGTGGGCAGTGGCTTCTCGCTCTGAGCTCCAGCCTGTCTTATGACTTTACTCAGCTCTGCTAACGCCCAAGGACAAGGGAGCATCAGCCTGCGGACTGAAAGGTCCCGGGTTCGATTCGGGTCAAGGGCATGTACCTTGGTTGCGGGCACATCCCCACTAGGGGGTGTGAAGGAGGCAGCTGATCGGTGATTCTCATCAATGTTTCTAACTCTCTATCCCTCTCCCTTGCTCTCGGTAAAAAATCAGTAAAATATATTTTTTTTTAAATTTTTTTCTGGCACCTTCATCAGCCTGAGAGGGCCTGGATTGTTCCCAGAACAGTGGAAGGGGTTCCCACAGAGCCTCTTCCCTCGGTGGGGGGACGGGGTGGCGCTGCCAGGAGCGCAGAGTTCCCGGCTGCCCGGGCTGGGGAAGACCCGGTGATGTGAGAAAGCTCACGTTCCTTAGGGGGTGTGCAAGAGGCAGCTGGTTGATGTTTCTCTCTCATCGACGTTTCTAGCTCTCTCTCTCTCTCCCTTCCTCTCTGTAAAAAGTCAATAAAAAATATATTTCTTTTAAAGTGACAATACAACCTTTAAAAAAAGGAAGAAAGCTCACGTTCTTGTGCCGATTAACGGCAGCCAGGATAGCAGCTGAGGGAAATTTGTGTCTCGCATGCCCCTTCATATTGGTTTTAAAAAAACAAAATCTTGGCCCCGTAACTTAAGGTGACCAGACGGACGTCCCCGCTTTTGGCGGGACAGTCCCGATTTTTAACCATTTGTCCCGCGTCCCGCGGCGTTTTTAAAAAGTCCCAATTTTTGGAATTTAACAATTCTTTTAAATCTTTTGGACTTTTTTTTAAAACGCCGCAGGACGCGGGACAAATGGTTAAAAATCGGGACTGTCCCGCCAAAAGCGGGACGTCTGGTCACCTTCCGGTAACTGTAATGTGCCAGAACCTCGTAGAGGTGTGTGCCTGTGAGCCTTTCTCTATCCGTTAGCCAGTTACACAGCTTTCTAAAGGAAATGACAATCAAGTGTAAGGAAGATTCTGGAAGCCCGACTATATACGATCCTATTTCCTTATTCAATTACTAGCTCCATGCGATGCTGGCTGCGTGTCTGCCTGAGAGCGGGGCGGCCGGGCGGCAAGGTTTGCGAGGGCAGAGGGATGCTGGGTAATTGGATGAACCTGAACTTGACCTCCAGACAGCGGTGTCAAACCTGGTTTAGCTTTCTTGCGAGCTGGGGCGTGTTTGTGTGAACAGCCTATCCGCCCTGAAAGCTTTGTTTTAGAACCACGTTACGTGCCGGATTGGGTGAGGCCAAGGGGGTGTGGGAGAGGAGGGTGGCCTCCTCCCGCCGTGACAGCCTGGGGGCCCTTATCCCTGAGCCTGGCGCCCGTCTGTGGCTGAGAAAGTCCCGTCTGTGGCCGAGAAAGTCGCCGTTTTCCATGTGGGCGCTTATCTGTCACCACTGTCGCTTGCTCATTAGTCAGAGCGGCAAACCACGACTCGCAAGCCACATGTGGCTCACACACCGCAGTTTGCTGACCAGCTCTGAGTGTCTTGGGTGGGCAGCACCTGTTTAGGCCCCGCCCGTTCCCCGTTGGCGTTTTCCTCTCCTCCTCTCGGGGTGCAGGACCTTCAAAGGCCCAGCCGGGAGGGACACGCGTCGTCCGTCAGATCCCCGCCCCGTCTGTGGCTTGCGTTTGCCTTCTCTTCGTGACGTCGCCCTCGGACCCGAACCCCCCGTCACTGAGTGGAGTCTGAGATGTCCATCTCTCCTCACCGTGTGTGCCCCCGCTGCGAGGGCTTAGCGCTCGGCCTCGATGTGGTCTAAAAGTGTGCAGTGACTGTCGCCTCTCACTCTGTTTTCTAACAGAGGATGGGAGGCCGGGGTCTGACTGTATTTGTCAATAAAGGATGGTTTTGCCGCCAGGGCCCTGGTTCCTTGTCTCAGACCCGCACGTTCGGCTGAAACACAGCCGCCGGGCCCCTCCCCCCGGGGGCCCATCTCCAGAAGCTTCACACACGAGCGAACAGCACTGGCATCCGCTCCCGCCCCTCGGAACACTTTGCTCTTTAAAAAGTGGGCTGATGCTGAAACGGGTTTGGCTCAGTGGATAGAGCATCGGCCTGTAGACTCCAGGGTCCCAGGTCGATTTCGGTCGAGGGCATGTATCTTAGTTGTGGGCACATCCCCAGTAGGGTGTGTGCAGGAGGCAGTTGATCGATGTTTCTCTCTCATCGATGTTTCTAACTCTTTATCCCTCTCCTTCCTCTCTATAAAAATCAATAAAATATATAAAAAGTGGGCTGATGCCAAAACCGGTGTGGCTCAGTGGATAGAGTGTTGGCCTGCGGACTGAAAGGTCCCAGGCTTGATTCCGGTCGAGGGCATATACCTTGGTTGTGGGCACATCCCCAGTAGGGTGTGTTGCAGGAGGTAGTTGATCGATGTTTCTCTCTCATCGATGTTTCTAACTCTCTATCCCTCTCTCTTCCTCTCTGTAAAAAAAAAAAAAAAAAAATCAATAAAATATATTAAAAAAAAAAAAAAAAAAGCCAAGACCAGTTTGGCTCAATGGATAGAGCGTCGGCTTGGGGACTGAAGGGCCCCGGGTTCGATTCCAGTCAAGGGCATGTGCCTTGGTTGCGGGCATATCCCCAGTAGGGGGTGTGCAAGAGGCAGCTGATCAATGACCCTCTCTCATTGATGTTTCTAACTATCTCTCTCCCTTCCTCTCTGTACAAAAATCAATAAATATATTTTAAAAAAATAAAAATAAAAAGCGGGCTGCGTTCTTTGCCCGGCCTTCAGCGTGGCATAACCAGAACCCCCACCCACACTGCTCTCCGCCATCCCCTCTGGAAACCCCTCCCTTTTCTCATCTCCTAATTGCATTACCAAGTGTTTGGCCCATTAATTCCTTTCCCAGGGGATTGGCTTCTGGTTGGTTTCTAACAAATCCGACCCACGTCTCATCCATCATCGTGGGAAATGCTGCCGGTGCTTCTCCGTCACAGGGACTGGAGTCCGCCCGCCACTTCCCGGACCCCTGCCGACGGCAAAGCAGTCCCCCTCGCTTCCTTCCTGGGCCTCCCTGACAGCCCGGCAGCTGGAGAGAGAGCTCAGAATTGGGTGCCGGCCAGCCGTCCGCCGGGTGGGTATTGTTGGCCCAGCAGCGCGCTGGCATGCACTCCGGTCCAGAAACAGCGTGTCTCCGGGTGGCCAGAGGCTGTCTGTGGGCCGCTGGGCTGAGACCGACGGAGAAGGGGGGGGCGTGTCTGCAGGACCCCTGCCCGGCGGGAGGCTGTCCTGTGACTGCACTGAGGGCCAGAAACTGAAGTCAGGATGCTTTCACCTGGGTCTCCATAGGCCCCTGGTCGGCAAACTCATTCGTCCACAGAGCCAAACATCAATAGGCCAACAATGAACATTTCTTTGAGAGTCACAATTTTTAAACTTAAACTTCTTCTAACATCATTACTTCAAAATAGGCTCGCCCAGGCCGTGGTATTTTTGTGGGAGAGCCACCCTCAAGGGGCCAAAGAGCCGCATGTGGCTCTGCCATAGGGAGTGACAGTCCTACGTTCAAAGTCATCATCCTTCATCAGCATCTAGAGTGCTCCCCCGACTTACAGAGGAGGACACTGAGGCCCGGAAAGGATCCGTGGTTTCTTCTGACAAGAGTGTCCTATCTTATTCTCGGGTCTCAGTGGCCAGCGGCCTTTCTTTCAGAGGGGACTGGGCCTCAGCTCCCTGCGGGCTGGACCCACCGGGACCGGGGCCGCCAACAGCTAGCTGGCTCCTTTGAGTCTCTGACCCAGGCAGGTCTGCACCCGCGAGGGCCCAGGTCAGAGTCACCCACCTGGCCCTGCCCATGAGCAGAGCCTCGGGTTGGGTTGCTGCCTGCCATTGTGGGCGTGCCTCCGTCTGCGAGGTTCGGGGTCCCCGTGGGGTGGCCGCCGGTCCCTCACCTTCTCCCCAGGCCCATTCCCAGCGGCGGAGCCCACGGACTCCCTGGGGCTGGAAATCAGAGTGGGGGCTCCCACCACGTGACCCTAGTGCTGGGGGTGCTGGGCATCCCCCTGGCTTCTCTTTCCCCAAAGGAGGAACCAGGGGCTCCGGGGACACCTGGCCACCCGGGGTACATCTCGCTGGGGGTGGGTCAGTACTGCTCTCGCCCTCCCCGTGCAGCTGTCCGTGCAGGGGGCGCTCCAGGCTCACCCCGCGTTCCAGGCGTCTCCCGTGGCGCCCTGTCCTGTCACTGCCTGTGTCACCACAGGGGCGCTGTCCCTCCAGGAACCTTCGTAACCCAAGCCGGCCCTTTCCCTTTCCAGTGTATGGTGTATGGTCACCTCTTGCTTCCAGTGGAGACTACGTTTTAATTCGCTTGGGAACACGGGTGTGATGTTTTGCAGAACGAAATCACTGCCCCTTAATTTCATTAAACGGATCCCATAAACGCGGGGTTTCACCCAGGGGCGGAATTGGGCGGGGTTTGAAATGGCATTAGCACTTCTCCTGGGCCATCGGCACGTGTGATGGAGACAGGTGACCCCCGGGCTCGGGTCCTCAGAAACCAGTGTCTTCCCACAGAAAGACTCTTACTTTTTAATCTGGAGGGAGTGGGCCATCTTTTCCGAGTGTCCTATTCACTCACGTCCTGAGCGGCTGGCCCTCCGGCCCCGGAGAACTCCGCAAGGCTCCAGGCTCCCTGTGGGAAGGAGACACAGGGGGGTGAGAGCCTCCGACCGGCGGGCTCTCTCAGAGACGGTGAGTGGAGCCTGTGTCAGGGCTCAGGGCTCAGCCGGTGCCCCAGCGAGGGCAGCGGGGCCTCACTTCTGCCCCAGGACCTCTCCCAAGGGGCATGCCAGGAGGGGACAGGTCCCAGGAACCTCAGCAGGTGCTTCCTGTGAGTGAGTGAGTGACGGACAGGTGGGCAGGTGGGCTGTCAGTAAAAATGTACCCCCAAATGGACAAGCCCCCAGCTCTGCCTTAGTCCTCGGCACGCGGGAAGGGGTTGCAGGCACGGGACCTGGGAAGGAACCGCCCCATGCCCTCAGCTCGATCATCTCGTCTCCGGAGGCCTTCCATGCGAGGACACTGGAGTCCCTTAGTGTCACGTCGTATTTGCGGCCGCGATGTGTGCCCAGAGACAGGCTGATTGGATTTCCGCCGTAATTGCACCACCTCCGTGCCGGAGCCCGCGGTGAAGAACTTACGCATTTCATTTGTAATAGAGACAAACTTTGCAGCCGACATTTGCTCGTTCCAGAACATTCCGTTGACCGGGGTGCAGGGCCGCGTAGACTGTTGTAGAAGCACCTGCTCAGTGGGGCGATCCTGCACCCGCCCCGCCGGCAGGGCCAGCCCCGCCTGGCCCAGCATCCCTCCTGCCATGGAGGCCGCCTCCAAGGCGGACGTAAGGAGGCCGCGGTGCTCGCCGGGGAGGGGCGGCTGTCGCCGCGGTCGGTGGCAGCGGGAGTCATCGCCTCGCAGGAGTCATCACCTCGCTGCCGCCCGTCTCTCAGGGACGCGATTCCGAGACGGCAGAGCAATAAGTGTTATGTGCACAAGGTAATTCAAAACGAATTTGGCTGCGAGAATGGATGGGTCGTCTGGGCGAGGGACTCCCGTGCGTCTCATCGGCTGTTAGGAGAGGGTAATGGTCCCGCGGCGCCTCGTCAAGAGCTTGCGCGGCGAGCGGCCAGCCCGGGACCATTTGTCTGTGGCCCCCTAACGAGGCCCTGGACATCCGAGGATGGACGGTGTGGGTGTCGGGGCCGTGAGATGGGCAGGGAGGGAGCCTCTCCATGCACAGAGGCTGTTCAGGCCCTCAGACGAGGCTGCGTTTTGCTCCTTTGATGGATAGATTATTGCCTCCTGGGAAAATGTGACATCCTGGTACCGGTCCCTTGAGCCCCTGGTTTCTTAGTAAGTCCTTATCCCTAAGTAGTTTGGGGCCCGAGGGTGTCCGTGCAGTGCCATCACCAGATGTAACCAAACTACGTGGACAGGCTACCGTGTTCCTCCACCTCGGGGGATGCAAGGGGGGGGGGGGGGGGAGAAAGCGACTTCATTTTCCAGAAACGGTTCAGCTGTGAGCTGTTCCGGACGCAGCCGGGGGTGGGGGGGGGGGGGGGAGTGAGTTCTGAGGGTGCCACTGGAGAGAATAGGGAGAATCGGGGGGCAACACCAACGTCCTAACCACCCAGGCGGCCTCCCCATGGTTCCCGGACGCTCGGGGGGGAGGGAGGCGAGGACTGGGGCGAGAAGGGCAGGCACGAGGGCTGCGCACACTCAGAAACACCCGGCGACTACAGGGGCTGCTGGGTTTTTCCCGCAGTGGGGCCACCCGAGCTCCTGGGAGCTCCCCGCCGAGCCCGCCTGTGGCTGCCTATGTCCAGCTGCCCTTTAAGGAAAAGCAAAAGGGATTCATTTCAAAAGGCAGCTTCCTGTCCCTTGCAGGAAAGGAACAGTCATGCCCCCTGGCACGGGCTAGGGAAATGCCCGCCATTGCTGCGTGGCCGTGTGGCTAATTTCCAGTTCACTGTGAGCCCCGATCGAGCCTGAGGCCGTGCTCTGTACGCGCTGCCGTTAAAGTAAGGTGACCAGACGTGTCGCTTCGGGCGGGACAGTCCCGATTTTTAACAATGTGTCCCTCGGCGTTTTAAAAAAGTCCTGATTTAAAATAAAAATAAAAATCTGGACTTTTTTAAAACGCCGAGGGATGCAGGACACATTGTTGAAAATCAGGACTGTCCCGCCAAAAGCGGGACATCTGGTCACCTTACTTTAACAGCAGCGCGTACAGAGCGCGGCCTCAGGCTCAATCAGGACTGTCCCGCCAAAAGCGGGACGTCTGGTCACCTTATGTTCAAGACATCCCAGTGGGAAGCCAGGACGTCCCCCTGTGGGCTGTGGGTCTGGTATGGATGCCACATCCGCAGACCCGCCAGCTCGCCCTCCCACCGGGCCCTCCCCGGGGACCTGAGATGGGGAGAGAGCGAGCGTGGGGGACTGGACGTCCCCATGCGGCCCTCCCGCTGGCCGCTCGCACGTGAAAACCATCTTCCCGGATCCTGCTTCCTGAGCATCCTGTGTGTTCCCTCCCCTAAATATTTCCACAGGTCAACGGCAAAGACCTGTCCCGGGCGACCCATGACCAGGCGGTGGAGGCGTTCCGGACGGCCAAGGAGCCCATCGTGGTGCAGGTGCTGCGGCGGACGCCGCGGGCCAGGACCTTCCCGGCGCCGTCCGAGGCGCAGCTGGTGGACGCGGGCACCCAGACGGACATCACCTTCGAGCACATCATGGCCCTCGCCAAGCTGTCGCCCCCCAGCCCGCCCGCGCTGGGGCCCTACCTCCTGCCTGAGGAGTAAGCGCCCCCCACCCCTGCCCCCGTGCCACACCCCAGGGTTCCCTCCTCCCCTTCTTTGTCTAAGGGAGCGATAAATCGGATCCTGTGACACATTAATTACTTTATTATCACCCCGGAGCCGAGTCACTCAAATGGTAGTCTAAGAGCCAAATCGCTAACGTCGTATAAAGTTATTTCGGGGTAACGTTTAATCACCGCCAGTGGGGGCGCCAGGAGGGGATGTGGGAGGTGCTTCGTAATAGACACCAAGCGAGGGGCCCCACTGGCCGACCCACGCACCCTCCAGGCTGGGAATCACAGCGGGAGGTGTGGGTGACGGGGGACCCGCTGCCTGCCTGGCGGGCCTGTGCCAGGGGAGGGAGGGGGAGGGGCAAGTGGCCAGTAACCGCAGGGGCACCTCACCGCTGCTCCTCTCCTTGCAGGCACCCCTCGGCCCACGAGTATTACGACCCCAGCGACTACCTGGGCGGCGCCCACCAGGACCTGGACAGGGAGGAGCTGGAACTGGAGGTGAGGGTGCGGCGTGGGGGCAGGGAGAACACTAGTCAGTCCTCTAGACGCACAGACCGGGGGCTCCCGGCAGATTTCTTTGCAAAGGACAGCGGCCCACTGCTCCAAGGGCATCCGGATGGCCGACCCCGTGGCCCGCAACACAGAGGCCAGTTGGCATTGCACGGCGTCTAGAACCTTCCGTCCTCTTTGGCCTCAGATAACATAAGGGTAGAGTTATGGATCTGCTGAATTTCTGGCCCACAAGTGCTGGGCTCGGGGCCGACTCCCTCACACTCCTCCTGCCGGGGTGTGCTGGCCTGGCTCGGGCACCGGCAAGTTCTTGCTGAGTGGAGGCGTCGGGGCGTGGTACCCCATCCCGCACGTAAGCTGAACGTAAGGTCAGTTGGAGGTCAGCCAAGGTGAAGGGAAATGCCGCCTTTTGGGGGCAGCTCTCCATCCCGCTGCCGAGAGGAGGTGCTGAGATCACGTAAAGAAGCGTGCACAGCGGCGTCCTGGGCCAACGCGGGCAGGACTGTGCCTCAGGGACCGTCCCGCTACAGGTGGACCAGCCGTCCCATGGGTCCTTGGTAAGGTGATCAGATCGTCCTGCTTTTGGTGTGACAATCCCGATTCTTAATTTTTCCCGCATCCCTTGGCATTTAAAAAAGTCCCGATTTTTGGAAAGAATCTTTCCAATCTTTCCAAAAATCGGGACTTTTTTTTTTTTTTAAAGCCACGGGACACGGGAAAAATTGTTGAAAGTTGACATTATCCCGCCAAAAGCGGGACGATCTGGTCATCTTATCTTGGGGCCCTCGAGGGAAGTGTCGGGCGGGGACACGGAGAGCATGGCTCCCGCGGGGGAAGGGCCCCTCTTCACTCTATTAATTGGACTAGCGTTTCAGTCTTTCAGCGCGTCTGAAATGTCAGGCGGAGCCGCTCCTTGTTATCCGGGGAGCCATCTAGACGAGAGGCAACAGGACCGTGTGTGGGGGGGAGACGTGGGAAGGAGGGGCGGTGACCCGGGGAGCCTTGCATTATTCATCCCGTCTGATTCCCGGGCTTGGAGAGTGTAGCTCCAGCGCCACAGACAGAGGCATGACCAGCTCCATGCCTGCGGTGGTGTGCTCATCGTCAGGAGGAAATGCTGAGAATGTACAAAACTCCTGATACACTGCCCTTCCCCCGGAGCCCCCAGATACCCCGTCTGCTTAGAAATTGCCCGAAAGCCGCCTTCACTCCCCTGGCCAGCACCGCGGTGAGGACACAGGCGGGGATGCCGTGATGAGCTCCGAGGAAGCCACCAGATAGAGGCAGAGCTGGGATTGGAGGTCGGCCCAGCCTGGCTCTTCCCCACATTACACTCCACCGGGCCAAGAAGAGGCAGGGGTGCAGGACATGGCGGTGACCAAGGAATGTGTCACGGTGTCCCACGACGCTCAAAGAAAGCATGAGCTCTCCCGCCGGGCGTAGGGCCCTCCCTGGTCCAGCCTTCCCGCCGGCCACACGCAGCCCGCCCCCGGTCCTGGCACCCAGAGCGCCGGCCCCCCTGGGCCAGGGCCCAGGCACCTGCTGTTCTGCCTCGTGGCGTCCATGGCAGTGGGCACCCAGCCTTTTCCAGGGAAAGTTAGGAAGTAGCTGCTACACAACCGCTTTGAGCTTCCCCCCAAAGACAGACCCTCCTTTAAGCTTCACCCCAAAGACAGACCAAGAGGCTGGAGGGAAGGCTTTGTTCCCAAAGACCCTCAGAGGCCCTCTTCATGGGTTGTTGAGCAGATAACACTAAATCCAGACCCAGGGACCTGCCGCTGGGAGCACCCCAACAGCCCTTGGGGGGCGGGGGGGAAAACGGCTGCAGAATCGTCCTGGTGTGGCTGCACCCAGGAGAGGGCAGGAGGCCGCCTGGTCAGCTCGCTCCGGGCCCCAGCACCTCCTCCCGGGCCCCGGCCGTCCCCAGAGCTGCCTGCGCTCTGCAGTGGGACTGATTGGCAGACAGGGCAGCATCCCTGCGCTCAGGGGTCTCCCTGACAGGCTCTCCTCATTTAATCTGCGGTCCTGGCGGCTGAAGGTAATTCTGGGCTATGGCTGTGACGGCTGCCATGGGGAGCAGCCATGGCTGCGATCACGTTCCCCTCCTCTCTCGGATCCGTTTGCAAGTTCTGTTACCGTGAATAGTAAGGCAGCACAGCCTGAAGTCAGCTAACCCCGTGGTGGCCGGCAAACCGCGGCTCTGCGAGCCACACGCGGCTCTTTGGCCCCTTGAGTGCGGCTCTTCCACAAAATACCACGGCCTGGACGAGTCTGTGTTGAAGAAGTGGCGTCCAAAGAAATTTAACTTTAAAAAAAAATGTGGCTCTCCAAAGAAATTTCAATCGTTGTCCTGTTGGTAGTTGGCTCTGTGGACTCATGAGTTTGCCGACCACTGTTCTAACCACACGTCGTAAAACGGCCGGACAGTGGGGGGCATGGGAACATTCTTGTTTGTGGCAGACGTGGAAGGAGTGCTTTTCAAAGCCCTGCCCCCGACGTCTTAACGTTGAGTGAAATATAGGTAATTTTTCTTTTGAGGGGGGATCAATATAATAACTATTTCCAAAATGACTTTCTATTGACGGAAAAGTCAAAAATGCCCCGTGCATTGATCCCGAGTCCATAATCGCTTTGGGCTGGGTAGGTTACCCCCTCTCCTAGTCGGCTGCAAAGAAATCCAGTCCATCATCTGAACGAAGTATTTTCAAAGCGCCCGAGGCCCCGGCGGCGGCCGCCCTGTGCATGGGGGTCTCATGGGGCCTTTCCCTGCAGGAGGTGGACCTGTACCGCGCCAACAGCCAGGACAAGCTGGGCCTCACCGTGTGTTACCGCACGGATGACGAGGACGACCTCGGCATCTACATAAGCGAGGTAGGAGGGCAGTTCTTCGCGGCGAGCACGGCGGGACCGAGGGGGTGGGGGGTTGTCTTTCTCTCCTGGGGTAACCAGCCCTCACTCCGCCTCCCTGCGAATCCCTTCGGAAGACCCAGGCACGCTTCTCTGTCCCCTTCACCACCCTCCATGGAGTCCCGTCTTCCCCGGGTCATGTCCTGATGTCAGCACCGACGGGGACACTGCCCCGGGGAAGCCTACAGACCCTACGGACCGGCCCTAGGACGGTTGTGTGTGCTCCACCCCGAGGGAGCGGCCGCCTGGCATTGCCGGTGGCGTGCTCATCGGATGGGCGGGCGGGATCCTTCCACGGGCCACGTGTTTCTCTCCCTCTCCTTCCTTTGGTGGGAGGTGTGCAGTCGGAGTCAGACACGTTGGCTGGTCTTCAGATCAGGGAGGCAGATGTTGTTTGGTCTTCCAGAGAAGGCTGCACGGCCAGTGACCCCAGCACGGATTCTGTGGGGAGAGGAGCTGTCTCGGTGGGGTGGATGTGGGTGTGTCTCCGGCTCAGTAGCCTTCCCTCCGAAAGAATGTCCTCCATCCATCGGCTCCAGCGGGTCCATCAGCACTGCCGTCAGGGTCTCTTTCCCACAGTCAGTCCTTGTGTCTCAAGTACTAGTATACTTAGGTTTTTTGTTTGTTTGTTTTTGTGGACTTTGTTTTCTTTATTTTGTTTTGTTTTAAATATGTTTTATCGATTTTTTTACAGAGAGGAAGAGAGAGGGATAGAGAGTGAGAAACATCGATGAGAGAGAAACATCCTCTTGCACACCCCCTCCTGGGGAAGTGCCCGCAACCAAGGTACATGCCCTTGACCGGAATTGAACCTGGGACCTTTCAGTCCGCAGGCCGACGCTCTATCCACTGAGCCAAACCGGTTTCGGCTTAGTTTTGTTTTTATATATTTTTATTGATTTCAGAGGGGGCGGGGGGGAGAAACATCAAAGATGGAGAATCATTGATTGGCTGCCTCCTGCACGCCCGCCACCAGGGATGGAACCCACAACCCCGGGCATGTGCCCTTGACTGGAATCGAAACCCGGACCCTTCAGTCCACAGGCCAGCACTCTATCCACTGAGCCAGACCAGACCATTTCAGTTTTAAAGTCATTTTCCAAAATGTATTAAAGAAACATATGGTAAAGGAATCAAGGCACGGTTGCTGGTCACTGTAGCGATTTTCATTTCTTTGCAGCCAGAGTCCGCTGGGCCCCATGTCCCCGAGGCCGGGAGGGCCAGGACATAGGCCGTGGGGCGGGGTTGCCCGGCAGGGCCCTGGAGGACACGCCCGGGAAAGTGCTTGGACACGTGGATCAACCCGTGTTTGCTCCCTTGTGTCTCGGGGTCCAGTGTAGGCAGGAGCCTGGCTGTGTTGGCGCCGGCTTTGGGTAGGGCCGTGTGTCTGTGCGCGTTGCACTACCTGCCCGGTGCTGAGACGGTCGCTGTTTTTTCCAGATTGACCCCAACAGCATCGCGGCCCAGGACGGCCGCATCCAGGAAGGCGACCGCATCATCCAGGTAGGTCGGCCTCGCCCTGCCTGTCAGCGAAGATCAATCTGGTTGTAGTAACAGCTCAGGGTTAAAGAACGGGGGCCACAAGCCAGGGGTGCAGGGAGGCCAGACGAGTTGGCCTAGTGGGTGAAGCCCAGCCCTGGACAGTAAATGCACAGGGAGCCCTGAGGACAGGGACAGTGGGGCGGGGCACCCCATCGAGAGGGCAGTGCCCCACACCCCAGCGGAGCCAGCTCACCTGGTGCTCTGAGCTACGGTGTTTATATCTGTCCTGACATTCCTCACCGTGAGTGATTTCTGTCATTTTCCACTGCTTATTCGACATTCCTCAGACCTCAACCCAGACTCTGGCTGCTCAGGGACCCCATCGGGTGGGGTGCCCCCAAACCTTCAGGTCGGCTCAGCCTTCCTGTGGTTGCTGTGGGTCTCCAGCAGCATGTACCACTCGGCATGCCCCCGTGGTCTCAGCCACCCCATTCTCCTTGGTAACCGGGACCCATCACCCCAGCCGTGGAGTCAGCCCTCCGCGGGCCTGTTGGGCACAGGCGTAGGAGTTGGTGGGAGTCTCACCTCCCAGCTCAGTGGGACCAGCCATGTCCCCTGGAGGAATCGCCCACCCCGGGGCCAGACCAGCAGAGCCCCAAATTCTCAGGACAAGCAGCCGGACTCCTGCGGGACGGTTCCCAGGGGTGATGGTGAGAGAGCCCCTCCCCTGACCGCCTGCCCTGCCCCAGGCTGGGACCCAGGCCCCCTTGTAACCCCATTTCCTTCTCTGCCCTCAGCTTCCATAACGCTCCCATCAGACCTGCCACTGCTGCTTCTCCCGTATTAGTCTAAAACCATGGTTGGCAAACTGGGGCTCCTGAGCCATATGTGGCTCTTTGGCCCCTTGAGTGTGGCTCTTCCACAAAATACCACAGCCTGGGCGACTCTTATTTTGAAGAAATAGCATTAGAAGAAGTTTGAATATGTTTAAAAAATAATAAATAAATAAATAAATAAATAAATAAATAAATAAATAAAATGTGGCTCTCAAAAGAAATTTCAGTCATTGTACCGTTGATATTTGGCTCTGTGGACGAATGAGTTTGCCCACTACTGGCCTAAAACACCTGTAATAACCCTTCATCCTCCCCCTGTAGTCCTGCCCGAGTCTCACGTCTGAGTCAGCTGCTCACATGTTCCTCTTCACATGCTCCGTCCACATGGCCTCCACAGTGCCCTGGCCTTGGACCCCGGGGCTCCGTCCTGGGCCAGCCGCTGCCTCCATCCAGGCAGAGCCCCCTGAGAAGGAGCATTCTCTCCGAGCTCCCAGGACCTTCCATGTTGTAGGCCCACGCGGGTAACGGATGGAGTAGCATAGGGTGATTCTGCGTGATCTACTTCTGCGTTTGACCACCCTCGACCCTCTCTCTCTTTTTCAAGATTAACGGGATAGAGGTACGCAACCGCGAGGAGGCCGTGGCCCTGCTAACCAGCGAGGAGAACAAGAACTTCTCCCTGCTCATCGCAAGGCCCGAGCTCCAGGTGAGTCCGCTTCCCGAGCACAAACCAAAGACCGGACACAGCCCTGTCCGTCCCTGCAGGACACGGCCCCGGGATCGGGTCCGAACGTGAAGGCCCTCTGCCCTGGAGCGGTAACCTCACTGTGAGACTCAGGATCTGTTTGATGTGTCCACCGTGGAAGGAGGGTGCTGGCAGCCGCCTCGGCAATTACACGGAGGGCCCAGCAGGCCCCTTAACGCAGGGATTGGAGAGGGAGAGGAGGAAAACGTGGAATGGAAGGCACCAGGGTCGCGACCTTCAAGATGTTGGAGGTCAAGACCTGACCTAGGTCCCCGCCTAGCGCTGTGTCTCAGTCACAGCTGCAGGGGGAGCACCGTGCGTGCCAGATTTACCATACTGCCCTGACGTCTGCGAATGTGCCGAGAGAATGTGGCAGGTGCTCTTACCACACAAAAAAGTGACTGTGAGTGATGTTAATTAGCTTGACTGCTATAATGATTGCACTACGTTTATCAAATCATGATGTCTCCCTTAAACATAGAACAATTTTTATTTTATTTTTTTTTTAATGAAAGACACCAAGGTGATTCCCTGTCCAAGGGGCTCAGTGTAACCTCGTCAGGAAAGGAGCAAATTGCAATAAACTCTGGCTTCAGGGTGTCAGCAGAGAAGGTGATGCTTAAATTCCTTGGCCTTCCTTTGGCTGCCCATGTGTAAAATGAGAGACAGAGAGAGAGAGAGAGAGAGAGAGAGAGAGGAACATTTGTCCACAAATTTTTAATTAAAACATATAAAAGGCCAGATTTGGAACCTGGGCTGCCGATCAAGGGCCCCTGAAGGGTCTGCTCTTTCCTGGACAAGGAAGAGGGGGCGCTGCTGCTGGTGTGGGCCGGCAGGCAGGGCCCCTGCAGGGCTTGCTGTACCTGGCCCTGCACCGAGGTCTGAAAATAGCTGATGTGAGAGAAGGGGTTCCACCCTGCAAAAGGAAACAGCAGACACGGGACCATACACACACACACACACACACACACACACACACACACACATACGCGCGCGCGCGCCCCCCAGACGGGGTGAGGCAGGGCGTTTCCTGGAATATAGCAAACAGCAGGCAGACTGCCCTGGAAATGTTTTTCCCCAAGGAAATGTCTTTTCTTAAAAAATATGAGTGAATTAAATGAGAGCAAGAGGGCTCTCCTCTGAGGCGTGCCGCTTTCCCCCAGCTGGACGAGGGCTGGATGGACGACGACAGGAACGACTTTCTGGACGACCTGCACATGGACATGCTGGAGGAGCAGCACCACCAGGCCATGCAGTTCACGGCCAGCGCGCTGCAGCAGGTAAGGCCATGCTGCCCTCCATGCCCTCCCAGGCCTCGCCTGGCCACGCCCATCCTCCCCCCCCCCGCCAGGCCACGCCCAGCCTCGCACAGCCCTTGCCCGACCACGCCCAGTCCTCGCAGGCCACGCCCAGCCTAGCACAGCCTTGGCCTGACCACGCCCAGCCCTCTCCTGGCCACGCCTATCCACCAACCTAGCCCAGTCCTCACCAGGCCCCGCCCAGTCCTCGCCAGGCCACGCCCAGCCTAGCACAGCCCTCAGCTGACCACGCCCTCGCCAGGCCGCGCCCACCCTAGCACAGCCCTAGTCTGGCCACGCCCAGCCCTCGCCAGCCTGGCGGGCAGCCCCGCTGCAGGAAACCGCTCCTGGTCTCCCTTAGAAGCTAAAAGGACCACGGGAGACTCCCTCCCCCCCTGGAAGGCAGCAGAAAGCCATGCTTGCCCTTCTGGCCCCGAGGGAAGCGCTGCCCTGCACTCAGAACTGGGAAGGGACCTCTGACCTTCCACGTTTGCGGAGAGAGCACCCGTGGGGGCGGCACTGATGTAGAGCAGAGACATGGCCCCTTTTTCAAACGTGAAGCCCTTCCCCGTTTAACCTGAGCTGCCCCTGCCCCTGCCCCGTCTATGCCACCACCACGGTCCCGTAAACCCCATTGACCGGGAGGGAGCTAGAAGTGGCCCAGTGCTCCGGGCCATTCATCCAGACCCGGCGGCTGTCCCCTCACTTTTTCTTTTCTAAATATATTTTATTGAACTTTCACAGAGAGGAAGGGAGAGGGATAGAGAGCTAGAAACATCGATGAGAGAGAAACATCAACCAGCTGCCTCCTGGACACCCCCCACCGGGGATGTGCCCGAAACCAATGTATTATACATGCCCTTGACCGGAATCGAACCCGGGACACTTCAGTCCGCAGCTCTATCGACTGAGCCAAACCGGTTTCGGCTGTCCCCTCATTTTTTCCAGCGGCATCAGTGGTCGCCCAGGAAGGTCTGGCTCATGCCCACAGCCCTCCCCTGTGCCCAGTGGTGGAGGCCCGGCCCACCGCCCAGCCGTGTCCTGCAGGGAAGGTCACAGGTAGCCCCTGGCCGTGACCGCTGGTTCTTGTTTTGTGCAGAAGAAGCACGAGGAAGATGGGGGCACCACGGACACCGCCACCATCCTGTCCACCCAGCACGAGAAGGACAGCGGCGTGGGCCGCACGGACGAGAGTACGCGCAACGACGAGAGCTCGGAGCCGGAGAACAACGGCGACGAGGCGCCCGCGCCGGCCGCCCTGGCCGCGCCGAGGACCCGCGCGGGCAGCCAGGACACGCTGGGCAGCGGCGACCTGCCCTTCAGCGGCGAGTCCTTGCTCTGGGCCGACTGCGCCGACGACGACGCGGAGTGCGAGAGCTTCCGACAGCTGCTGGAGCTCAAGTGCCCGGCGGGGCGCACGGACCCCGGGGAGCCCATGGGGCTGCTGGACGCCGAGCTGCTGGAGCTCCGGTGCCCGGCGGGGCGGGGCGCGGGCAGGGGCGCCCCCGAGAGTGTGGACCGGGAGCTGGAGCTGCTCAACGCCGAGCTGCGCAGCATCGAGCTCGAGTGCCTGAGCGTCGTGCGCGCCCACCGGGCCCGGCAGCTGCGCGAGGCCTGGACGCTGCCGCCCCCCGGGGGCTTCCGCGGCGGCGGCGACGCCACGGAGGCCGAGGGCGGGCGCCGCCGCCACGAGCTCTCCGACATCACCGAGCTCCCTGAGAAGTCGGACAAGGACAGCTCGAGCGCCTACAACACCGGGGAGAGCTGCCGGAGCACCCCGCTCGCCCTGGACACGTCCCCCGACAGCTCCCTGCGGAGAGGGGGGCCCGAGGCGGCGACCCCAGGGGCCTGCGGGCCATCGCCGGAGAGCCCGCTCTGCATCACGGAGGAGGCAGACCTGCCCAGGGCCCCGCCGAGCCCGGAGCCCCGCCGCCGCAGCCCAGGGGAGGATGGCCCCGGCCCCAGCCCCAGCCCCGCACCCCTGGCGCCCGCGCCCCACAAGCTGGCCCACATCCCGGCGCACGCGCGGCGCTACCGCAGCTACATGCAGCTGGTGCAGCAGAAGTCGGCGGTGGAGTACGCGCACAGCCAGGTGAGCCTGCTGGGGGTGTGCAAGGACCTGGGCCCCCCGCCCGAGCCCCGCGCCACCGAGTGGAAGGTGAAGGTGCGCAGCGACGGCTCCCGCTACATCACCAAGAGGCCCGTGCGCGACCGGCTGCTGCGGGAGCGCGCGCTGCGCATCCGCGAGGAGCGCAGCGGGGTCACCACGGACGACGACGCGGCCAGCGACCTGAAGCTGGGCCGCTACTGGAGCCGCGAGGAGCGCAAGCAGCACGTGGCGCGCGCCCGGGAGCAGCGGCGGCGGCGCGCGCTCCTGCTGCAGAGCCGGCTGGACGGGCCCGCCCGCGGGGAGCAGCCAGCTGCAGCCACAGAGGAGGACAGGAGGGGGGTGAGCATCCTGGAGCTGAGCCACAAGAAGATGATGAAGAGGAGGAACAAGAAGATCCTGGACAACTGGATGACCATCCAGGAGCTCCTGACCCATGGCACCAAGTCCCCGGACGGCACCAGGGTGTACAATTCCTTCCTCTCCGTGACGACTGTCTAAGCGTCCTGGATATAAGACCGTTGGGGGTAGAAAACCCTGCCTCGTTCAAGGCGGCAAGGCTCTGTGTGTCAGATGACAAGGTCATGTGTACAGTCCACCTCTGCACTGCCAGGGGGCAGGGCTCTATTTGAAAGTGGAGAAAAGCCACCCAGAACTGCTCTCTCTGGAGGCACTATGGACAAGCAGGGCCTTGCTCAGCTAGCAGGGCTACTTTCCTACTTGTGACCTTTTGCAGAAAGTGCTTCAATTTCAAAAAGGTCTTTTGGAGCATCCTTCCATGGGAGAATGTGTTCAAACTATATTCATATGGGAGAAGTTACACATGCTTTTTTTTTTTTTTTCCTGCCGAGAATACAGCTACCATTATGTATTTTTTTAACGGAATCCTGTTTTATAACGTTCCTTTCCTGAATGTGTTTCTTAGGAGTGACCATTAATATATGATTAAGGTCAGGGCCTCAGCTCAAAACCACCCAACCGGTTAATGGTTGAATACACATAACCAAACCAGCCGTGTTTAAATGTATGTTTCACAGTTGTACACATGTTTCTGGTTCAAGTTCCCAGGCGGGAGTCGAGGTGTAAGCAGAAAGCTGAGGATGGAGCAGAGTCGCAGGAGTGCAGAGTACGTGTGCACATATCGCAGCCAGTGGTTCCGAGGTGCGCCCACAGGGGGGCGTCGCGGGCGGAGACGGTGTGTGGACTGTTGAGGCGCTCTCCTCGCTGACCTTTCTCTGTATAGATGCGAAGGGACAGGCTCTTTTTACAGGCAGAGTTCACAACGTCGTGCTTACTCACAAACATTAAGGAAAATGAAGTTGAAATAAATTATTTTCTATTTGACATGTTTGGAAGTGGTTTCTCATTTTTGTTTTTTTGGGTTTTTTTGAAGGGGCGCCTTGAAAATGAAAGCCCTTTGCCCTGTTGATTTTTTTCCCTTCATTGTGTTACCTGCTGCTTCTCGGGTCATTAAACCCTTCCTTCGTAGAAAGGTAGAAACCCAAGGTCTGTCGGCAAAAAGTAAGGAATTGAACTCACCATGTGACCCTGCTTGCTGGCAGTCATTCTTGCAGAAGGAGGGTGACCAGACTTCCCGCTTTTGGCGGGACTGTCCCGCTTTGGTCACCTTAAGAAAGCCTCCCCATGGCCCTGCCTCCTACAAACGGGTATACCTATGAACACGTTTAGGGGTCAGGATCATGCTCAGGATGAAACCCCTGGGGGACTGCTGCCGTCTCTGCCTGGCGGTGGTCATTGACATCGGCTGTGAGGAGGCCCACCCTCCCATGTGTAAGGTGCGTCTGAAAACCACACAACACACCCATTGAAGAACCTGGGTCACCAAAGTGGGGGTGGGCGTCAACCCCGCTGTCTTTGAGGACCCTAATGTTCCCCACAGGCATCCTCTGCCGGGATGCCGTGCCTCTGGGGCATAGATTCCTCCCACAGACCCTCTTCCAGCCCAAACTCCTCTCCCTCTCCCTCGGGGCCCCTGAGCCTCGGCGTCACACTTTGCAATAGAACCACTTGATGAAGACAAGACCCTGGGAATGCTCACGCTCACCATGAAGCCGCCTGCCCATCACTTCTTTCAGGACCGGCCGGCCGGGCAGAGAGAATCGGTTCTGCTGCTCAGCCCCGCAGGTGGAGAGAGAAGCTCCCTCAGGGGGAGCGCCTGGCCTGGTTTCCACGTCTCCGGTGAGCTTCCCGCAGCGGCGCCCTCTGGGCGCATGCCCTGTCTCCCAGGGAACAGGCGCCCCTGGGATGAACTATACAGGCAAGCGCTGCCGGGCACAGAGGGGTTGGTGTCCTTAGGGAAATAGCTCTGCTCCCCTCACGCTCTCATTAAAACGATGGGGGAGGGGCACAGCGCGGCGAGAAGAACACCTCCTTGAGCAGGCAGCATAGAGCCCAGGCCTCCCTGAGCAGGCAGCATAGAGCCCAGGCCGAGGAGCTGCTCATGGGGCTCCCCATGAGCCTCTGGATGAGGGGGTCCCCTGTGCCGCTCACCACAGGGTGGAGGGAGATAAAGCCAACATACATGGTCTGTCCAATGCCAGATCCTCCCATGCTGGCTTGTTTTTAAATCACTTGTTTATGTAACTAACACTGGGTCGTAATTTGCAATGCAATGCGAGGGTTTCCCCGAATCTAATTTAGCCAATCAACTCCTGAAAGAAAACTGAAGAGACCTCAGAAAGAAATCATCATTTTATGAATAGCGGGAAACTCGAGGAGACACAGAAATGTAAGAAACGTGGTTTATTAACGAGCTTCCCCCTACGCCCCCCCCTCAGGATTGAAGAGAAATCCACTCCTAACGAGTGTCACCTGCAGCCTCGCCTCCCCGCCTCCCGTCAGTCCTGGGCTGTGATTAACCAGGTCTTTGGTTAAAGGCCTTAAGAACATCCCACTCCTGCCGATGTGGACAATTGGCGGGGAAGAAGGGGGACTCGGCCACAACACCTTTTTTCTGTGGCCTCGGAGGCTGGAACCCAGGTCTCCGGAGAAGAAAAGTCACTTCTTTCACCTGCGACAGACAGCAGGACCCCCTCACCCCCTTAACCTCCCGCTGTGGCCTGTGCTGCTCCCCTGAGCACCTGGCGTGCTTGCGAGTCCGTTCAGGCTCAGAGCCACTGTGGGGGCAGCTGCGTCCCATTTCCAATCTTGGTCCCCGGAGGACAGGTCCTCACCCCGGGGACACAGGCACAACCATCCGCGCTGAGTCCCCTTCCCACCCGTCCATCCTCCCGTTTGTTTATTTCCGTTGCACGGAATTGAGTTTGCAAAAGTCAGACCTGCTGGGATCCAGCCAGGCTCCCGTGAGGCGCCATGGAGCTGTGACTTTGGGGGTCGCTCAGGGAGAAGGGGCTTCCGCATCCTGGTCTGCTAGACGCAGAGGTGCCCCCGATGCCCGTGGGCGGTGCCAGCTTGCGGCTGGAGAGGGTCTTCCTGATTCCAGGCACCGTGGGTCACATCCAGCAGCCTGTGCACCTAGTTAGCTCAGCTGACCTCCTCCAGGCTCCCAGGAACCGGAACCTCTCACCTCTCTCCAGGGGACCGCTGGGTGGCACTTGGCATTCAGGTAGGAGAAGGGGACCCCTCCTGACTCCCCTCCCCCTGCCGTGCCCCTCGCCACTGTTCTGCCATTTTGACTGGTTCCGTTTTCTGCTTTAACATCCAGAACGCCTGCCATTGAGACTCAAAATAGGGAACCAGCCAGGCCCGGCCATGTTACCAAGCCATCATTTATGAATCCAGCTCGATTCATTTGTTTAGTCAGATGTAAAGGGCAATAAAAAGCGATTGACTAAGAACAATTAAAACAGTAAAAGTAAATTGTTTGTGTCCATTAAAACCTGCTGAGGCCGTCAGTGGAAAATTGTGGGCCTCCCCGTGAAAATTAAAACTATTGATTTTCCCGGAATGTATGTGAATAGCACAGTCCTAATTTGTTTTGTGTTTTGTTTTTTTTTTTTACTGGCTGCAAGCCCCTGGGATCACGGGGAAGGTAGGCCTTCAATAAGCGCTTTTGGTGGAGTTAATAAAGATTTGGGAAAGACAAATATGATAAGCCACGGCCGAGATGTTTCTGGGGGGGAATGAATGTGTCGGAGCGGCACCAGGCCCAGGCGCAGGCTCCGTAATTTATTGCGTTTTGGGGCTGAAAATGGAAAATCAACTGCAGGATATATGGTCTTCATAAGCTGAATTTTTAGGGCTTTGGCTTAATTTATGTGAGCGAGAGGATTCTTTTATTATTGTCATTTTATGTTTTTATGTGCCACACTAAATCTTGTATTCCACGAACTGTTACTTTTTTAGTGTTCAATTAAAACACCGACATAAAAGGAATTCACGTGGACAGATCTTTCGCCGTGAGGGGAAACTTGGGGGACCCCTCTGGCTCAGAGGAGGCGGCTCCGTCAGGAGACATGTTGTTGGAATTAAAAAGCTGTGAAAACCAACAGCATACCAGGAAGGTGTCACGGTATCGGGTTGGACGTGAGCTAGTATTAGGTTTACATTCTTAATAAATGAGAATGCAAACTGATACACTTCTCTGGAGACCTGGGTTTGAACTTACTGTATAGCAGTAATTAAGTGAATGATCAATAAACAGAAATCAGACTTTTAATCTTTACACATGTCAGGCATGGTTTTCAAATAAGGGTAGATAAAGTTAGAGAGTATGGCTGCCCTTGGAATATGACATTTAAAATGGCAATGACTGCTCTAGCCGGTGTGGCTCAGTGGATAGAGCGTCGGCCTGTGGACTCAGGAGTCCCGGGTTTGATTCTGGCCAAGAGCATGTACCTTGGTTGCGGGCACATTCCCGGGTGGGGGGTGGGCAGGAGGCAGCTGATGTTTCTCTCTCATCAATGTTTCTGGCTCTCTTTCCCTTTCCCTTCCTCTCTGTAAAAACTCAATAAAAGATATTTTAAAAATAAAATTACAATTACTATTACAATTTTGGTGTTATCTAAACTTGATACCCAGACACTGATGTTTAATAAGAGAAAAAGTTTCAAACAAATAGTTTCTTTGTTCCCTTCTTGGGAGCCTTTTGTTTCATTCTTCACCCCCATAGACTCTTTAAAAAACACCCACAGTCTTTTAAAGAGTCTATAAATAGTTTACCTGCAGAAAACGCTGTGATTTCTGAACATTTATTCTTTTTTCTCTTTATTTCGCAGCAGTATTGAGGGGTACTTGACCGATACAAATTGAATATATTCAAGGTGTACAAATAATTTGCCATCCCTATACATTGTGAAATGATCAATCGAATTAATAAGCACATCCTTCACCTCACATCGGTACCACTGTGTCTATGTATGTGGTAATAACTTAAGATCTACTCTCTTGCCCTAGCCAGTTTGGCTCAGTGGATAGAGCGAACAGAAGGGTCCCAGGTTCGATTCTGGCCAGGGGCACATGCCCAGGTTGCTGGCCTGATCCCCAGTAGGGGGTATGCAGGAGGAAGCCAATTAATGATTCTCATCATTAATGTTTCTATCTCTTTCTCCTCCCTCTCTGAAATTAATTTTAAAAAATATTTTTTAAAAATCAACTCTCAGCAAATTTCAAATAAACAGCTCAGAATTACTAACTAGAGCCACCACACTGGACATCAGACTCTCGCCACATACTCACATTACACAACGGAGCCTCTGAACGACTCCCTCCTTCCCTCCCTCCAGCCCCTTGCAGCCTCCACTCTCCTCTCTGCTTCTATGATTGGGACTTCTCTTCAGGAACCACCTCATACGGCAGTCACCTTCCTGTGTCTGCCTTCTGTCCCTCGGCTTCACGTCCTCAACGTCCGTCCATGTTGTTTCAAATGCAGAACCTCCTTCTCTGAACACGGAGCCCTTTGCCCTTGTGTGTGTCAGCCACCTGTGGTCTCCCCGCCCACATCACAGCGCCGCTGTCTCATTCCCGGGAGCCGGGACGTGGAAAGCACCTGGGCGCTGGCTGCTCCTGGCCAAGACGCAGACGTGGGCCAGCTGGGCACGCACCCTGTCTCCCAGATACTCAGCGGGGAGGGGTCCGCAGGGGAGGATGTGAGGCCTAAGGAAGCGCTGCAGGTGCCCTGGGCCGGCAGCCTCAGGACCACCCAGGGCACAGCCTCCCGGACAAAGGGGCTGACATCTTGAGGATGAGGAACCTGTGAGAATCTGCTCAGAAGGATCTACACATTTCCTGTGTGTGTGTTTATTGGCTGGGAAGAGCCTGCCTGTGATGGTCTTAGATGAAGCATTCCTGCTATTTTTTTAAAAAAGAAATAGGGCAGGGCCGAAACCAGTTTTGCTCAGTGGTTAGAGCGTCGGCTTGCGGACTGAGGGGTCCCAGGTTCGATTCTGGTCAAGAGCATGTACCTTGCTTGGTTGTTGGGCACATCCCCAGTGGGGGGGGGGCGGGGGGGTGCAGGAGGCAGCTGATGGATGTTTCTCTCTCATCGATGTTTCTATCTACCCCTCTCTCTTTCTCTCCGTGAAAAATCAATAAAATATATTTTTAAACAGGGCAGGGAGGGAGTTTCACCCGGAAACAGAATTAAGCAGAGAATCACCCAGCTCCCCCGGCGGGGCCTTTGGCTGGTCCTCCAGGGCTAACGCAGCCGAGAGCTCAGGTGCTGGGACCCGGTGACCTCCGGCTGGTGTCCGGATGCTAGCGATGCCGGGTGAGCAGTGCCCGGGGTGCGGGCTCCTGGCGTCTCTCCTGATAGGCCGGCCTGGCGGGAATTCTGAATTTACTTACA
This sequence comes from Pipistrellus nathusii, assembly GCA_963693515.1. Lineage (NCBI taxonomy): Eukaryota > Metazoa > Chordata > Mammalia > Chiroptera > Vespertilionidae > Pipistrellus > Pipistrellus nathusii. Next base: position 49,851,855 of record OY882870.1, on the reverse strand, counting down.
TTGTGGAGCCAACGCCAGTAAAGATCGCTGGAGTCCAGACCAAATTAAAATTTAGGGAGCCTTGATTAGCCAGCCAGCTGGCCAGCCAGCTGACTGGCGACTGCTCTGCCTTTCTCCACGCAGGGAGACCAGAGAGCAGCCCCGACCCTTTTGCAAGACTACTTTTTAAGCACATTAACCACACCCTGTTTTTGCAGAGTAAGCAACCCAAGACAAAGCAGTTTTTCCCAAATACTGTCAGGGCCATGCTATTGACGACCATGATATTTACAGGGTCATCCTGTTCTTTAGAAAGCTGACGGTGTTCTATCCTGCAAGGCTATTTTACAAGGTGCAAGGGGAAGGGGCCGTGAGACCCCATCTCAAGGCCTGGCCTGGTGTCAGTGCTGACAACCCTGTCTGGGGCCTAGTCCGCGGCCTCTCCGGAGTGCTCAGAAATGCCCGCTCTCCAACAACCCGGGGAAGCTGGCCCCTGCGCCATCTGAACCGGTGAACGGTGAGGAGGGGCTGGAAGGCTGGGGACGGAGCGATGTACCCCCTCCCCAGTGCGGGGACTCCATCCCACGACCCGGCCAGCGCTGGTGTCTGCGTGGATTGAGCTTTTCACTTGTTCTCGAATTTGAAATAAGAAAAAAAACACATGCGCGTGGGCGTTAGAACAGATGTGCTTGAGAAGACACCCAGGCTGCGTTCCCTCTCTGGTTCTCCTTTTTCTTGCCTCTGCCCGGCCGGCAGCCCCCAGGTACCTCCTGCAGCTTCCATTGGGGGCGGGGACATCCTGGCCAGGTGGGAAAATAACGAAACCTAACCATCTTCTCATCTTGGTGGCGGATATTGTAATGATTTATTTATTGTTATTTTGTTTTGTACTCTACACCATAGTAATTGATTCCAGAATTCTTGGGCGATTTTAACCTTTTGAGGTTGGGTGTCCCCAGACCACAGAAAGCAACCCCTCCCGTGGGAACATGAGCTGGGGGGGGGGGGTTGTGTAAGCACCACGCTGCTCCCGAGAGAGAGCCAGGCACCCAGCAGCTGCAGTTTGGGGGGCGGGGGGGACCCTGGAACAGGGCCTCCACAGCAAAGAACTTGGGCTACGTTGGGCTCCGTGCGATCCGGGCAGTGCCCACTGGGCACCGTCATCCAAGAGGGGGCACATGTTCTCCCTGGTTTCGGAGAAAAACACTCTACTTCCCCATAAACCAGCTGGCGGGCGGGCCCATCTGCCCGAGAAGGAGACAAAGTGTTGGCAGGGCTTCCGAACCCTATTAGGACGACCTTGGACGTCCTTGGAGATGGGGAGCCAGCCCTTTTAGGCCGCTGGACACGGTGATACCCCGGGAGTGACAGGAAAGTGAGATGGGCTGTTCAGGGAGACGTGTCTGTAGCTAAAGCAGCGCCTGAGAAAAAACAGACGGTTCCGGGAAATCCTCAAGCAAATATTTGCAAGAAAACAGCCACGGCGGTCCCCGGGGACTTGAAAGGCTGCGTGGCTGGCGTTCCCCTCCCCAGAAGGCGGAGGCAGGGAGCCCCAGGCCAGCACCTCCCTGTCTGAGGGGCCCCGCTCAGGGCGCCTGGAAAATGCTCACGGCCGAGGATGCTCCAGGTACCGCTTTCGCTTTGATTTTTTTTTTTTTTTAAACTGCAGTTTTGATTAAGGACAAACATATTGATGTTTGGTTCTGAGGTGCGGGTGCTTCCCCGATCTTTCCCCCTGAAGTCTGGACTGAGGCGGCAGCAAACAAAACCTAATTAGCCCTTTTGAAGTTCCCCCAAACCCCGGATCTTTCTAAGCCCCCCCCACCCCACCCCCACCCCCGCCTCCCGACTTTTCCTAGTCTAACGTGAAGTGTGTGGTCCCTTCTGGTGCTGAGAGTGTTTTCATCATGTGTATATCCCAAAGCAGTTTGCATGCGATGCATATGGAAACGTTCAGGGGGGGAAGCAGACTCGTGCCAGCAATTTACATTGAAATATATGAAAGTAAATAAATTGATGAGCAGAGCAGTGACTGCACCTGTGATAGAGCAAGGTTAGCAGGATGTTCATCATGGACGCGGCATAGCGGGCATCCAGCGAGTCACTTTTATGTGTGTGAGGATGTTTCCAGTGAACTACAGGGAGGGGAAAGAGCGGGGGGGGGGGGGGGGTAACCAGATGAAACCCAGGCTCTTCCTGCTATCACAGTCCTGTGTGCAGGAAGCTCGGGGCGCTAATTGCCGCTGAAGACCGGGGAAGTCCCAGGGAGCATGGATTTGTTTCTCTTGCGTCTTTAATTTGTATATTGACAAACCTAAAAGCCCTGCTTTTTCTTAACACATGAAAGCGTATACATGTACACCTTTTAGGAAAAAAGAAAGAAGAAACGTCCCCTCGTACATAACTCTTTTTTCCAATGATCCACCTTCCCCTCATGGTAACTGTGATCTCTTCGGATCTCTCTGTGTGTGCATGGACCGCTCGGTTTGTTTATATTTTTATCTCACAATAAATTGGGGACATCTTTCCAGGACGCCACACGTGGATCTCCCCCCGTTTCTTCTTAACGTCTCCCTAGCTCTCCAGTTCCATGCATCTGCTGTCATTTCTGTCACCAAATATTGGCTGATAAAAGCCTTAGGCCTGTGGTCGGCAAACTGCGGCTCGAGATCCACATGCAGCTCTTTGGCCCGTTGAGTGTGGCTCTTCCACAAAATACCACGGCCTGGGCGAGTCTGTTTTGAAGAAGCGGCGTTAGGAGAAGTTTAAGTTTAAAAAAATGTGGCTCTCCAAAGAAATTTCAATCTTTGTCTTGTTGGTATTTGGTTCTGCTGACTAATGAGTTTGCCAACCACTGTGCTAGGCAGATCACTGACACGCATTGGTTCCATTTGTCTTTGCTCATTCGTGGTTACACATTATTCCATTTAAATATCTTTCGTGTTCTCATGGACGTAGCATTTTCCCGCGAGGTCATCTGGCTTCTCTATGGATTTACAAGAAGGAAGGCCTTGTTGGTAACAAAGCGTGTAATCATCTCTCTTCACGCTGGCTTTTCCCCTTTTGGTCTTAGGTCTTGTTTTCAGAGTTTCTTACCATACTGCCCCTGTGTGTTTTCTGGAGCCATTTTAGTATATTCATCAGAGTAGCTTTCTCTCGTATATATCGGCATTGTTCATCGTCTAGCTCAGTGGTCGGCAAACTGTGGCTCTTTGACTCCTTGAGTGTGGCTCTTCCACCACGTTGTCCTGCTTGTATTTGGCTCTGTGGACTAATGAGTTTGCCGACCACTGGGCTAACTTCCCAGATAAAGGAAGGCCTTTCTAGTAAAAGGCCCCCGCCCCCCGACGGCACGGTCGCGCAGTCCAGTCACCACGTTTCGGCTGTGGCTCTTCTCCGTGGCTTTCCCCGGGGCGTGAGGACGTGAGGGCGGCATGGGATGGTTTCCTCTCCGTGAAGACATTGGCTGGCTTCCCCCCTCGCCCCCGGCTGGGGCCACGCGGGGGCTTCCGAGGGCTGTGGAGGGGGCACTGGGCAGGCCTGGCTCTGCGCGGGGCTCGTGTCCCCAACCCCACCCGCCCCGTCGCTCACCGGCGACCACGTCCATCTCCACACCCTGCCTGGCTCTGGCGCTCGCTCCTTCACACCTTCTGCAAATCGAAGACAATTATGAGGCCGTTTGAGAACAATCACGCCTAAATGCAAATGCTTAAGTCTTATTAGGCTGTTAGCATGTTGCTGAGTTATTTCCTTATGGTTAATTACTTCATTTCTTTATAGCAGCCCAGGACCGGGCGCCGGCGAGGCTCATTCCCGTTGCGGTTAGAAAACGCGAGGACCAGAGGCTGCCCGGGGGGGCCCCCTCTCCCCGCCCCCCCCCCTCCCTGCCTCCAGCGAACTCTCCCCTCGCTCTCCCTTCCTCTTTGTCTGTGGCCAGGAGTTCTTCAGTCTCATGTAGTTTTTGTTTTTAAATAAATATTTAGCTCCGGGGATCGTGATGAAAAGCTCTTTACCGGCTTAATGAAGGGTTTTTATGGGCCTCCATAACATCGTGTCTTAATTACTACAAATGGGTAATAAACCCTTCCCCATACGTGAGGATGGGGAGCCCAGAGTGCGCGCAGCCCGCCCGTTAGGAGCAATTGGATTCTCACTTGATAATTCGGTGAAAAGGGGAGTAAATGCTGCGAATCACAGCCCGAGGGGGAGTCCCTGCAGAGCTACCAGAAACCAGGCAGCAGAACTAATTTTCCAGAGACTTTCTGCATGTTTTTTTTTGCAGGGAGGTGGGGGGGGGGGTGACAAATGAAAAATAGAAATTCATGCAGGGCATGAAATAGTGGCTCGTTCGGTGGCTGCTAATTAATTTCTCGGTGTGCCAGAGACACTTCCTTCCCCAGAGAAATGGTCCTTGAATTTAGGGGGACACCTAGAGGGAACCCGCCTCAGTGCCTCAGGGAGGGTGCTGTGGGTTCTCATTGTGTGTGTGTGCATGTGCGTGTGCGTGTGTGTGTGTGGTGTGAAGAGATTCAGCTCAGCTGGTGTGGCTCAGTGGTTGAGCGTCAACCTATAAACCAGGAGGTCACGGTTTGATTCCTGGTCAGGGCACATGCCTGGGTTTCGGGCTCGACCCCCCGTGTGGCGTGCAGGAGGCAGCTGATCCATGATTCTCTCTCATCATTGATGCTTCTCTCTCTCTTCCTCTCCCTTCCTCTCAGAAATCAATAAAAAAAACTTCCTTTAAAGAGTAACTGTTTGGGGGGGGGGGGGAAGAGAGACTCACTTGGTTTTACAGACCCACTTACTGCTGAACCTGGTTTGCTAAAGGCCAGCCAGGCAACCTCAGAGGCAGTGGGTTCAGGCCTGCTCATGAGCGTGTGAAGAGCTGTTCAGATCTGAGTAAACCACAGACTGAGCTCTCCTGGGATTTCCTAGTCGGAGGCTGCAGACCGAGTGTGTCTGAGAGCTGCCGGGGAAGGCGCAGGAGGTCCGGGCCCTCTAGGAGAGGGGACTCGGTGGGTTTGGGCCGAGTCCAGGGTCTTTACTAACAAGGACCCCATGCACACACCGTGTTTGCAGAACACTGGCTGCTGCTTTTGGTGGTTTAAACATTCTGCTTGAAACTGTCCCTTTTCTTCTTTCTTTCTTTTTTTGTTCTTGTTATAGAAACCGTCTTAATTTTAGTCAGTTCCTAACCAAAGGGGACCAAATTTCAAGCTAAAAAGTGTAAAGATTGCTTCTATACAGAAGGTCTACTTTTTGCTTTATCCTTGGCCATCCAACGTGCTATAATCTTCAGATTCTAGAAGCCCCAAGGTCACTCTAGAAAATGGCAATTATTTGCAAAAATTGGCCCATGAATTGAGTACATAAAGTGTCTCTACCTTTTTTCATAGCACTGGTTCAAGTTAAGGGATGGAGGGTGTCCTAGAGAATCCAGAGCATAGCTCTGAAGAAAGAGTGTGCCTCCAGCTCCAAAATCCTAATTAATAAGCTCTTCCAGTAATATTTTTGTCAGACCTATTTCTACAATGATATTTGACTAGAGGCCCAGTGCACTAAATGGTGCACCCAGTGGGGTCCCTCGGCCTGGCCTGCTGGATCAGGCCAAAACCAGCTCTCTGACATCCCCTGAGGGGTCCCAGATTGCAAAAGGGCACAGGCCAGGCCGAGGGACCCCACTAGTGCACTATCAGGGCCAGGGAGGGACACAGGAGGACTCCGGGGCGTGTCTGGCCCAGCTTGCTCAGTCCCAATCATCCGGACCCCAGCAGCAAGCTTACCTACCAGTCAGAGCATCTGCCCCTGGTGGCCAGTGCATGTCATACGGAGCAGTTGAGTGGCCTTAGCATATCATTAGCATATTATGCTTTGATTGGTTGAACAGATGACCAGACACTTAGCATATTAGGCTTTTATTATATAGGATTAATCACTTTAATAGGGATTTAAATTGTTTGCCTTACACTTACTTTCTCTTTGTCCTCCCCCCTGTCTCTAGATTCTCAATGTTCCATAATGTCTTATTTATTTTCAAATTAACTGTTTACAAAGCCAAAACATGTTTGTCTTCCCTTCAACTCCAGGTTCCCTGACATCATCTTATTTTCCCCCATTGGAAAATGGGTCCACAATACGTAACCCAAGAGGATCACTCAGCCCCACATAAATCTTACATTTTACTTACCAGCTCACAAATCGAGGCTCAAGCTTTGCTTCAAATAGTAACACATTTTCAATCCTTAAAAGGTATAAAAAGGTCCAAGGAGGAAAAAAAAAAAGTTTGATTCTACCACCTTGACGTGGGTTGGTTAGTATTTTGGCCAAGTTGTCTTGGAGTCTTTCAGATCTAGATTTTGCTCAGGGTTGACATTCTCCAGGACTCTGTCGTAAAAAGTTCCTAGAAACATCTCCTCCGTCCGCCCACATTTCTCCTGGAGCCATCCCCTGAGGAGAGCCCAACCTGGTCCTTGGAGGTGCCTCACAGGACCCACAACCATCTGCTCTTGGCGCCTTTCAAACCGGTCCTCCCTCCGGGGCCTCCGGGGCGGTTCTGAGGTGCAGTTTGGGGAAGAGGGAAGGAAGTTTCTCTCTCATCTCCTCACCTCCCTCTGCCCCTCACTTCTTTCCCCCGCTGTTTCTATTCCGGGTGAAAACACAGACCTTCCCTGCGGGTCTTTTTGATCAATACCCACAGGACACACCGCAGCTGGAGACTTCGGGTTATGACTGTTGTAATTGGATACTTGCCGTGCCAGTAGCCGCCACATGGTTTCTTCTGGTTAAATGACATTTATTTGACATCCTTTGTCACATGACTGATCTCTATCCTGTGCAGCCCATTTATCTTCTCCCCGTCGATGGGTCACAACCTCTGCACAGATGCTCACAGCAGCACAGACCCATTGGCTGCTGAGCGTTGGCGGTGGGCTGGGCACAGGGGCAGGGCTACAGCATGTCCCCTCACCTACCCCTCCCGCCCCTCTGCCCGGCCGCTGGTGGCACGGAGACCTGACAAGTGAGACCCAGAGGAATGAAGGAATTTGCTTTGATGTGGCAGAGCGAGGGTTCCAACCTAGCTGGTTTCCTGGAGACTGAGGTCAGTGAATGCATAAAACGGTCTTCCGCCAACAGAAGGAACTTTCTAGAATGGCAGTGAGATGTCTGCCAGACGAGAGACCTCACAGAGCTTTAGGAACTGGTTCTGCTGGGAGGTTCTGGGCCATGAGAAGCCTGCCAGCCCCTAGAGGTGTGTCTCAGTGGGTAGAGCGTCGGCCTGCGGAGTGAAGGGTCCTGGGTTCCATTCTGCACATGCCCGGGTTGCAGGCTCCATTCCCGTGGGGGGCATGCAAGAGACAGCCAATCAGTGATTCTTGCATCATTGATGTTTCTAACTCTCTCCCACCCTCCCCTTCTCTCTGAAATCCAGGATGGAGTTGAAAAAAGATAAACACAAACACCCCAGGGGTCACACCAAAGTCACAAGGGAAGTCCCTCACCTTCTATTTCCTGGTCTCTGGCCCTCCTGTCTAAACACGGGAACACGTGGTCCAGCAGGGGCTGGAACTAGGGACTGGGCCCACACAGGCTCACACCGTCAGGATCTTGGAAACCAGCCCGTGCAGTGGGTCCCTGTGTTTGGGAGGAGGACCGACTGTGTAACTGGGTCTCAGAATTAGACTCTCGCATAGAATATAACGTTTCTTAAAGGATACATAGCAAAGCCGTGCTGACTGGATGCTTACGAACATCACAGTATCTGTTACTGCAACTGCACTGAGTAACCATGGCAATTGTTTAGAATTTGGACCATAAAGAGTGTTTTGTTTTGTTTTGTTTTGTTTTTTGAGGCATTATGGTCTTCACTAGCACTCTTTTAGAAGTGTCAGCTCAGGGTGGGTATCAGATGGAGCCTGATGACGAGGCAGTTCGATTGTGGTTAGAAAATTCACCATCACAGCACCTCCTCCCCCTCCCCTCTCCCCCCGGGTCCCAGCTCCCAGGACTGCTTTGACTTCAGGTGCTTCAAGCTATTTCCAATGCATTTTGTGAACCTCACTCCCCACCGTCTGTCTGCTCCTGGAGGACTCCTGGCGGGGGGCACCCCAGGTCTGCCTGTGAGCCCACTGCCCAGCTCAGAGCAGGGGCTGGGGTCGCTCCTGGGGTCGCAGGCCAGGGGTGTCACCACAGCTGGAATGCCCTGTGACCCCAGGACAGAGAAGTGCCCAGTCTGTCCGCATCGAGGTTGCACGTCTCTCTAATTCAGGTTCATTAGGCACCGGGGTGCTGGCCTGCCCCTTGAGCCCAAGACAGAAATGGTGCAGCCCAGGCCCGGGCTGCGCTGGCCGGGCGACCCTCTCCCCCCCTTCCCCCCCCCCCCCACCCACACACACACACAAACACACTCCACCTCACTCATGCCTCTGCCGGGCTATGTTTTCGCCTGCAAGGGCTGCCGCCCAGCACGCGAGAGCGGCTAATCCCATTAGGAGACGGTGCAGGGCAATCTTATCAGAAATGCCCCCGGAGGAAAAATGAGTGTTACGTGTGGCTGAGGGAAGCCTCGTTCCGGGGGACACAGCCTCCCTGAACAGGCCCCATGTGATGAGGTCGGGAAGGCCTGCCGGCCTGCCTGCCTGCCCTTTTCGGCTCGCTGGCTCTTCTGGGAGAGTTGATGTTCGCCGTGGGGATGCTAAAGGCAGCCAGTGCATTCCCCTTGGCATCCGGTGTGCGATAACACAGACTTGGGGGCGGTTAGGGCACCGGCCGCGGTGACAACAGGTCACCGAGGTATTTTAAAACCACCTTTTAAAGGTAGTTTTCATCACTGGTAGTTGGGGTCAACACTGGCTCCAGTGTTAGTTAATAGATGAAGGAGTCCTGGGTTAGAAGCAAACTCCTGACGCCATCTGGTCTCTCCTGACAACGGCACTTAGGAGAGAAGATTCCAGAACTTGGCCTGGTTTTAGAAATGAGCTCAGTCATCCAAGTTGCATTTTCTGGTTTCACGTGTGTTGGGGGGGGGGGGGGGGTTCCCTGGCACCGTCGTCACAGAGAGAATGAAGGAACCGGGTCTCTGCGGAATTGCTGGGATTATACGTGACCCACGGCAGCCTGCATCTTTTGGCCATAAAGCCACGAAGCCGTAAATCCGGAAGGAGACAGGCAAATTACAAATTAGGCATATTGTGCGATTAGCTGCAGATTCCGTGATAAAACCTGCACATTAAACATCCCCCACGATGGCTCTACCCAGGAGGATTTGTACACTCTCCATATCTCCCCTTCAAAGCGAAGACCGATGAAGAATGGTTTGGCCAAGCAATAAATACACAATGAAGCCTCACCTCTGACCTTTCCTGCTTTCTATGAGGTCAGAGTTGGGATGGGTTATAAACCATGATTTATGCCTGGACGTCTCCGGAATGTTTTTAAAGCAGCCCTTCCTCCGCTCCCCCCCCCCCCCCCCCGGTTTGATTTGGAGTCGTTTGATTATTCATCGTCATCTAGAACTTTCACTTCTTAGCATCGGGTAGAATAGTGGGAACGTGTGTTTCGCATTGGCTACAATTTGATTTTCAAGGTTTGGCTTTGTTTTCCCACCTCCGTGCCTTATTTTTTTTTCACCTTTGTTTTGAATCCATTGCATTATACGAAGGTTAGTATAATGCACTAGACGGTTGCAGTAAATAAAAACCCAAGACACCTACGCCTATCCAGGCGACCCTAATGCAATTGAAATAAAGAGTTTTCAATCGGATTTCCAGCCATTTTCTTCAGCAGATACAGGTTTTTCTATTTTCCTTCAAACCTCACAGGCCTAATCGCTTACAGGAGCGTTGAGAACCCACAGACATACGCTTCACACACAGTCCTGGTGCGTTTTAAAACGCTGCCTGGCCAGGCGGCGTGGGCCTCGGGTGAAAAGACATTTGTAGAAACGGTATTTCCTTACAAGGTGACGGGTTCACAGCAAGAGAAGACAAACTGGTTTTGCTCCTGAAGGAGCACACGTTCATTGGAGACGAGAGAGGCGCAGGCAAATTCCTCTTTGCCCCTGTGTGGGCTTTACGTTTGGGGGTTGATGGATGAGCACGACTGTAATGTGTACGACCCTGAACCTGCAGTATTGGCGGCTCTAGCCCAGCAGCCTGGACACGGACAGGTGCTCACTCACGCATTCCTAGTGCCCACCTGCTCCGTGCCCGTTTCTTCCCTTGCCACGTGATACCTTTGGGGACGAGACTGTTGGCAACACACTTGGGGGGGGGGACAAAAAAACCTCACCTGCGGGGTGCACGCCTCTCTCCTCCCTACCCTGTCTTCAGGCCGTGAGCATGCGTTCTCCCAGGGGTGCCCAGCGTGTCCCGGGGAAAACGGCGGCCTCACGGAGCATCCTTGGCGAGGGCTGGGTGTGGGCCTGTGGCCACGGCCGGGAAGCCAGTCCCAGCTGGGAACACCACATCGCCGCCGTCAGGAGCGGAACTCGGAGGGAGCCGTTCCCTCAACTCCCCAGCAGGCACAGGGTCTTCCAGTGACATGTCTCCGGTGCCACTGCTTCTCCTTGTTCCCTGAGCCGTCATTCCTGCTCTCATGCCTGCTCTCCTCATTCCTGTGGCGCCCATGCCAGCCGCCGGGTGACCCCGCTCTCCAGTCCCCTCAGCTCCGAGGCCACAGCTCACTTGTGGGTTTTGCTTTGTTTGTGTGAAACTCTTCTTGTTTCCCAGGAGCTGTGGTCGGTGCCCCCGGGACGCGGGCCTGTGCGCCACACTGGGAGTAGCTGTGCCTTCAGTGGCCTTTCAGGGTGGGAGCAGCGGGCGGTGGCTGGGCAGGAGCCCACGTCCCAGTCGGCAGGAAACTTTCCCGGCAGCTGCGATCGGCCGTGGCCCGGCGCTCACCGAACCCCAGTTGTTCGTGATGGTGAACACGCAGGCACGGAAACGACCCTGAGGCAAAGCCCGTCCTTAACCCAGAAGAGAAAGAAAGGTTTTCCTGCCTCGGAGGGCGTGTGCCGAGCCACACAGCGGCCTCTGAGGCCGGTCCTGGTGGTACCACCTGGCTGGGGGAGACTGGTTTCGTTAACACTGGAACTTGGTGAAACCAGTCACCTGGAGCCAAAGCTGCCGGCTGCACGCGTGTTTTCTTTGCTTATCGTTGGGGAGAAACGCCAGCCAGCGTGGTAACTGGTTTTCCTGTAGCCGGCCAGGCTTTGTGGTGACCCACCGCGGTGCAGAAAGCAGCCCCCAACACCCAGCGGCTTTTTTTTAAAACGGCGTTGATTGGACTCATGAGGGTGCTGGGTGGACATCGCGGGTCAGCGAGGATTAGCAGGAAATGCTGGAAGCCTGTGGCGAGTGATGGGCACCAGAGGGTCAAGTGTAGGCGGTCTTAACTGCTAGGACCTGCTCCTCTGGCCTCAAACCCCAGGCATCGTCCACGTCACCTTGTCTGGTCCCAAGAGCCTCCACAGTGTGACATCACCGTGGCCTTCCAGCACGGATGAGCTTAGTTTTTGGCCTGTGGCCTGGGACGCGCTCCTGCCTCACAGGGATCTGACACCCACACGGGAGTCTGGCTCGTCATCTGTTGACAGAAATCACTGAACAACGCGCCTCTGTCATTGGTAGCTGGTTACCAACCTTGCTGCTGCTGCTGCTGGTGGGTGGCCCTGGCCACGTCAATCAGTCCATCGCTGTCCTCCTGGTCTACTGTGGAGGCTGGACGGCTCTGGGGGTTCTGCCCCGGGGGGGATGAGGAAGGCGGCGTGGGAGGAAGGTCTTCTTGCTGAGAATGAAGGCTCCTCTCTCACCTCCTTTGCCAGCGCAGCCCCTCCCTTGCTCAAGACCTGGAGGTCCAAATGCCCAGGGGAGCAGAACGCTCCTTCTGCGGCTGCTGATGTAACTGGCTGCTTCCCCTGCCAGGTGTGGGGCCAGGGCCCCTCGCTTCTTTGTGGCATCACCAACAGCCCCTAGCAAGAGACCTCGCAAATGGTAATTACCCGACACAGCTTGTTTGAACTGGAGTTTTACTACTGACTCGGCGGCTCCAGAAAGAATGGCTGGTAGACTTAGGAGCTGTTGGTATCCCTGTATTTTGCAGATACATTAGTTGCTTAACTGCAGAGAGCAAGTGTGAGGGGTGCATCTTATGACATATCTGATTTGCCCAATAGCATGGCCCAGTGGGCACAATCATGGCACCGACAAGTCCAAATGATGTTGGAAATTACCTTGAAAATAAGCATCCTGAAGACCACCTTCATTCCCCACGCAGCCTGCCGTGTCCCTCTGATGTCCCTGAGGCCCGGGACCCAGGAGAGCCCAGCCTGGGACCAAGCCCCCAGGCAGAGACACTGGCCGCCTCGTGTTCAGCCCCGTGTCTCAGACCCACGGGAAAGGAGGGCAATTAAGGGCCACAGCAAGGTTTTGCGGAAACGTTTCCTTGATCGGCCATTCCTGCCGAACAAGGTGGCCTTTCTTAGCCAAGTTCAGAGGCTCAGACACCGTGTGTGCCTCCAGCTTCCCTGCTCCTCCCCGCCTGTTCCGCTCAGTGCTCCTCTGGCCGTTAGGAACAGCAGAAGCGGCTCTGAACCAAGCAATCCAATTTAAGTAAAGCTCATTCCACGTTTATAAATACGAGCAAATGGCATTTAAAACAGACGCACCAACGGGGGCCGTTCTGGGTGCCAAATGGCTGTGCAGCGTGAAGTATGACCGGAAGGAGGGAGAGGAGCGATTGGCGGGCCCGCTCACAAGCTCGGGGCGCCCGGTGCGATCCGTGCGGGGGCCTTGTGCAGGGGCCGAGGCGGCGCTTGTAAACGAGGGGAAATGCAATTCTCCTGCGCTCCGGTGTAATAAAGCAGAACTAGCAGGGAGGGCGGCTGATAGGATGGCGCCCCATGCAAACGAGGGAGAAAAGCAGAGATCAAAACGGAGGAGCCGCCGCTAATGCAGCAGTGAAATTGGATTTTGAAGTATGATTGGAGAAGAGGCCACACTGCGAGGGGCAAAGGCATGGCTGCAAGAACGCTTTAGAACCAAGGAGTCAGAGTGAGGGTTTAGAACTGACCGCCAGACACGGGCACAGGCCGGAACCCCTGTTCAAGAAGGTCCATAGGGCCGAACCCGGGTTGGCTCAGTGGATAGAGCGTCAGCCTGCGGACTGAAAGGTCCCAGGTTTGATTCCAGGCAAGGGCATGTACTTCAGTGGCAGGCTCCTCCCCTGCCCCGACCCTGGTCAGGGTGTGTGCAGGAGGGAACTGATGGATGTGTTTCTCTCACATCAATGTTTCTCTCTGTCACTCCCTCTCTCTTCCACTCTATCTGAAAACCAATGGAAAAATATCCTTGGGTGAGGATTAAAAAAAAAAAAAAAAAAAGACAGAAAGTGACTGACTCGCCAGGAAAAAGCATAGCCACGCCCCCAAGAGCACCTGCCTCCGGGGACGTGGACAGAGAGGCCGAGGAGTGGCCTGTCACTGGAGAGGCTGTCTGGAGGCGGGTGCCCCGGCTCCATCGAGTCAGACTCACATTGCCACCGAGCCCCGCCCAAATTCCTGACCCGAAAAAAATAAAAGCAACCTAAGGAAGTTATTTTAAGCTACAGATGGGATAGTTCTCTTTGCAGCAACGGAAAACCAGAACACTGACCTTCCGTGCTGAACTTCACCTAGAAAATACGAACTTCCTTCAACTTGAATTCTCTGAAACACTGAGCCAGGCTTCTCAGTACTGCTTCAGGAATCTCCATGCCACCAATTCGTTCACCTGTTCAGTTTTCCTTTTGTTAATGAATGGCCGGGGGGGAGAGGGGGGAGAGGAGGTTTGATAAACGTACCAACTTTCACAAATTCACTCTGGGCCTTTCGCTCAGCGCAGTGGGTGGGCGGTAACCACAGGCTCAGAGCAAGCAGGGCCAAAGTTCAAGCTCAGCCTGGGACTCGAGGTGTTCTTGGCAAGGTTTGTTTCTCTGAAACTCAGTGTCTACTCCTGTAAGCTGGACATAAATAATAGCACCTGAAATCTATGGGCTAACTCGTGTCACTCCAGAATTCACGGGGGAGTCCTAACCTCAGAATATCTGCAAAGAGGTCTTTACAGGCGCATTCAAATGAGATAACTATGAGGGGTCCTACTCCAGCATGACGGGTGTCCCTCTGAAAAGGGGGACTTGGGATTGGAAAAACACATACAGGGAAGATGGCTGAAGGGACAGATAGACAGACAGGATGGCTTTCCACAGGCCCGAGAGAGGGCAGGGAGAGCCCTCTGCCCGCAGAAGGAGCCAACCCTATTGACCCTTGACGTGGGACCTCCGGCCTCCAGGGCTGGGGAGGAGAGTTTCTGGGGGCTTGGTTCTCACAGCCCTACCAAACGAATACACCGAATGTGTTGGCTTAATGATGGTGGTGTCAACCGAAATCTCACAGCATCTCGTAGAAGGAGACATGGTTTTTCTCGCTCCGGGCCTATGGTTTGCTGCAGTCACCCAGACTCCGGGCCAGTGGGTTCTCATCTTCTCCTGGTGCCCGAGACTGGCCCTGGCAGCTTCCCGGGGCCTGTCCTCGCGGGAGAGGCAGGGGAGGAGCCCAAGCAAACGCCTCAGCTCATGGAGAGCTGTTCGGGGCCTCAGCCTGGGAGCCGTCCGTGGGCCAAAGCAAGCCGCCTGGCCAAGCCGCCTCCAACAGGCAGGACCATACTGGTATCTGTCCTCTGCCCTCTGTCCTCTGCCCTCTGTCCTCCATGCTCTGCCCTCTGTCCTCTGTCCTCTGCAGCGGGAGACAGGGAACATCACGTGGAAGAGGAGGGGAGTGATGGTAACCCAACGGCCCCCAGCACCTCCACAGCCACGGAACAGGATCTGCACGCACAGCTCTCAGCCCGGGGCCTGGCAGCCCATCGGGGCGCGATCAATGGCCACTGTTACAGCTGTTTTTATTTTTGAACGAATCCCGGTGCTTATCTTCCGTTGCAGGTCTATGCGGACATCTTCCTCCCGAACATGTAGAATTAGCTGAGTCAACAGCGTGAATACTGGGTTAAATAAAAGCCTCCGCAGACCACATTCTCACCGCTGTGGTTAATTCCGCTCCGTTCTTCCAAATCGCACATTTGCTCCAGCGGATCGGAGCAGAGAGATGATTTCAAGCTTACGTTTCTCCTTAAGACAGCAAGGTCACAATTAAACATCCTTTCTTCCCCCCTTTTGGGGGGGGGGGAAATCAAAGTCTCTCCCATTGTATGGTTGTGAAAGGACACATAAATGTCTGAATCGATCGTTACATTCTTCCCAAAGCGCCATCGGGACAGAGTGTTAAATGTTCTGATTAAGTCTGTGATCGGTTAAGCTGGAAATCCATACAGCCGCACGCCACACCACGGTGAGTAAGCGGCACGCTGCCCGTCTTAATTGTGCCCATCTATCACTCCCTCTCTTTCCAGATGCATAAACTTATCAGAATCTGGAAACTCAAACATTTTTATTTCCTCCGGCTCGGCTGGGCTTTGTCCTCTCTCTCGCTGTAGTGGGTCTGGTTTTGACTTAAGTGTTTGTCACAGGATCTTCACGACTCACGTACATGTAAATAGCCACAGGCGGTTTCTTTGCCAGGAAGGCTGTTGGAATCGAATTTTGCGCCAGGTCTTTTTGTGGTAGGAGATGTTATGAGGGAGTATTTTGTACATCCCAGTTTTCCCTTTTCCTTTTCGTACATCCAGGTATTACAGGCAGTGCGTGAGGTTTCTATTTTTCATCCTGGATGCTTATCGTTGCTTCTTATGCTCGTAGTTGGCTCCAGTTGCTCTAATGTTAAAAATGAACCAGCTGGTGTGGCTCAGTGGTTGAGCATCGACCTATGAACCAGGAGGTCCCGGTTTGATTCCCGGTCAGGGGACATGTCTGGGTTGCGGGCTCATTCCCCAGTAGGGAGCGTGGGAGGCAGCTGATCAATGATTTCCCTTTCATCACGGATGTTTCTATTTCCCTCTCCCTCTCCCTCAATAATAATGTATTTAAAAATAATAATAAACAGCCGAAACTGGTTTGGCTCAGTGGTAGAGCGTCGGTCTGCGGACTGAAGGGTCCTAGGTTCGATTCCAGTCAGGGGCATGTATGTTGGTTGCGGGCACATCCCCGGTGGGGGGTGTGCAGTAGGCAGCTGGTCGATGTTTCTCTCTCATCGCCGTTTCTAGCTCTCTATCTCTCTCCTTTCCTCTCTGTAAGAAAAATCAATAAAATATATTTTAAAAAATAAAATAAAATAAATAAAAAATAAAAATAATAATAAACAGGAAGCTTTATTAAAAAAATTAGGAAATGGACTTCCGAGATGGCCACTGCCTTCGCTGCTGCAGGGGCCTGAAGGGCAAGGCCTGCTCCTGACGTGTCCCCTGCTGAGTGAGACCTGCCTGTAGGACGGGGAGCGTCTGACTCCAGGGCAGGCGATGGAAGCAAACAGACTCCTAATGAGCACACCGAGGTGTGGCCTGCCGACGGCCCGATGCTGGGAACAGTGAGTGGAATGTGGTGAGCGTGGAAGATGACCTGGAGTCAGTCCCTGGAGCCGAGAAAACACGCCTCGTCCATAGAGGGCCAGAGACCAAACCTTCCCAGGTGTCGGCTTATGTGGGTTCCACCTGCCACTCCGCCTCACGCCCCCGGAATTCTCTGAGCAGGTCTGAGAACCCCAGGCTGGCCTCCCCGCTCGTAAATGGCCGGCGGCGGCACCAGCTCAGCTAGACATTGTTGTTCTAGAAGCCTGTGGGAGGAAGAACCGTGCTTTGTGTGCTGTGCTCTGGACACGAAGCTTCTCACACTGGGTAAGAAAACAAAGCCTGGTGGAGGCATCACTTCAACTGCACCGAGTGCTTACTCTGGAGGGCGTGGGGGGGTCCTTCATCTCCTTTCGTGTGAGTCCTCCCAGAGTGAGGTGACCAGACGTCCCAATTTTTAACAATGTGTCCCGCGTTCCGCAGCGTTTTTAGAAAGTCCCCCAAAACGCCGTGGGATGCGGGACAAATTGTTAAAAATCGGGACTGTCCCGCCCAAAGCGGGACGTCTGGTCACCTTATCCCAGAAACCCATTTTGGAAAGACACACTGAGGCCCGAGGAGGACGGGTGGGCAGCGTGCCTGGTGGTGGTGGGGCTGGGAGTCCACCTCCTTCAAACTGGCATCCGCCCTCCGGCAGCAGCCCTCCTGCCCTCCGCATTCACGGAGCCACCCCGTATGCTGCCCTCTGTCCTGGGGGAAGCGCTTCCTAGTAAACTGACCCTGTGGGGTTCTTGGGGAAAGGATTTTACAAAAAAGGGCGCTGACCGTGGGGCATAGAGGGAGGTCCAGGAGCCCGATTAGAGTGGAAAGACCCCAGTCATGGAGGTGGGGAGTCCAAAGGGTCTCCATCTTCTGCTGAAGGGAGGACCGCACTGCCTGAGTGACCCACGTGGTGAGAAGCTCGCCCTCAGCCCCTGTGGTGTGTACCCAGCGGATCTCCCACGGTGAGTGCTCCCTGATGCTCCCAGGAGCCTGGGAGCAGGGGTGCGGCGTGGGCAGCTGGCGTGGCTCCCTAGGCCCTGCTGGCAGTGAGGGGTCCACCCGAGGCGGACGGTGCCTGGGACCAGCCGCCTAGAAGCATCGCAAGTTCCCGTCCTGACTGATAGAGCCTGGCGACTGTGCATGGCCAACCGGGCGGCTCTAACCACGGGGAGCAGCAGACACTGGGTGGGAGAAGGTGAGGACGGAGCCGGCAGGTCCGATGACTGATTTACGGGCCGGTGAGGCGGAGGCGGGATGACGGCGGGGCTGGCGGGAGCAGGCTCCGGGTGGGTGGCTGCAGGAGGCTATTGTTCCCTCGTGGGCTGCGGCCGGTCCCTGGCGGCGTGGGGAGGCACGCGGTGTGGGTCTCTGGTCGCCCTCACCTCCCTGTCACTGCGCCCATTGTGAAGGGCTCCTTCCCCCGGGGCGGCCCTCACCACAGCCGCCCTGTCCAGGCGGCAGGCCTCGCTCCTGCCTTTGCTTTCCCAGAAAAGGCTGTTCGGAGGCGTCCGTGTACCAACCTGCCTGGGACGGTGACGACGGCTAGAAGCCCCGTGGGACTCCAGTCCCTGTAAATGAATCTGCGGTTTTTAAAATCACACACACACACACGTTTATTTTTTTTTTAAATATATTTTATTGATTTTTTACAGAGAGGAAGGGAGAGGGATACAGAGTTAGTAACATCGATGAGAGAGAAACATCCATCAGCTGCCTCCTGCACACCCCATACTGGGGATGTGCCCGCAACCCAGGTACATGCCCTTGACCGGAATCGAACCTGGGACTCTTGAGTCCGCAGGCCAAAGCTCTAACCATTGAGCCAAATCGGTTAGGGCTATACATTTATTTTAAAATGTTATTTTATTGTTGACAGTCTTACAGGTGCCCCCCAATTTCCTCTCTCCTCCTCCCCAATCCCCCGCTCCCAGCCCCTGCTCCACCCAAGGCCCTTCCCACACTATTGTACATTGGTTCTTCTCATCTTTGGCAGCACAGTGGACACTGCCCCGAGGCAGGAAGCCAGCCTGGTCCTTCAGCAGTGGGGACGCGATGGGGACCCGGTGAGGACACGAGGGGACACGTTGGGCTCCTCCACGAGGGGTGCCAGCCAGGACACCAGGGCAGGAAGATACATGAAAAGGACTTTGCTAAATAATGAGCACTCTTTCTTTTCTCCCCACCCAAGGATATGGTTTTATTGACCTTACAGAGAGGAGGAGGGAGAGGGAGAGAGAGAGAAACATCGATGTGAGAGAGAAACTTCCATGGGCCTCTCAGATGTGCCCCAAACAGGGACTGAACCCACAACCTAGGTATGTGTCCTGCCACCTTTGGGTGGACAGGATGATGCTCCAACCAACTGAGCCGCCCGGCCGGGGCTACACCGTGAGCACTTTGGACGCCGGGCGATGTGTTTGGTGCCGTCGCTGGCCAGGTCTGGATGGCTCAGTTCACATCGAAAGCTGCTGACATTTTTATTTAAGAGCAGCACTGTCATTCCACACCATCGGCCTCCCGCGGACTCCGGCACGTGACCCTCAGGCCCAGGGACTGAGCAAGAAAGCGGGAGGTCACGGTTCGATTCCGGTCAAGGGCACATGCCCGGGTTGCAGGCTCAACCCCAGTGGGGGGCGTCCAGGAGGCACCTTTTCCAGGTTCGAGAGGACGTGGCCACTGGTCAGGGGCTTCTGGTCTCCCTGATCCCGGAGGCGGTCCAGAGTGTCGTCAGCACACGCCGAAATAGCTCCCGGCTCCTTCTACCTGTTGTTGTTTTTTGTGTTTTTGTGTGTGTGTGTGTGTGTGTGTGTGTGTGTGTGTTTTTCAAAAATATTCTTATTGATTTTTTTTACAGAGAGGAAGAGAGAGGGATAGAGAGTTAGAAACATCGTTGAGAGAGAATCATGGATCAGCTGCCTCTTGCACACCCCCCACTGGGGGTGTACCCGCAACCAAGATACATGCCCTTGACCGGAATGGAACCTGGGACCTTTCAGTCTGCAGGCCGATGCTCTACCACTGAGCCAAACCGGTTTTCGGCCTACGTGTTGTTTTTAGAAAGCGGCATCATTAGCTTAGCACAGTTGGCTGAGGGGGTCTGGCAGGGCACAGCACCGCCAGGAGGGGCAGACCGCGGGGCGGGGGGGGAGGAGGAGGAAGGCATTTCCTGTGACGGATGGCCCTTTAGGACATGTGTGCGCCGCTTATGGATGTAAATGAGAATATTTGGAGGCTCCGTGGCGTTACTCCCCGGCCCTCCGCTTATTATTCATGGCTTCATTAGGGCCCCTGGTATTCCCACACACACCCAGGGCGGCGGAGGGGGGTGCAGGTGCCGGGCGGGCCTGAGAGCGCACCCGCATAAAACCCGCCATATATTCTTGTTATAGGTGCCTGCGCTTTTCCTCCCATCAAATCGCGCGTCTCCATCTCAGCCACATAAATGGTTGTCATAGTGACATTTGCTTCCAGGCGCCGTGGCTTCGTAGGAAGCAATGACCATAAATCCAGCTCCGCTGTCCCAGCTCCGCACCCAGAACCCGGTCCCGCCCGCCGCGGCCGCAGAGCCAGTGACCGGGACGCTGAGATTGGGCCGCACCGGCCCCGGGTCCCAGCTCCTAGGAGCGCTGCTGTTGGTTTCCAGGGGAACGTTTGCCAGCGCGGCTCTGGAAAGGTCACGTGGCCAATCCGAGGCAGGAGGCCTGTGGTTCCGCAGCCCAGGAGGAAGCTTCCTTCCTTGTAGGAATCCCTGCGAATCTCGAGTCTGGAGCAAGCATGTCAAACTTGGGGCCGGCCGAAACCGGTTTGGCTCAGTGGATAGAGCATCAGCCTGCAGACTCAAGGGGGAAAGTCCTTTATGTAAGGGGACCAGACATCCCGCTTTTGGCGGGACAGTCCCAATTTTTAACAATTTGTCCCGCGTCAAATCTTTCCAAAAAATCGAGACTTTTTTTTAAAATGCCGAGGGACGTGGGATGAATTGTTAAAACATCGGGACTGTCCCGCCAAAAGCGGGACGTCTGGTCACCTTACCTTTATGGGAACTTAAAATGTGCACGTTCACGTTGTGACCTTTGGGCACGGGGAACCCCTCCCTTCTAGGGCCAGACGCCAGACGCCGTGCTGTGGCCTCTCACGGGGTGTGAAGCACGCATGGACCTCTTAGCGTGTTCACGTCCAGGGCGGCTGTGAGCCGGGTCCGGAGCCGCCTGGACGGCGTGTTGAGAGGGGGAGGTGCCGGCTGGGGCAGCATCAGGGCCCCTCTCTGCCCGGGCCTCGGAGGGCCGTCCTGGGACTGCCGGTCGGTGTTTACGTCGATGCAGAAACTCTTTTTGAGTGAGTGGAACTGGATCTTTTGTCCATCGCCAGGAGCACGTGGGCACTTAATCAGAGCCCAATCAATACCTTCCCTGACGTGAGAAAGTAGACGAGGCCTTCCCCAGAGGGCTCCAGGGAGAGACCCTCCACAGCTGTGTTCTATGCTACGGAACCAGGAGCACAGACCCCGTGGCCCAATGAGCCTGGGCGCTGCTGCGTGGATGCAGCCGTTCTGGAATGCTGGGCCAAGGCAGACCGTGTTCACCGGGGGTCACCCTTCCTGAGGAACCTGGTGTGTGGGGGGGGAGGGGACATCCTGCAGTTAGTACGGTTTGTTGTTGTTGTTCTTATTGTTGTTGTTGTTGTTGTTTCAGTTTTCCTCTATGTAGCCGTTTCTAGGTGAACTTGATCATCCAGGATTCCTCTCAGCCATAGGCCTGCTCCATCTGAGGTGGCTTGGCTTCTGGGTTCTCTAACTCAGAGGAATTCTCCCGATTTCTGCAGGGCATTACCAGGCGACAAATCAAAAAGGAAACGACACGAATCCGTTCTCGAGATGCCCACTCATGGGCGTTCTGCCCCTGGAGGTGGCGACAGCCGCTGGGCGGCCTGCTCTCCCCGACAGAGAGAGACTCCGTGTGTCGAGGGAGGAAGAGGACTTTGAGAGGGGGGAGGAAGCTGACGTTGGAATCCCTCCAGGTGGAGTCAGGACGTAGAGCTGGAAAAGCCAGAGCCGGCCGTGGAAATTGTGTATGTTTTGGTTGAACAGTCTCATCCTACAGCACAGAATCCCCGCTGGCCTTTGGGGGAGAGGGAGAGGGAGCGGCTCAGCAGGCATTGATCGGGCCTCCTCTTGAGAACGACAACCTGCCTCACGTAGTGAAAGTCACTCGTGCAGGGCCACGGCTGGGCTGCGGTTCGAGCCTCAGTTCCCCTGGGTCACGTCTCCGAGGTCAGAGGTTCCTCGGTGAGCACCCGTCACCGGCTCCCGAGCGCACCTGCAAAGGGTCTCCACTGAGGTGCGTTCTGTGACAATGAAGCGGAAGCACGTGGAGAGAGCCCACTTCCAGACAATGGCCTGGCTGCCCAGCTCAGAGCCCCCGAGTGCGGCTTCCTGAGCAGAGGACAGTGACCTGCGTCCCCGCGGGCTGCTCGGAGCAGGACTCACCCGGCTCTGCCTGTGCCTAACAGTTCCCGAAACGCCTCCTAGCGAGTCCTACGCAGACACGATGCCCCTCGCGTGGCTGCTGGGAAGCTGTACCTGCCCCAGAAGAGGCCGCGGCCAGCTGCCCAAGCGGGCACAGAGCTGGCGGGCATTCTTCTGGATGCTCCAGCGGCCTCCCTCGCCCCTGGACATGCGAGCAGGGTGTCTGCAGGAAGCAAACCCCAGACAACGAGGCTCCGCTCAGGTCCCCGTACACTTTGCGTCCTTCTGATGGTTGTCATTTTGGACACGGGACTTGGCAGCATTAGAATGGCATGTAGCGGCCCGTGATCTGGAGAGCTAGTTGGGGGTGGGGAGGACAAAGCAAAAGGTTGCTCATAACCCTGTCAGGGGAACCTCTGCCTGACAGGGTTGTGTGCAAAGGTGAGGACAGTAAACCGTCCACTCCGCTGTAGGGAAGTTCCCCGAGACACCCCTGGACACGTACTCACATGTAGTGGGGGGAAGACTTGCTTGCAAGACCAGGTGTCCTGTCTGGCGGTCTTGGAAACAGAGGCAGGCAGGAGACGGAGGCCACAGAAGCCAGGCCCTCCCGTTCAGAGAATTAAACCGCAATAAGGGGCGCCGGCTTCCCAGGCATTCCGCTCGGGACTCAGTAATTACTTTCGTCCCGAGAGCATCGCGGGAAGGTGGATTTTATTGCTTGCAAAGGAGACGTGCCCTCCAGTTATCTGAGAAGAGCCCACCACAGGCACGTTCATCACGGTATTGACCTTCAGACAATAAAGCGAGTGGTCCGGGCTCCGAGAAGGCATATTAGGTTTGTGCAGGGGCTGCCGCTGGGGAGCAAGGGGAGGAGGAATTGGAAAACTGAAACCCGGAAAACGGTCCACGTGCATTTGGGCTCTTTTGTTTTGTTCCGACTCAGAGAGGCCCGTCATCATTATAGAAGGTAGGTCGCCGTGTGCCCAGGGCTTGTGTGGCTTTCTTGAAGGGTGGGGGGTGGGGCAGCTTCAGTGTGTTGGGATGTGCAGAAGGAAAATAAGGGGATCCTATATAATAAAAGGCTCATATGCAAATTGTCCCCTCGGGAGTTCGACCGACCAACTGGGAGTTTGACAGCTGACCACCAGGGGGCGGCGCCGAACAAAGGAAGGCCCCCTGCTGGCAGCCAGAAGGCCCCCATCGGGCCCTAAACGCCAGCCAGTCCTAGAGACCTAGAAACCCTGGTGCATAGATTTTGTGCACCAGGCCTCTGGTTTTAAATATAATGACAAGTTACATGCTGAAATCTTAGCTATCCAGAGGAGGCTTAGGTACAATCAGAGCCTTTCAATGGAGTTCCAGCCCTCGCCCTAAACCACCAGGCTGGCTGGCAGGAAGCGCGATGACAAGGAAAAACTCCTTTCTCCTCTGAAGTACATTTTGTGAGTCAAGCCAGCTCTGGTCCGTACATGGAGATGTCAGCTGGGGTATGGGGTTCGGAGAGGCGAGTGGTTTCTTTCTCTCTCTTCCTCTCCTTTCCTATCTGAAATCAATATATATATATATATATTTTTTTTTTAAATAAAATTAAATCAAATCAAATTTCCCTGAGTTTACTGGTGCAAATACACTTAGAATAGAGGAACTGCCCACCTTGCCTTCCCCGTCCCCTCCCAGGGGCCCAGCGGGAGGTTAAGGACTGGACCCCTGGACCCGGGAGGCCACTGCTGGCCCACAGCTGGCAGACAAGGTGGCAGGTGCCGTCTCCCAAGGAGAGTTCATTTGGCTCGTGTTTCAATCTGACAGAGTCTGGCCACGCCGCTGGGTATTCCTCGGAGGCGGCTAGGTGGTTCTTGGTCGGCATGAAGAGAGAAGGTGGAGTGCACTTTGAAGTTATTTGAACGATAAAGCAGCGAGCTAGGATTTGTAGAAAGCCTGCCTTCCTGGTGACCAGAGTAACATTCACACAGAGAGAGAGCATTCCGGCAGAGAAACAGCAATGAGGAAGGAGGGGGCGTCATGTTTCTGGAAGATTCCGTCTGTGGTGGGCTCGGCGCGGAGCACAGAGCCCGCGCGCGCGCGCACACACACACACAACACACATGCTGGCGTGTGATTCTGCCCCAGCGACTCCGTGTTTCAGACTCGGCTCCGACTGGTGTGAGTGTTCCTCCTGGGGAGAGGAACACAGACCCGTCCATCCTTAACTGAAGACCCAATGTTTTCATTGGAAAAAAAAAAATCACAAAAAATAATAGGTGCCTACTGCACACATTACAATAAGCGGATCAAACTGACCATGGTTCCTCTACCTTGAATCCCCATCATAGATTTTCCAACGTAAGCACTGGTACGCGGCGTGGATAGGTGTTGGGTTTGGGGGAGGGAGGCACTAAAAGTGTGGGTGTACTCATTTCCGGGATGGGGGAGGGTCCTTCGATCAAACTGGCACCGTACAGAACCCACCAGAGCGTGGGCTGGCTGGAGGCCCGCCTGCCAGCACGGTGGGCCTTTCGCTGACACAACGCGCATCTTTGCCTTGTTCCCCATGGACATGAGTGGACAGCGGTCAAGGGGGTTCTTCCATGGACTCAGAGGGAAAGCACCTCCCTCCCAGGCGAAACAGCTCCCCCCATTGCAAGCATCCTCTGGAGCACACGTCTCCGTGGGATTCTGAGGGGGCAACGCCAGCCCAGGGCCTCAGCCCCCTCATCAGAGAGGTGCTTTAGGCCTCCACTGTGGCCTGTGAGGGTGGGGTGCTGGGGAGAGGGGAGCTGTTTGCAGGGAAGGGGGTGAGGCGATGCCGGGAGACCCTGCACACTCAGGCAAAGCCCCGAGGCCGGCACTGAGCCTTTCTGCCTTGGCACAGCCAGGGAGCTTCAGAATCTCAGGCCTGAAAGCTCAAGCGACTGCTGGGCCGCTGCCTGGGAGTTGCCTGACTGACTCCTTTGATGGATCCACCTGAGCTGCTTGCTCTCATGGCGGGACCTCACAGGGCCTCCTGGACCAGAGGCAGAGCTGGGCTTCCCCTCGCCAGCCCCAGGGGCTCCCTGCAGGCATGCTCCCCTGGCCTTGGCTCCTTTGCAGCGTGAAATCCTGGGCTCTGTTTACGTCTAACAAGCTGTTTATCCAGCTAATCACTCCCAATTAGGAAGCACTGAGCCGGCCTTTGAAATGGAAGCCAAGCTTATTAAAGACTCACTCATGGGTCTTTATGCCCTCCTCTCTGTGGCCTGTGATATCTTTCTTTCTTTCTTTCTTTCTTTCTTTCTTTCTTTCTTTCTTTCTTTCTTTCTTTCTTTCTTTCTTTCTTTCTTTCTTTCTTCTCTCTCTCTCTCTCTCTCTCTCTCTCTCTCTCTCTCTTTTTCTCGCTCTCTCTCTTTCTCTCAGCGCCTCTTAAGCAAAATAAGTTGGGCTCTAAATTTCAGTAAGGTCATGGAGGGAGGAGAGACTGGGTGTGGTGTAATCTGTGCAAACTGTACAGGAAAAGGGGGGTGTCGCTGTCTGTGCGTGCGTGCAGGGAGAACGGATTCTTGTTACATACACGTGTGTTCATTTGATCGTGTAGAGTCCTCCCTAGGATGTCCGTCTGAAAGCCCGCTGTCTTCCCAGGGAAGCCCTGGGCGGGCGAGGCTCACGAGTCAGGCTTGTCCTGCAGGACGGCCAGCCTACCAGGGCGTTCGGTGTGGGGATCTGTCTGGCTGCCTCTGTCCAGAGGATCCATCTGGGGCCCCTCCAATCCCAGCCCAGGGGCCCAGGAGACCCGTCTTTCAGTGAAACCGAGAAAACGGTCCTGAGTGGGATCGCGCTCCGGTCTGCCTGGGGGCTGGAGGGTGCGGCAGGGAGAAACCAGATCCGTGGGCATGGCACCGGCTGCCCCCTCCCAACAGTGTTCCAATAACATGGGTCCCAAACACAATGGGAGGTTTTGTTATGATTTCTTTTATTGTTTTGCCTGCTCTCTCCAGAAGTTTCCATGGCCCGCTTGCCGAGTCATATGCAAGTCGCCCCGTGATCCTTCTTTGTGCTCGGCAGCTTTAGAAAAAAACAAACCGCCCTTTCCTTTCATCCCACACAGAGGCTCACAGGTACCCAGCGGCCTCAGGCCGGACATAAATCCCATCTTCCCAGAATTACTGCGCACAGGGACGGCCGCCCCGGGGGACTTGTTCGATATCTCAGTTTTTATTCTTCCAGATTACTTGTTTAGCGTCCTCATATCTGGAACAGGCTACGGGGTGGTTTCTCGTATTTTCTCTGAAAGCGAAGCAGTCAGAAGTGCTCAGTGACAGGAGAGAGGACCCTCGGGACGCGGGGAGGGGACCGGCATTTCAGAGTTCACACACAGCACCCACCCACCCAGGCCCTCCGGCCCGGAGGACTGTGTTCAGCCGAGAGGGCCTCGGGGTGCTCACCCCAAAGGGGATCAGTACAGGGCACTCCTGGTGTCATTTTCTCTCAAAGTCAGTAGGCTTTCCTTCTGAGGTATAGACGGAAGCATCCCTCGCAAAGACTCTGTCCCATCACGGTTGTCTGCACCCACCGCGAGTGTGGACGTGCGTGGGACCCTAATCATTAAGGGTGGAAGCTGCCCGGGTGCAAATTACTCTTAAAAGGAACGGTTTCAAGGTCATGTCTGTCGTAGCATCCTTCTCGCCTGAATCCTGGGGGTGCTCTGGAGTGGGGCCCGAAGGGGAAGTTAATTCACTGAAACGGGAGCAGACGGACGGATGGACAGACACCGAGGACTCGGCGAGGGCCTCTCTGTTCGGATCAGACAGGTGGGGCTCGGGTGACGTCCGTGGGACGTGGTTCTCACAGGTCAGCCCGTCCCTCCGCCTTGGAGGGCCCTGTTTGGGGGTGATGTCAGTGCGCCCGCCGGGGGGCATACAGATGGTGCGTCTTGAAAGCGCCGGGGTTCACGTGCCCTCGTAATAATGTTCCGACTCGTCTTCTCGGGCACTTTATGAAATCTATTTAGGCCCGGGAGTCCGTGCTATTGATTTTAATGTTGCTCCCGGAGATTGTTTTATGGTGTTTGGGTTTAGAGATTGTGTAATTGCAGTTTCTAATCAAATCCAGCCTCGGATCCTACCTTCCCCGCGGCCCGAGCTCTGTCCTTCCCCAGGGGGCAATGGCGACAGGGGATACAGGCCTTTGTAATCGAACACTCCGAGGTCAGTCGCTGGAAGAAAACGAACCAGCATTCGTTCGCCTCCAAGGTCCCCGATGATGAGTTTGGGCTCCGTGGCCAGACCCTCAAATACAGCCAGAATCTGCCTAATTGTCGGAACTGTGGGCTTCCAAATGGGTGTCAGCAGACTGGCCATCGGCCCAGGTCCGCATCTGCTATGGGTTCAATCCCCAGCCCCAGCGGGGGCAGGTGCAGGAAGCAGCCAATCAATGTGTCTCTCTCACATTGATGTTTCTCTCTCTCTCTCTCTCTCTTTCTCTCTCTCTCTCTTTCTCTCCCTCCCTCCCTTCCTCCCTCCTCCCTCACTCTCTCTAAAAAATCAAGGGGAAAAAATATCCTTGGTTGAGGACTAGCAAAAAAAAAAGAGCCCTGGCTGGTTTGGCTCAGTGGATAGAGCATCAGCCTGCAGACCAAAGGGTCCCGGGTTTGATTCCAGTCAAGGGCATGTTCTTGGTTGCGGGTTCCTCAGGGCCCAGGCTCATGTATGTGTTTCTCTCCCATCGATGTTTCTCTCTGTCTTTCCCTCTCCCTTCCACTCTCTCTAAAAATCAATGGAAAAATATCCTTGGGTGAAGATTAACAAAAAAAAAAAAGAAAGAAAGAAAAAAAGAAATGCAGGCACAGCACCTGATGCTTCAAAATAACATGTGAGACACACACACACACACACACACACACACACACACACACACCGGGAGCTCCAGGCTCTCCTGTCCATCTGTAGCTGGAAAGCGGCTGCCCCGCCCCCCCGGGAAGACGGACCAGAAGAAAGGACGAGGCGGGACAGAGAGAGGCCTCCCAGCATCCCACTTCCGGCCCTGTGTCACCATGGGCGCCAGTAACCAGCCCACAGTGAGAACACAGACCCCCACCCCCCACCCCGAAGCTACTGCGGGCTCAGGGCCGGGTCCCAGCCCTCCCCGCCGTCCTCCTCGCTCTCTCTCGGCGCTCTGCTCGCGGCCTCTGCGGCGTGGCCCTGGTTCCGGCTGTCTGGGGCAGGTGGTCTCACAAAGGAATATTCTTTTTTTTTTCTTTTCTGATTAGCATATCCTGCCTTCCTGTCATGCTCAGAAAGCAGAAAACCCATGGAGGACGGAGACGCCGTGAGGGTCCGGCCACGGAGCCCGCTGTCGGGTTCAGAGGAAAACAATCCACGCTGAGTTAGGGATGAATCACCTTCACAGGGCCCTGCTTCACGGCGCCCCCTGTAACCTGGGCTATTGCGAGCCGCTTCACGAGTCGGGCGAAGACACGTGTGGCCGTTCTGCGGCTCTCCCTCATTGCATGCGCTGGGCGCAGCCCAAATCGTAAACCTGCCGGCAGACAGCACACCCCATCTCCATGCCAGGCCAGACCTGGCGTCCTGCCTCTGACACTGGGGCCGCCGTGGGCAGTAAATTAAAATGCGGTGGAGACGGTGCCTGCCGGGCCGGCTCACTGGGCCGTGTCAGGACCTAGGCTGCTCTTTCATTAACGACGCCGCTGTCTGCGATCAGAGCTGCGTGAGTGTAACCACCAGTCACTGTGGGTGTAAGGAGAGGTGCTCTTGTCCCTGGGACACTCTGGATTGTTCTTGGTGTGATGTGTAGTCTAAGGTGATCAGATGTCCCGCTTTTGGCGGGACAGTCCCGATTTTTAACAATTTGTCCCGCGTCCTGAGGCGTTTAAAATGCCGTGGGACCTGAGACAAATTGTTAAAAATTGGGACTGTCCCACCAAAAGCGGGACGTCTGGTCACCTAGTGTAGTCACATCCTTTACCCAAACAGCAGGCTATCTGGTGCCAAGATCTGGGTGTGACAGAAACCAAGAAGAGCAGGCAGACATGGATGGCCAGTCACACTGACATGTCTTCGGTTGACAAGGAATCACCCAGAGCAGAAGCCTCCTGAGGGGTTGGAGTGGGTGGGGACTCAAGGTTGGAAATCCAGGGCCGAGAACCCCCAGAACGCCTGGAGGTGCCCCGAGTGTGGGCTCCGGATGGTCCTCTGAGACCCTCTGAGCCTCTGTCCATCACCAGGAAGGAGGAGGAGCCAGGAACCCCTGTCACCAGCACGGCCGCTTCAGCCGCCTCTGGACAGGGACTGCGGAGAACGCTGTGGCCCCGCCCGGGGTGACACGGAGCAGCCACGAGGGCAGGATGGTGCCGGGGTTATGTTCCATTGTCTTGTGATTGTCAGCATCCTCAGTGGAGCATTCCTAGGCACAAGGCTCCTCCAGGACGCTGGGAATTCATCGGTGCCTGCCTCCTTGGTGCTGTGGGTGCGAGGACAGCGTGTGAGGCTGCGGGAGCCACAGCAGGTCCCCTAGGGCCGGGCCAGGCCGGGCCAACACGGGCAGCGCAGCGGGAGTTCCGGGGTCCCATAAGGGCTCCCGCGGAAATAATCATGAGGCGTCATCATCGCCAAAGCCGCCCACAGTCATCAGCACAAGAGCTGTGCCTCCATTACCGCGTCTTATTTGTTTCCTTTTCCAATGCCATTTGAGCAGGTAATAGAGTCACACTTCTGAAGAGCGCCGATAAATATCCCCGTCCCCCGGCCATCAGCGCCAGGAGTGATGTGTGTGTGCCCGGGCAGAGCTATTCCATGCATACATAAGCACGTTATCTACACGTATCATGGACTCCCATCTTCTTTCCGTTCTTTTAACACACAAATGAGGACATCCAGGGCCCCAGTCCGCGCTCGGCATTTTGGCTTCACGAAGTGCTGTCGTGTGGGGTTCTCTCCAGGTCAGAACATAAAAGCACCCGTTTACCTCTGTTTATTGGGGGGAAGACAGCCTGAGATCCCAGCATGGTTTGGATGGGCATTATTTGTTTAGCCTTCCGTTAAAAGCCGTTGAAATTTGTTTCCGTGTGTTGGTGAACACCAGTGGCGCCGCAGGGAGAAAGCTTGTGTGTACACGCCTGGGAGAGGGATGGCATGTCCAGGGCCTGTGCCTTGTGATCTGGGCGCCTCGGACATCCTCTTCTTGCAAATGGGCGTCTTTCTGCGCCTCTGGTCATTTGCACCTGCATTTATGTTTTCTTTTATTTAGGGTCGTCTCTCTGGCTTCCATTTCTAAGAGTTCTCGTTTCAAAAAGAGGAAGGTCAACCTCTGTCTATGCTGTCAATAGCGGATACCCCCGCCCCTCCCAGGTGTGGTTTTGCCGTGCTGAAACCGGGTGCCACTGTGTTTCATTAGCCTTTTGGGGTTCGTGGCATGTCAGAGGGTGTCCCCCTGATGGAAATGGACCCCTGTGCTTCCCCAGACACGTCCAGGGCGCTGTGTGCATGTTTCCATCTCGGATCCATTGCAGGTTGTTCTGGCAGGAGAGGCAGATCGGTGTACTTTTTTTCTTTCCAAAAATCGGGACTTTTTTAAAACGCCGAGGGACACAGGACAAATTGTTATAAATCGGGAGTGTCCCGCCAAAAGCGGGACATCTGGTCACCTTATAATGTAAAGCTACCCATGAACCAAAAAAACATCAACGAGATTAATTCTCTGGCCCTTTGCTCCCCAGGAAAAGGCTCGGTGTCCCCGATTTCAAAGACTCTGAGTCATGTGGGCATGTGATGGAACGGAGAGGAGCTCATCTCATCAGCAAAGTCTGCGTCAGGCAGTGGGGTGTCCTAGGGTTTGGGGGGCCTGCAGAGGAATCGTGCAGCGAGGGGAAGGGGGTGGTGTGTGAGTGTATGAGCATGTGAGTGTGCAAGTGTGTGTGCCTGTGAATATGTGTGCATGCATGCGTATGTATGTGGGTGTGTGAGGATATGTGTGTGCATGTGAGTCTGTGTGGGTATGTGAGTGTGGTGTAAGTATGTAAAACTAAACTCTGCTGCTTTAGTGGAAATTAATAAGTCTCAGGGTCAGGAAGCATATATACTTTTTAACTCAATATTGCAAAGTGGATGCTCAGCATTTTTTCAAGTCCAATCAGTTAAATTTCCTCTCGGTTTCTCTCCCTTTCTGGGTAAAAGATAAGGTTTTAATGTTCCTGAGAGTTATTTCATGATAAAGACTTAAATCAGCCCATTTAAACTCCCTCCAATGGGCTAGAGTTGATGTTATGATTTTTTTTCTTTTTTTGCTCCAAAAAGGAGAATTTTGTTTCATCTTGTACTCAATGTAAATTCTCACCGTAAGGGCGCACACATCCGCCTCTGACGCATATGGAGCCTTAGATAAATGACGCCATAACCACAGGCAATTCTCTACCTCTTACTCACCGGCTTGAAATGTGTAAGGTTTCCTTTTAATGCAATTGTCTATCCAGCTAACAGGCCATTCTGCAGCCCACCTGTATTTATCATGTGGATAAGAAATACCCTCCCCTCGGATTCCCTATTTGCACAGGAACATAAATATCCATATAACTGGCAATGCATTGCCCACAATTTGATTTGGTGGCTCGGGGAGAAATTGCTCCAATTTTGATAACGGCTGGACCCCTTGCCAGCACATCCCTGTGACTTTGGAAAGCCTGAGCGCACCCCAAAGTGCGTGCTGTGAATCCGATTAACGGAAATGCACTTTTGAATCATCATGATGTTATTGAGTTTCCTCTGGGCCTTTAGCACACCTCCCCTTGGGCTGCTTTGGGGGAGGGGTGCAGAAAGCTATCAGCATGGCTGGGCTCTCCGGGTTCCGCCCGAGATAGTCACAAGAAACTTTCTCTCTCCCGTTTTCTTTCCTCGTGTTAGCGGTTAAGTTCCCCGTATGGAGAGCAGTGAAAAGGACCATCCCATGCTCCCTGTGACACGTGGGGCTTCGGGCCTGCGGCATTTGTTTGCTTAGATATTTATTTATTCCTCAGAGTGTGTTTTTTTTTCTCTCCAGGTCTAATAAGTCTGCTGGAGAGACCCCGGCAGCCCCTGTCTTATAAGGTGGCCAGATATTAATCTGAAGATGAATTCGGGTCCCGCCAGCTCCCTGGGGCTGTCCTGGGTGCCGTGGCTCTGGGCTGGACGTGTCGTGCTTCCCCTCTGAGAGAGAAAGGGCCTGGGGATTTGGGCGCTTTATTGCTCAGCGGCCGGCGTTGGCGGCTCTGTAATTTCCTGTCTGGGGGAAACGGCGTCTCTGTGTCACCGCCGTGAACTCTGCCGGGCCCTCTGTGTGTGACAGATATTTGCTCTGCTCCCCACAGGGGGCCCTGGGATGGTGCCTCTGGGTCGGTGTGGCTCCTCTGAGAAACGTAGGATGTCCTAAACCTCGTTCTAAAGCAGAACCTACAGAGATATGAGCTAGGTCTTCTCAACGCGGTGGCTCACAGGAGGGAAAGCCGCCCAGCCTGAAAACTAAGCAAAGTATTTATGTCTACACTGAGTGGCCAGATTAATATGATCTCTGAATGCACAGTAATCTGGCCATTCAGTGTGTGTGTGTGTGTGTGTGTGTGTGTGTGTGTTAGAGGACTGGTGCATGAATTCATGCATGGTTGGGGTTCAGCCAGCCTGGCCAGGGGGAGGGGACATGGGCTGTTGGCTGGCCTGCCTGCTGGTCGAACTCCTGGTAGAGGGGACAGTTTGCATATTAGCCTTTTATTACATAGGACACACACTGAGTGGCCAGATTATTATGCGTTCAGAGATCATCATAATCTGGCTGCTCAGTGTATGTTTGTTTTTCCTATGGCCAAAGTAGTTCAGAAGTGTGTGTGTGTATGTGTGTGTGTATATATATATATATATATATATATATATATCTTAAACCAAATAAGACATAATCAAATAAAATCAAATAAAACAGCAGATAGTGCAAATCTCTGGGTAAACTGCCTGGAGAAGCCTATGTGTCTCAGTGCAGATTGAATTGTATGATTTGAAAAGACATGCAAAGTTTGGGGAGCCATAGGGTGGGGAAATAGCGCCAAGCAGAGGACGGGGTGGGGGGCGGTCATTACGGAGACGAAAGATTCCCCATCACACCCACTGCCCACCAGATGTTACCCACATCTGGCGTGATGCAAAAGTAAGAAGTACACGCGTTCTGTCCTCCTGACTGTTGTGGTGTTAGAACCGCATCCTCAGTGCAATGGTCACAGGCGTTCTTTGGCATTCCTTCCTTAGCCCTTTCTCAGAGTTGTAGACGGGGTTATTGCTCAACGTATTTTGGACCCCACCTTAGAGGAACAATATATCCCCTCTCCCTTGGGCCCCAGGACACGGGGCTCAGCCATTTCACTGACCAAGCGTATCTTTTCCCACCAGACTCTTTAAGAGATGGGGTATGCTTCTCCGTCATTTCTTTTCCTGCCCTGGCCTGCGCCTCAGCATGAAGACGGCAGCTAGAGTCACCCGGGGCACGTGACCTGAGGAGGGAGCAGGACCCGGTGGCTGGGAGCCCCTGGATCCTGCGGCTGCTGTTATGGCAACGAGGCTCTGCCTAAGCAGACAGGAGCACCCGGGCAAAGCTAAGTGCCCTCACCCTCCTGGGCCATGTCACGTCGTTAACAGTTTATATGGCTGTGAAATGCAAGTACAAACACAATGTGCCCTGGCCAGTTTGTCTCAGTGGGTAGAGCATCGGCCTGCGGACTGATTCTGGGTTTGGTTCCGGTCAAGGGCACATGCCCAGGTTGTGGGCTCAATCGGCAGTAGGGGGCGTGCAGGATGCAGCCGGTCTGTGATTCTCTCTCATCATTGATGTTTCTATCTCTCCCTCTCTCTTCATCTCTGAAATCAATTAAAAAGACCTTTTTTAAAAAAAATAATAATGAAAAATAAAAAATACAATGGTAGGTAGTAGTTTTGGTCAAAACTATCAGGTCCAAGTGGTCTGATAAGTAGCCACCAGGCACCTGCGGCTGTTGGGCACAGGAAATGTGGGGAGACGAAGGAAGATGGGACGTGCACCCCAGCCTTCCGAGACCTCATACAGAGAAAGTGAACTGGCTCAGCAGCCTCTCTATCGGCCTTGTTCATGGTCTTATTCTGATTGGTCTGGACCACAAACAAGTGTAACGGAAGCATTACTTTTGTCTGTTGTGCTTTTAATGTGGCTAGTTGTTTTTTGCAGGATTCCTTTTGTTTGTTTGTTTGTTTGTTTGTTTGTTTGTTTTTATTGATTTCAGAGAGGAAGGGAGAGGGAGAGAAAGATAGAAACATCAGTAATGATAGAGAATCATGGATCGTCTGCCTCCTGCCCGCCCCCCACTGGGGATCAAGCCCACAACCCGGGCATGTGCCCTGACCGGGAATCGAACCGTAACCTCCTGGTTCATAGGTCCATGCTCAGCCACCACGGCCAGGCACTGCTAGTTTTTAAAATTACACAGTGGGTCACGTTGGACTCATCAGTCAGCACTGCTCTAAGCTCCGGGGTCAAACAGACCTTGTTTCCACCGTAGCTTGGGCAGCGCTCCCCAGTGGGCGAGCACAAATTGCTGGTAACCCGGGTCACTGGGCACCAAGTTCATGGACACAGGGAGGCAGCTCCCAGCAAATGCTTCTTCTCTGTGATCCTCTCAATAATGTGATTTTTTTTTTTTTTAGGGACGGGGGTCCGTTTTGCTTTACAATTGCTCATATTTTCTGCCCAGGAGTGGAAGGCGGGGAGTTCACTCCCCAGCTCTCAGTTGCCCCTGGAACCCGGCCACCTGGCGTCCTGGGTGAGGGGAGCGGGCTGGGCCGGCGTTTTATCCTCATCGTGAGCCAGGCTTTCTCACTTTCTCGCACTCCGGGGTGTGTGTGTGTGTGTGTGTGTGTGTGTGTGTGTGTGGTCACGCATTCCTGTCCGCCCCGATGCCTTGACCCTCCGCTTTGGAAAACACAGAGGGCCCCGCACCCTAATGGATTGTGTGGGATGTTCATCTTGAAATCATTCATCTTTATTGATTCTTTTGACACACACGTTTGGGGCCCGTGCAAAGCGAAGTCCCCAGGGACCACAAATTAATTTCCTTCATAAATCTACTCCAGGATGCCGGGCCAGTTTATTTTCCCTGATGGCTGATCCATGAGGCCGATGGATGGAGTCATTTGGAAAATGTGTGTCTTACCAGATGAAAACCTTTTTATGTAAAAACTTCCCTCTGTTTTAGTTAGGTATTCAAATTAATACACACACACACACACACACACATTTACAATTTTTTGGACTCCTCTTGAGAGTTCTTGGCATGTACGTATAGTCGTCTGCAAAGATTGAAAGCATCACTGATATCATAAGCCTATTGATCTAAGAGCCTCATACTGGGGTGGGTTGCTTGACATTCACAGCAAATTATGCAGCTACAAGCTTTATGCTCCATGGCCGAGTGCCAGCCATCACCCTGGTACGCGGCCCTCGTGCTACCTTCCCCAGAGGGGTTCCCCACGTGGCTCCTGGTTTCCCATGAGCCCTCTGGCTGGCCTTGGGCGCCCCTGAGCAAAGTCTCTTCCGTCCTAAAGCAGGAGCGGTAGACCGAGGCACCGCCATCGCTGCAATCCCAAGGCGGCTGGGCCTACGGCCCCCGGGAGCCTGTCTGACCATCTGGCTGAGGCCTGAGGACAGAGAGGCTTTATCTGGCGCCCTGGGCTGGGAGGGACCTTTTGGGGCTAATGGCAAAGACTTCCGTCCTGTCTGCATCTCGATGCCATGACAGCAGCCGATAGGGCCGCCTTCGGCTGTTACAGAATCTAATGTCCCCACGGAGCCTGCTCTTATCGGCAGAGCTAACCGCATTGGAGGCTCTTGGTGTTCTCTGTGTCTGACAGTCACTGGCTTTCACTGCCTAACGTGGCTTTAAACGATCGCTCCGCTCTCTGGCGTGGGGGGAGCATCCTGCAGGCTCCAGGGACTCCTCACGGGGAGAAGGGGACGCTGACCAATTGTCCCCGGTGCTTCACAGTGCCAGCACGTAGTAGGTGCGCTGCAGGTGCGTGCAGGGTGAAGGCGGGCAGGTGGGCAGACAGGAGGGAAGGCGTGTGCCAGCTGTCCCTCCCAGGTGCGCCCTTCCGAGGTGAGCACCCCATTTCCATGAAGCTCCTAGTGGGGGGCCGGGCAGAATCTGGGTCAGCCTCCCTCCCAGGGAGAAGAACCTCACGTACTCGGTTTCTGCAGTGCAGACATGGCTGGACGCCCCAAAGGCGTGCGATGACGGGGTGGGGGGCACTGTGTAACGGTGGGTGTCCGCGTGGGGGGAGGGTGGGTGGGAGGGAGAGTGTGTAGTCAGGGCCCTGTGGCGTCCTTCAAGCAAACGCGGGATCCCAGAATGTGGCCGGGAAGTGCTTACTGGGAGCGGCCTCCGTCTCTGTGGGAGAGATCAGCGTTGACATGAAGACTCCGATGCCATCTCCCCAAGAGGGCCCCAGCTCACCGTTTCCTAAAGTGCATTTTGGCTCTAGCTGGTTTGGCTCAGTGGACAGAGCGTCGGCCTGCAGATTGGAGGGTCCTGGGTTTGATTCCCATCCAGGGCACATGCCCAGGTTGTGGGCTCCATCCCCAGTGGGGGGTGTGCAGGAGGCAGCTGATCCATGATTCTCTCTTCATTGATGTTTCTACCTTTCTCTCCCTCTCCCTCCCTCTCTGAAATCAGGAAAATATATACAGATAAATAAGTAAAATAACGTACATTTTGGTGGTTGGCACCATTCACAACAGACGATTCCTCCAAGAGATACGGGGCATCTCAGACTTCTCTGTGGGACCCCCTTTCACGTCCCTCGTGGTTCAGGGTTCGGGTCCTGGAGAAGACCGCACACAAATGAAAGAGACTAGAAAAATATTAATTTGGGAATATTGGGGGCCAAGCAGGAGCCCAACTCTAGTGGGAGAACTATGCCTTGCTTGGCCTTGCTACCCCTTTTATTGAGACTATGGGGTACACTCATAGCCCTTAGGCAGGTAGTTCCAGTAACCGGCAGGTTATCGGTAAGGATTTACATGATTATTTGGGGGGGAAGTTGCCTCAGTTACTCCATTAGATAGGGAGTGGTTGGCTCTGACCTTGCAGAGCTTCAAGGTTGAACAGCCTTCCACATCTTTCTCTTAGTGAGACCGTGATTGGTTTCTGGCACTTCTCTGGTGGCTAGTCTGGAAACCCAAGGTCAGCTTGCAGCGGGGTTGGGCTCTGGGCAGGCCCTCGGGGCTGTGGAAATGTCCCTGTTTCCTCACCAGGCGGCAGGCAGGTGGAGTGAGGGAGAGGGGGCTTGGGCACCTGTGCATGGGACAAGGATGCATAGGGCTACTGCTGAAATAGGACGAGCAGATTTCAACCCAAAGCTGCAAGGACTATGGGGTTAACCCAGCACACTGTGTGTTCGCTCTTCTGGCCCCTCTCGGCCCAGCTGGGCCTCAGTTCTGGACTTTGAACTTTGTTAAAATCAGTCTTCAGGTTAAATACAAACGGAGTTCACCCATCTCCCTGCCTCATCCACCAAATGGGCATGTGAGAGGCTGACTAGGAATTCTATCAAAGTGAGCTTACACCAGGGATCTGGATTCCCGCTTTAAAGCAGAGGGCAGGGAAATGGTATTTGCTGCCATCTCGCGGGCGTCATGGGACTAACTCCTGAGTGAAGGCCCCCAGGAAAAGTCTTTCTTTGCTGCCATCTAGTGTGCATCTTAACAATAACAGTTGAGGGCGGGTCCGCAGGAACATTTGTTGGGTGTGGTGTCCTTACTTTGCCTCGTGGCATCTGCTACAAAATAAAGCCTAGGCTTGTGGGCTTGGGTGCTGTCCCTCAGGAAGTGGCATCCCACCAAGACCCAGCTTTCATTCTCTTGTCTGTCTTTTCCAAGCTTTTCAGCAGCCCCGGCCTCTCAGGGCCACCCTGGGCCGTGCGTGGCTGCACCGTGCTGGTCCTGTGTTTTAAAGGATGTCTTTTGGATTCTCTGATGTTTTCCTTGTAATAGACTCGGGTTTAGGGAAGAGCACCACATGTATGGAGCATGCTCATTGCACAGAGTCCGGGCACGTGATACCAACACGATTTATCCGTGGATCCTTGATGATGTTGGCCTTCGTCACCAGGATCCTGGAGTGTCTGCCAGGGTCTTCACTGTACACCTGCTGTGATTTCCATCCCAAAGTCTAAGCATTGGGAGAGAGACACATAGTGCCAACTGGAAAAGGGAGGAACCTGGAGGATGGAGGGGGAAGTGCTTAGGGATAACACAATTGCTCCGGGTAACAGGCAGGTTATCTTATCATTAAGGATAGATTGGGCATGAGCAGTGAGGAGGAGGCAGGATCAGTAAAAAAGGGCTTGGCATCAAGGTGGGGGTTGTTCAGAGAGATCTGTATCTCTGTAATTAATGTGTGTCCTGCCTTGTGGACCTACTTGCAACCTCACCCAATGGGTCTTTAGGGTTGCGACCCACTTTGAACTCCACCCAATAGTAGCTGAGGGGCGGGTCCCCTTGCCACCCTCAGCCAATGGTAATTGAGGGGCGGGTCCACTGCCAACCTTGCCCAATAGGATTTGAGGGGCAGAGACCACTGCCAACCTCAGCCAATAGGAGTTGAAGGGCGGGTCCCTCTGCCAACCTCAGCCAATAGTAGCTGAGGGGAGGGTCCCACAACCAAACTGAGCCAATGGTAGCTGAGGGACGGGGCCCATGGCCAACATCAGCCAATGGGAGTTGAAGGGCGGATGCCTCTGCCAACCTCAGCCAATAGGAGTTGATGGCTGGTTCCCCTGCCATCCTCACCCAATGGTAGTTGAGGGGCGGGTCCCATGGCCAACCTCAGCCAATGGCAGTTTAGGGGCTGGTCCTACTGCCAACCTCATCCAATGGAAGTTGAGGGGCGGATCCCATTTCCAACATCACCCAATGGTTGCTGAGGGGTGGGACCAACCTCACCCAATGGTTGTTGAGGGGTTGGACCCACAAACCTTTCCTTGGGCTGATGCTCTTACCACTGAACATAATTGGCCAGAACTGTTCATTACATTTTTTAAATTTTTTTTATTTTGGAATAATTCCAGATTTTCCCCCAACAATTGCATAGCTAGTACTTGGTTCCTTGCACACAGTTCTGCATAGCTAGTCTCTCAGGTTATTCCCAGCTTCCATAACCCCAGCGCCGACACAGCTAAGTGAATGCTGGTGCCTTGCTTGAACCAGACTATAGACTGTGTTTTCTTAGTGTTACACTAACAGCCTTCTTCTCTCGGACGATCTTACCCAGAACCCGCACTGCTTTCAGCCCCATCTGTGCATTGTCTCCCAGGCGTCCTTGTTTTTTATGACCTTGACGGGCTTGGAGGGTTTTGTGTGGAGAGGGGCTACAGCATTTGGACGGGTTCAAGACTGGGACTCATGAGAGGAC
Organism: Pipistrellus nathusii; assembly: GCA_963693515.1. Lineage (NCBI taxonomy): Eukaryota > Metazoa > Chordata > Mammalia > Chiroptera > Vespertilionidae > Pipistrellus > Pipistrellus nathusii. The sequence goes on along the minus strand of OY882870.1, from coordinate 49,812,440 downwards.
AGTCTTCTCTTGGCATGTGCATGTCCCAGCTTGGAAGGCAGAGTCTCCCATCACAATTATTTCCAACAGCTAGATTGTAAGCTTGAACCTATGATCTGCACACGTGGCTCCACTTGCCTGAGTAATATAGGCTGCAGGTAACCCAGGTTTGATCAAGTGCATGTAATGGAGTAGAATTGAGAATGGTGTAAACACCCTTGAGAATGCTGTAAACATCTTGACCAAGCCCTTACTTTGCCTCGAGGCATCTGCTACAAAATAAAGCCTCAACTTGTGGGCTTGGGCGCCGTCTCTCAGGAAGCGGCATCCCCCGAGACCCAACATTCATTCTCTCTTGTCTGTCTTTTCTAAGCCTTTCAGGCGCCCCCTCTCAGGGCCACCCTGGGCCGTGTGTGGCTGCACCGTGTTTTGAAGGATGCCTTTTGGATTCTCTGATGTTTTCCTTATAATAGACTGGGGTTTCGGGAAGAGCACCGCATGTGTAGAGCATGCTCATTGCACAGAGTATGGGCACGTGATACCAACACGACTTATCAGTGGATCCCTGTTGATGTTGGCCTTGGTCACCAGGACCCTGGGGTGTCTGCCAGGGTCTTCACTGTTCACCTGCTGTGGATTCCATCCCACAGTCTGAGCACTGGGAGAGAGACACATAGTGCCAACTGGAAAAGGGAGGAAGGCGGGGGAGGAAGGGAAAGTGCTTAGGGATGACACAAATGCCCGGGGGTACTTGAGGGTAGATTGGGCATGAGCAGTGAGGAGGAGGCGGGACCAGTAAAAAAGGGCTGGGCCTCAAGGTGGGTGTTGTTCAGAGAGATCTGTATTTCTCTAATTAATGTGTGTCCTGCCTGTGGACCTACTTGCAACCTCACCCAATGGGTCTTTAGGGTTGCGACCCACTTTGAACCCCACCCAATGGTTGTTTAGGGGTGGGACCCACTTTGAACCTCACCCAATGGTAGTTGAGGGGCGGGTCCCCTTGCCACCCTCAGCCAATGGTAGTCAAGAGGCCGTTTCCACTACCAAACTCAGCCAATGGGAGTTGAGGGGCGGGTGCCTCTACCAACATCAGCCAATGGTAGTTGAGGGGCCAGTCACACTACCTACCTCAACCAATGGTAGCTGAGGACAGGTCTCCTTCCCACCCTCAGCCAATAGTAGCTGAGGGGTGGGTCCCAAGGAAAATCTCAACCAATGGTGGCTAAGGGGCTGGTCCCAGGCCACCCTCAGCCAATGGTAGTTGAGAGGTGGGTCCCTGTGCCAACCTCAGCCAATGGTAGTTGAGAGGCTGGTCCCTCTGCCTACCTCAGCCAATGGTAGCTGAGGGGCTGGCTCCATGGCCAACCTCAGCCAATGGTAACTGAGGGGCGGGTCCCCTAGCCACCTTCAGCCAATGGTAGCTGGAAAAGGGAGGAAGGCGGGTCCCCTAGCCACCCTCAGCCAATGGTAGCTGGAAAAGGGAAGAAGGCGGGCGAGGAGGGGGAAGTGCTTAGGGATGACACAATTGCCCCCTGTCCTTTAGGGTAGATTTGACATGAGCAGTGAGGACGAGGTGGGACCAGTCAAAAGGGCTGGGCCTAAAGGTGGGGGTTGTTCAGAAAGATCTGTATTTCCGTAATTAATGTGTTCCCTGCCTTACTGATATACTTCCAACCTCACCCTTTGCCTGTTTAGGGGTGTGACTCACTCCCCACCTCACCCAATGGTTGTTGAAGGGTGGGTTCAACTCCCAACCTCACCCAATGTTAATTGAGTGGTGGTACACACTCCCTACCTCACCCAATGAGAGTTGAGGGTGTGATTCACTTCCTACCTCACCCAATCTTTGTTGAGTGGTAGGACTTACTTTGAACCTCACCCAATGGTTGTTGAGATTTGGGTCCCACTTCCAACATCAACCATTGATTGTTGAGGGGCAGGACCTACCCATGGCAGTTGAGGGGCAGGACCTACTCCCAGCCTCACCCAATGGTAGTTGAGGGGTGGAACCACTGCCAATCTCATCCAATGGTTTTTGTGGGGTGAGACCCACTGCCAACCTCACCCAATGGTACCGTAGTTGAGGGGCAGGTCCCACTGCCAAACTCACCCAATGGGAGTTGAGGGGCAGGACTCACTTCCTACCTCACCCAATGGTTGCTGAGGGGAGGGACTTACTTTCAACTCACTCAATGATTGTTGCGGGGTGGGACTTTGATTGTCACCCAATGGTTGTTGAGGGGTGGGACCCACTTACAATAACACCCAATGTTGGTTGAGGGGCGTGACCCACTTCCCCCTCACCCATTGGTTGTTGATGGGCAGGATCCACATCCAACCACAACCCATGATTGTTGAAGAGCGCGACCAACTTTCAACCTCACCCAATGTTTGTGGAGCGGTTGAGATTTTTAAACTGAACTCAATCATGGCTCTATATTGGTAATGGTGATTAATTAAATATTAACCTTTTAATCAAAATATAGTCTTTGAGTGAAACTTACTTTAAATCTCTCCGAAAATACTACTTATAATGTTAAAAACAATTTTTTTCTTTATCCTATAGCTCTGCTTTCTCTGGAGGTGGTAGTTCTGTTAATTTTTTTCTTTATGTTACCAATGTTTTCTGGTGCCTCGCAATCCTTGCTTGACCATTGAAGGACAAGGTAGGCTGCTCTCATGGCTGGAATGAGTTTCCCTTTGCATTTGTCTGTATCTGTTTGCCTCGCATGTCTGTCCCCAAATGCACGGGGCTGCCTCTGCTTCCCATGTCTATTCTGGCTTTTAAGACCTGACTTCCTTTTTTTAAAAAAAATGTTTCATGCAACATTCAGACAGAATAGTGGATAAAACACATATGCTCAGCATAATGAATAATTATAAATCAAATACCACCAAATTAAAAAATAGAATATCATCATCATTATTCTAGAAGCTCTTCTCCCACGTGTTCCTTCCTATCAAACTTTCTCTTCTAGAAGAAGTAGCCACTCTGCTAACTCTACTGTAATAATTACCACCTGTGTAAGCAACTCTAACCTACATTTTAATTTTGTCTTTAAAAAATATTCCATTAGTGGAATCAAACTATATGTTGTTTTTGTGTTTGTTTGTTTGTTCAGTCTTCTGTTGAGGTAACTAAAGAGGCAAGTAGCAGAGGGCCTCTGATGCCTTGGTGGTCTAGCCAAGCCAAGCTAAGCCAGAGTTCATGTGTGGAGCTGAGAAAATGAAACTCATGAGCAGCCAATCACAAACAGCCCACTGGGCTTTCCTAAATAAGGCAACTGCTGCAGCTGCAGCCAATGAAATGATTTCCTCGCTCAGCCTCCCTGTCTTCACTATAAAAACCCAACTGCTTTTGGCTCAGGGAGATGTGAGTCCAGCACATGGACTGGAGCTCACGTCACACATTTGCACAAAGGGCCACAGCACACACCCAACTTTATCAGAGGTCTTGGCCCCAGTGGCAATGGTCCTGACTAGTTGTTGGTTTCTGCGTAAGGCAAACGGTAGCGACAATTTGTGTGATGGCCAATACCTGTAGGAAGCAGAGGAGCTAGTCAGCAGGAGAGGGCTGTGCAGAGTGAGGGCTGCGCCCAGGGGAGCGAGCATGTGGCTGGAGGGCCTTCTAAGTGACAGACACCTTCTGCAAACTCTTCCCTTAGAGGAGGCCCGTATTCTTTCTAGGAGTCAATTGTCCTCAGAGTCACAACCTCTGTCAACCTCGGCCTGTGACCTCAGCATCCCCAGATTGACATTAAGCAAGCACAGGGTTCGCCATTGCCACCAGTAGCTGTCATGTGACCTACGGGTGGGCACCCTGCGTCACAATTTGCTTCTTTGTCCCAGAACCCCCATTCCTGCCCACCATTACTCCCTAGCAGGGAGCTCTGCTTCCCCTCCCAGGGGGCAGTATTGCCCTCAGGGCTGGTCTGAGCCCAGAGCACAGCAGAGCCCAGGAGAACAAGCCTGGAGCCCAGCCAGCAGACCTCACACCACCTCTACGCCACTTGTTCTGGTTCAGCCAGGCTGCACCCTGAACTTTGTGATGCCAGCTTCCCTGATCCCTTGTGTTCAGCTGGACCCTGACTGGAGGTCCACAGGGCCTGAGCTGCAGTCTGAGCTCACTCCACAGACCCCAGGGTGGAGAATTGGCCTCTCTGCCCCAGGGTGGCGGGCTTTTGCCCTGCCCAGCTGGGGGTGGGTGGGGTGGGGATGCGACATGCAACAGATAGCACGGCTTAGCTATCACTGGCTGAGAACTCAATTTTTCATTTGCTTCCTTATCCCTCCTGCGGCTCCTTTGTTGTCGCTGCTCCATGGACCATAGCTAATGCTGATGGGAAGCCATGTGGTGGGGCCCTCAGGTCACAGGGTGTTGCGCAAGTGTGGGAAAATTGGCAGGACATTCTGGGGCAGAACATTCCAGGCCCTTCTGAGCACTGCCTTCCCAGAGGGACACCCACGGTCCCTTCCTTTTCTAAGGGGGCAGTGGTGGGTGTGGCCAGGTGAGACTAGCTCCTGGGGCCTATTGTCAACTGGGGTACCTTAACTCTCCTCTATTTACAAATACGCGCCCTCCTCTCTCCTCCCTTCTCTCTTCAGCCACTGACAAGGGTTGGTGTTTGAGGGAGGTTGTTTTTCTAGAAAAGCTCTGTTCTGTGGGTTGCAGGGGGCCCCCCAGAGAAGCATTCCTGAAGAACAGCATGTTGGGGGGTGCAGAGGAGACTACCCAGAGAGCTGCAGCCATATGCAGGCCTCCATGCCGGTGCCTTTTCAAACAAAGTTTTTACTGGCGTGTAACATACATGCAGAAAGCGGGTTAAGCTTTGCAGGGCGAGGTGAGTCATCACAAAATGAACCTTTATTCAGTCACCACCCGAGCCAAGAAAAACCCTATGGTGCCCGGCTGGCATGGCTCAGTGGTTGAGCGTTGATTTATGAAGCAGGAGGTCAGGGTATATGCTTGGGTTGCAGGCTCAATCCCAGTGGGGGCCATGCAGGAGGCAGCTGGTCAATAATTCTTTCTCATCATTGGTGTTTCTATCTCTTTCTCCCTCTTTCTTCTTCTCTGAAATCAATTAAAGAAAGAATGGAAGGAAGGAAGGAAGGAAGGAAGGAAGGAAGGAAGGAAGGAAGGAAGGAAGGAAGGAAGGAAGGAAAAGAAAGAAAGAAAGAAAGAAAGAAAGAAAGAAAGAAAGAAAGAAAGAAAGAAAGAAAGAAAGAAAGAAAGAAAGAAAGAAAGAAAGACGTCATGTTACCATGAAATGCTACTTTTGCCTTGTCTATCACTTTCCTGTTCCCATCCCTAAAGCTATCTCTCTCCTGTCTGGTGACATCAGAGGCTCCTTGCACCTGCTCTGGAGCTCCCTATCAATGCGGTCAGGTACTCGGGTGAGGTCAGGTGGGAAGTGCTCCTTGCATTTGTTGCTTCCTTATCCCTCCTGCGGCTCCTTTGTTGTCCCTGCTCCTTGGACATCAGCTAGTGCTGATGGGCTGTCTCGTGGTGGGGCCCTCAGGTCACAGGGTGTGGTGCAAGTCCCCTTCTGTTCGGGGATCTACCTGGGGGATGGTCCAGCCAGTCGGAGCAGGCAGTAGCACTTGGTGCATTCTCATTGACTCGTTTACAGACGGTGCCCACGGTCTCGAAGGACCCTTGCGAGCAAGCATGGATAGAACACGAAGGCTTGACTCGAAGGAACATCTGAGCTAAAGCCAGCCCCCCCACGAGGATAGTTTCAACTGAAGCGACACCCCCGTTCCCAACGTGACAAGGAGGCTGATTCTGTGTAGCCCTTCCAGGGCAGGTCTGAGTAGCCCACCTGCCCCCTTTGGGCTTGGAGACCCCACTTGTAAAATGGCATCCAAGGAAATATTCAGCTCCGAGACCGTCTGATTTTGGGAGGTCAAATTATTTCACAGGGGCAACCTCAAGCCAGAGTATTTCTAAATATCCTGGAAATTGCTCACCTCCCTGACACTTTCCTTTGTTTCCAAATAGCCTTCGGGGTCTGCTTCATCTACCAGGTAGGGCCCCAGGCTTTGCTGACCAGTTCCTCATCCTACGAGTCATCTTCTGCTTTCATAGCCTCCCCTCGGTCCCCTGGCAGCCACTCTGCACCTGCTGTTTCCCCATCAAGCTGCACCTTCCCGGACAGCCAGGGGTTGATGGCAAAAACCCAGCTCGATCTCTCGCAGATTTGATTGTCACACCTTACATGTCACTGCTCAGATCCAATCCCAATGGATTATTTGGTGCGCTGACATTTGTGGGCAACAGAGTGATCTGTAAAATAATAAATATTGTGCAAAACGCACACAAACCCTCTTGAGGCTTGTGAATGTGCCCATTGTTCTCCCTGCAGCCAGGGTAAACATCCCCTGTTCCTCTTCTCACCGAGAGGCCATGGTGCGGTCAATAACCAACTACAAAGAAGTCTGAGTTGGGAAGCGCGCAGAGGCAGGCTCTGCCATAGACATGACTGAACAGAGCAAAGCTTCAGCCTCCGTTGGAGTTCATGTGCACGCTCCATGGCCCCTGCCAATGCCTGCTGATAGGCAAAGCCCATCACCTGTCCTCAGTCACCGACACTGTGAGCCTCAGCTCTCGGGGAAGTGACCAGGTGGCCACAGGGGTTCTGGGAAGGCTTGCCCTGCAGCCCAGAGAACCTCAGGGTGGAAGAGAGGTGTTGTGGAGCAGAGGAGGGACCTGAGAGTCAGGTGGCAAGAAACCTTAAACACTCAAAGCGAATACATTGTGTGTTATGTTAGGATAGTGGTCACCCCGAGGGGTAGTGACTGGAAAGAGGGCTATGTAGGGCTTGTGGGGGCTGGTGCTATTCTGTTCCTTGGATTGGGAGCTGTTCTCCAGAGAGGGGTTCAGATTCTTAAAACCCATCAGACTGTATACTTCTGATGTGTGCATTTGTTATACTATGTAAGTTTCATTTCAACAAAAAGTTTACTTTTAAAAGCTGAATATTACCAGACTGAATTCCAAACCATATGTGTGTGTGTGTGTGTGTGTGTGTGTGTGTGTGTGTGTGTATGTTTGGTTTGGAATTCAGAACTAAATCACTGCAATTCATCACAAAAGAGAAAAATCAAATGACTAGCTCAGTAAATGCTAAAATTCAGCATTCATTTATGGTAAAAACTAGCATCGAGGGGAAATGCCTTCGTTTACAGATATTTAGTGGGGGAAATGTTGAAAGCTTTCCAACCTGGATGCCATTGTCTCCATATCTATTCAACATTGTACTCAAAGTCTCTTTCATACAAAGTGATTGGGGGTGGGGAAGTAATGAAGCTCTCATTACTATTTGTGGAAATTCCCAATTAATTAGAATTAATAAGTGAATTTATGAGCTTGCCAGGTATAAGGATAATATACACAAATAGATTGAATTTCTAATAGTATATATTATTAGAAAATGGAATAGAAGTCAGAAGATGAAAAAAGTAGGTGAGTTGACAAACATGTGAATGAAAGAAATCAGATACCATGTTTCCCCGAAAATAAGACATCCTCCGAAAATAAGACCTTCTTACAGGTTTCCTTCTGAGTGAAATATAAGGCATCCCCCTGAAAATAAGGCCCCCCTAGGCTAAACATGAGAGATTTGGTCCACGGATTCTGAAAGAAATGGAGTCACAAGAAATTCACCAGGAAATTCAGGAATTGGATTATGATGATGTTCCAGAAGATGATGACATGATTGTCATTGAATAAATGAGTAAATTCTTGATACTGTAGGATTCACAGTTTGTCTGGTTTGTGTTGACAACTACCGTACTACGTACCATATACAGGTAATAAATTCCCTTTATTTTCATTTAACAATAAATGTGTACTGTATTCTTCTTCATGGAAAAATAAGACATCCCCTGAAAATAAGACCTAGCGCATCTTTGGGAGCAAAAATTAATATAAGACACTGTCTTATTTTGGGGGAAACAGGGTAGATACAAAGAATACATATTGTTTAATTGCCTTTATATGAAGTCCGAATTTAGGCAAGAATAAACTATTGCTTTAGAAATTAGGACAGTAGTTAATTTGGGGGATGGGAGAGTGTGCTGGTTTGAGCAGAGGCTTTTTGAACATTGGCAATGTTTCCTTTTGTCACCTGGTGGTGGTTACATGAGTGTTTTATTTGAGATAACTTATTGAATTGTATGTGAATGTTTTTACACTTTTCTATATGAGAGTCATTTAGAAATTTTTTTGAAAAAATATTATTTGGGCAGCTTGAGTTAGGTGATCCCTAATGGCCAGTTGTCTGTAGCCAGATGAAAAGAGCCACGTGGTTCAGAATAGCAGGGGTGAGAAGACAAGGAGAGATGTGGGAGGGAGAACGAGAAGAAAGTGATCTTTTCTCACAGGGAGTTTACCCAAAGAACAATGAGTCTTCTCCCTCTCCCCGCCAAACACACACACTTACGTCTGCATTTCTCAAATAAGTTGGCCTGGCCTAGCTGGGTGCTTATTCAATGTCATGGTTTTAGAGTCTTTGGAGGAACTCATGCTCCTCTTTTCTTTCCTTTCCTTTCCTTTCCTTTCCTTTCCTTTCCTTTCCTTTCCTTTCCTTTCCTTTCCTTTCCTTTCTTTTCTTTTTTTTTCCTTTCTTTTCTTTTCTTTTTTATTATATATATATATATATATATATATATATATATATATATATATTATTGATTTTGTACAGAGAGGAAGGGAGAGAGATAGAGAGTTAGAAACATCGATGAGAGAGAGTCATCGATCAGCTGCCCCTTGCACACCCCCTACCGGAGATATGCCCGCAACCAAGGTACATGCCCTTGACTGGAATCGAACCCGGGTCCCTTCAGTCCCCAAGCCGACGCTCTATCCATTGAGCCAAACCGGTTTCGGCTTTTTTCTTTTTTTAATAGGCAATATTCCAATTGAATAGTAATTCTACTGAATAAACACAGTCTATAATAAAATCAAACAGAAACCAGACTAGAGTGAATGGTGGTCGATGTGTGGATCTGGCTTGTTGGGAAAGCCTTAGTTTATTCCAGAGGAGGACAGAGGACCACATTCCTCAAGGACAGAGTGTAGGAGAAGAGAGGAGGGGCACGGAGCAGTGCCTTGGAGCCACTGTTAGCTTGTGGGTCTTGAAAGATTCTCCAAGGGATGGTCTGCAGTGAGGGAGACAAGAGGCAGAGAGAATGATCAGGGGCCCAAGGCCATCTCATGACCTTGGGAAGAAAAGGGATGCGTGGGCACAAGAGGCAGGATGAAGGAAGATAGTACTAGCGAGTTTGGGCCCTAGATTGCATGCCGTGAGTGAAGGAGAAGGGGCAATTGGAAAGGACACAAAGGTATTGGCCTATAGCGACTGAGAGCCTGGGCCTCCCCTTGCCAGACAGGGGTGAGGAGAGGGCCATATGAGGATCAGGGGTTCAGAGGGGGGAAAGGAAGACATGAAGAAGGGGCAGGAAGAGAAGCAGAGAAAAGCTCTTTGATTGCTGAGTTTCCCTTACAAATGGGGCAACATTGGGCAACAGCACTATTGATTCAGAGCCATTGCCCCCACCCCCTCAGCTTCCTCCTAATCCCCTACAAACACCAAGTCTCTGTTCAAGAGGGTCAACCAGGTGGCCAAACTTTTAAGGTTTCTTCCCAGATGGATTTTTCTTGAAATTAATACTCTTTGTTGAAAGACTTTGCTCAGGATCAAGATCTGCTCGGTGGATCAATAAAAGGGGGCACCTGCTCCCCTTCTTTGCCCCTCCTCTCACTTTCTTTTTAAAAAATTTAAATTCTTTATTGTTGAAAGTATCACACACGTCTTCTTCCCTTCCCCACCATTGACCTCTCCCTGCCTGCTCCCCTCCCCCCTCCCAAGCACAGGCCCTCACCCACCTAGTCACTTTCTTTAAAAAAAAAAAAAAAAAAAAAGAAAGTAAGAAAAAGAAAAGATTTTAAATTGATTTTTAGAGAGATAGGGAGGGAGGGAGGAAGAGAGAGAGGGGGGGAGAAAGAGAGAGAGAGAGAGAGAGAGAGAGAGAGAGAGAGAGAGAGAGAGAGAGGAAACATCAATCAGCTGCCTCCTACACACCCCCTCCCGTGGATCGAACTGGCAACCTTTTGGTGTAGGGGATGATACCCAGCCAACTGAGCCACACGGGCCAGTGAACACATGGGAACTTTAAGATGACTGGACAGGTTGCCCTGGGTCAGTGCACCAGCCTCATCCATGGAAATAGAGGAAGAGGGTGGCTCCTTGCTCCTCTGAGGACCCAGCTCAAGCACCTTCTCATTGAAGGCCACTGACCTTCCCCCGTAGGGAGCAGGCAAGGGTGCTGAAGGTGGCAGAGCAGGCCCCCTCCCTGCCAGAATGCAGCCGCAGGGGAGGGACAGCTAAAGGGGCCCAGGGCCAGTGCTTCCACCTGGGGGTTTCCCTGGACAGGGACCTCATTCCTTCTGGGAAGAAATCTGCATGGCTGGCCCTGTGCCAGACACATCTCCATGCAGGGTGCCTTTGGCTGGCACCATCCCGGAAGCCTTCCTGGGTCATGCCTGCTACACATTCTCCTCAGTGGTTGTGGTGATTAGATGCCCATGGAGATCAGATTTATGCCAGGGGTGTGGAGTGCTACCCTGGCCCAGAGAATTGAAGCCTGGCAAATGGGAAACCTGGGATCTGATTAGGAGGGGGAGGTGAAGGGGGAGGAGGCAGAAAAGAACTGCCCAAGGAGATAGAAGCTCTTTGTCTCTATGGGTTCTTTGTAAATGAGGCAACATTTGGCAATTAGAAATATTAGTTAATAAAGCCACCGTTTCCCTGCCTGCTGATGGCACCCACTCTCTCTACCCACAGACACACCCAAAGGTGCATGGGAGCCAGTGTGAAGACCTTGCTCTGGAAATCATGGTTAGAGATTGACCAAGAGGCAGGGAGCCCACTGTCCATCTCTTCCTTATTCTTTTTCACTCTCTGCAATCTCTCCAGGGTGGTCAGCAAAGGAATGATAAGTAACAATAGGGATCCCTGAATAGGGGTCAGTGGCTGATCTCCTTTGTTCTACTTGGAGCCGGTTCTGCCCAGATCCCACCCATCCTTCCCAACTCCTCCTGGGGCTGGAAGCTAGAGTCCTCCATATCGAGCAGGGTCTGGGACTTACTGCCCATCGGTTGGGACGGCTTAACGTGGGCCAGTCCTTGAGGTGACAGAGTGTCACTGGGTGAATTTCAGGGGTGGAGAGGGAGTGGTGGAGAGAGTGAGCATTCCTCACCTGCCTGTTAACAGCTCCTGTCACTATGTGGTTGTTTGTATCATGGCCACCTTCTCTGTACCACTGCCTCAGCACTTGGAAACCTGTATTCTACCTCCCTAAAGGCTCTTCAAGATCTGGTCCAGCTCCTGCTTGAACAGGCTCTTGGAAGCCTGGCCTAGCCAGCCCTGGCCTCACTGTTTTTCAAACTTGACCTGTAACAAGGAGGAGCCTTTGCTACTTCCTATCCCCTCTTCCTCCTCACTCATTTGTTTGTTCTTCCAATGCTGACCATCAAGTGCCCATCACACACACAGAACCAGCTGGGCAGAGGACTTGAGGATGACCCTGAGGCTCTTCATTTGATGGGTCTGCTGGAAAGTGGTAGGAATATGAGAGAAGATACAGAGCTGGAGGAAGTGGATGAGTCCTATTAATATTTGCATTTAGGTGACTGTAGGATCTGCATGAGGAGCCGTCCGGGCTAGACGAGATGGAGCTCAGAGCAGTAGAGGAAATGATGTTAATCTTTCCTGCAAGAGTTCTGGGCCAGAGAGCTGAGCATGACCTTTGCTTGTCCCTCATGCCCAGGTAATTGGTCACTGATCACTGAATCTGTGCTCTGAGCCTTTGCTTAGCTATTTCCTCTGCCTGAATATCTTTCTGTAGAAACCTCCTTCCTTCAGGCAGCCAGGTGAAGGCTGTTCTTCTTCTTCTTCTTCTTCTTCTTCTTCTTCTTCTTCTTCTTCTTCTTCTTCTCCTTCTTCTTCTCCTTCTTCTTCTCCTTCTCCTTCTCCTTCTCCTTCTCCTTCTCCTTCTCCTTCTCCTTCTCCTTCTCCTTCTCCTTCTCCTTCTCCTTCTCCTTCTCCTTCTCCTTCTCCTTCTCCTTCTCCTTCTCCTTCTCCTTCTCCTTCTCCTTCTCCTTCTCCTTCTCCTTCTCCTTCTCCTTCTCCTTCTCCTTCTCCTTCTTCTTCTTCTTCTTCTTCTTCTTCTTCTTCTTCTTCTTAATTTATATTTTTTACAGAGAGGAAAGGAGAGAGATAGTTAGAAACTCTTTTTTCTTTTCTGCCTCCTGCACACCGCCTACTGGGGATGTGCCTGCAACCAAGGTACACGCCCTTGACCGGAATCAAAACTGGGACCCTTGAGTTGGCAGGCCAACACTCTATCCACTGAGCCAAACCGGTTAGGGCTCAAAGGTTCTTCTTCAAACTCTTCTGGAACCCTCATGATGGGAAGTGGCTGGTCTTTCCTCCGCAGGGTCCCACCTGCCTTGCTTTTCCCCGGTGGCCTGATAGGAGTGTCTACCTGTGTCCCCTTGTGCCATGTGCTCCTGATGGCAAAGATGAACCCCTCTTCTGTGTCCCTCTTGGCCCCCACCAATTCTGACATGAATAAATGAATGAATGAATGAATGTTAATAATAGATGGTTTGCACTTCATTTTCTGGGCATACCTACCCTTCATCTGCTTCCTCTGAAGATGGGCCTGGAGGGCTGTTCTGAGTGTGTCCAGCTGAGCACATACCTGGCCTGGGGCCGGGCCATCTCATGCAGACACAACAGAAAAAGTCTGTCTTGTTGCCAGTCCCATCCTGCTGCCAGGGCACACCTTGGGTTCAGCCTCTTGGTTGTGGCCCCAGGCGATCTGTGTTCCCTCCAAGGCTGTGCCAAACTTAAGAGGGTCTGGATGTCTCTGACCTCCCAAACCATCCTTTTCCGAATTTGCACTCAGAGAGAGCGACACGGGTTGCGACATTTCTTAGTTCTTCTATGATCATGGATTGGCAGAGCGGAGCTGCTAATTTAGGTACAAAAGTGCTTCAGCGCTCCTGAGCATTAGTCAATTTTCTATTTCTTCACTATTTTTGAAAGAGTTATTGCAATTGTTGATGAAAGCCGCCCTAGGTGTTTCAATACTGTGTTTCCAAACAGTGAGAGACCCTGGACCTGTCACCCCAAACCCAGCTGGTGATTCCAGGGCCAAACCCCGGCCCCCCTCTGTGCCCGGAGAGCAGGGTCCCGGATCAGACCCACTCTCTGTGGCAGGCTCCCAGCCAGGGCGGCGGCCCCAGAGCTTCCTGGAGAGCCACAAAGACTTCGGTGGGTCTCTGTCACCATCAAGATGATCCACAAATACTCACCTTGGGACCCCGGCTCTGTATCCCACCCTCTAGGAGGCACTGAGACCAGAGAGACGACCAAACTCAGGGGCTGTGACTCCCCAGGGGATGAAAGAACACCAACAGGAGGTAGCACCAGGGCACACATGCCAGGTGGCAGTGGGCTGGGCTTCCTCCCTCTCCTGGTGCCAAGCCCTGCCCAGGCTTCTTTCCTCCTCCCTTGCCCCCCTTTGTCCCCTCCCCTCCTGGGTCTCTCAGCCTCCAGGAACTTGGTGGGGGGTGGGGCGGCCAGGATGTCAGCATGCCCTACATAAAAGGCTGCAGAGCAGGCGCAGGTGGCAGAGCCTTTGCTGGAGTTGCCTCAGGATCCCAGCATGAAGCTCGTCTTCTCCGCCCTGCTGTCCCTCCTGGCCCTCGGTGAGTGCAGGGTCCTGGGGGGGGGGGGGAGCCCTACCGAGTGGGCATCCTGGTCTCTGTACCTCAGGAGGTGGGAGCCCCTGTCACTGTGCACCCCCAGGTGGTTGCCCTGGTCCCTGCATCCTGTGGGGTTGGCACCCAGAGCCTGTAGTCGCTGGGGGTGCGGCTCCTTGGGGAGGAGCTGGAGCCAGCACTTCTACACCGAGCTTCCCCAGTTCCACGCCAGCCTGAGGCAGCCTCCTCCAGGAAGTCTGCTGGGAGGGGTCTTCCCGGACCCCCCCCCCCCTATTTTGTCCTACCAGGACCTTTGGTACCCAAGGTTTATGTGGGAGGCAAAGGAGACTCAGAGAGGGTGAGTGACTTGCCCAAGATACACAGCAGACCTGGGGCTCAAAGATCGCATCTCCTGCAAGGCCTGTGCTGACTTGGGCAAGGCAGAGCCTTTCTGAGCATCAGTTTCTTCCCATGAAGACTGGACCAAACATCTTCCCACACAGCTGTGAGGGGCAGCAGCAGGGTGCCACCTCCCCACATCGGGGGCCAGACCTCCCGAGGAGACCTTTCTCAGAGGGCAGAGAGAGAGAGATTTCTGGTTTCAGAGGTGCCCAGACTAGAAGGGACAATGTAGAAGAAATGAAACAATTGTGAGTTCTGTACTCACACATCTGAAGCAATTTCTGGGTGCTCTGAGGGCACAGGCCAGTGATGGACATTAGTAATGTCGTGTCTGAGGGGCGGGGCTTCCTCGGTGAAGTGGCTGCTCCAGGCAGCAGCAGAAAGGACCGTGATTGGCAGCACGGAGGCTATGGGGGGGGGGGGGGAATCAGGGGGGAAGTCCTGCAGTTCCACGCCAGCCCAGTGCAGCCTCCTCTGGGACATCTGCTGGGAGGGGGGGGGTCATTAGAGAGCAGCAGCCTAGGGAGCACGGTGCCCCCGTCCCTGCCTGCTGGTCCCCTTCTCCACACTCCTGAGCGCTAGGCACCCCTCTCTTCTCTCAGGCAGGACTGGGCCGGGCCAGGACCAACGGCTCAGGGCCAACTTCCTTCTGCTCCCTGACCTGGGGCCTGCTGGGGGCAGACGGTGGTGGGGGTGTATGGTGGGGAGGGGGACCTGGAGAGGCCAAGAGGCAGAAAGCCTTGCTTTCCGGAATGTGGCCCTGGGCCATGGGCCAGGCTTTGGCTCAGAGCTGCACCCACTGTTACTGGAATCTTCTATTGTCTTGGCCCTGAGCCCTGGGAGCCCCAAGACTTCTACACACCCTCCCGGGTGCCTCAGACACCTCGGGGTTGGCTGTGCGGGGTTGGCCCACGAGTGGAGGAGGCAGAGGGCACATCCAAAGGGGAAGGGGCTTACACAACCAGGTGCTTGTGTGTCTAACAGCTTTCCTGGGTGCGTTTTACATCGCACGGAATTTCCTCACAAGTGCGGGTGATTTTCAGCAGAGCTGCCAAGAGGGGGAGCCCTCGCTGTAAACCTGATGAGCACATTTGCACCCCGTTCCTCATGACCATCCATCCTCATTCCCACCCCGGCGTCAGGCGGCCACCACTCTACGTTCTGTTTCTATGCCTTTGCCTTTTATGGACGGTGGATACGCGTGACATCATACACTATGTGGTCTCCTGTGTCTGGGACGTTCCACGTAGCATAAACGAGGTGCATTGATATTGTGCCCATCAGTCATTCCTTTTTTTTTTTTTTAATATATATATATATTATTGATTTTTTTTTTTTTAGAGAAAGGAGGGGAGAGGGATAGAGAGTTAGAAACATCAGCTGCCTCCTGCACACACCCCACTGGGGATGTGACCATAACCAAGGTACATGCCCTTGACTGGAATCGAACCGCTAGGACCCTTCCGTCTGCAGGCCGACACTCTTTCCACTGAGCCAAACTGGTTCGGGCTCCATCATTCCTTTTTATGGCCAATTCCATTGTATGGATGTGGACGTCCATGTTGTTTTCACCTTTTGGCTGTTCTGAATGATGCTGCTTTGAATATTCATGCCGGAGTCTTTCTGTGGACATCTGTTTTCATTTCTCTGGGGAATGTATCGGGCCAAGCTCTAACCAACTGAGCTACGCGGCCAGGGACCTGTGTGGCTTGTCAGGGCTGTGAGCAAACCTGGTGCAGCCTTCTCCCCAGCTGCACAGATGGTAGCCCCAGAGGCAGGCTGGGCAGGGGAAGCAGTCTCCGTGGGGGCACCCCGCCCATTTGGTCCACCACTGACTGCAGCGACTGCCCAGGAGTCAGGTGTCTTGTCCTGGGCTCCCTTGGCACCCCCTGGGGAGATGCGTATAGACCTGACACTCTAGACTAGAGGAACCCGGATTTAGGCTGGCGTTGCCCCTGCTGAACAGCCGGCCACTCAGCCTCCTCAAGAGCCAGTTTCCTCACAAGTGCAAGTGGGGCCAGGCCGGTGGGAGAGCCCCATCAACCCATGCAAGGGTTCACCTTCCCTTTTCCAGGGTGGGAAACGCGTCAGTCACAGGAAGGAAAGAACCCAGGGCTGCTGCAGGTCTCCTTGAGGTCACTGAGCACCAGCCCTCTGGCCAGGGCAGCGCGCTCACTAGGCCAGGAAGACACCTCCACGCGAGGCGAAAGGCCTGCCTTAGGGGCAGAGTGGAGGGAGAAGGGGCGAAGCGGGGAGAGGCGGCAGAGTCTGGAAAAGTCCCTGAGAGGGTAAGGCAGTCTCTTCCGGGGGCAGTGGCTGAATCCTTACCCCTTGGCCTTTCTCCCAGGACTGTGTCTGGCCGCCCGTAGGAGGGGCGTTCGGTGGTGCACCATCTCACTGGCCGAGGCTGCAAAATGCTCCTCGTTGCAGCGGAATCTGAAAAAAGTGGGCGGGCCCTCCGTCTCCTGCGTAAAGCAAACCTCCTACACGGGATGCATCCAGGCCATCGCGGTAAGTCAGCGCCATATGCTGGGCAAGACCAAATTGATGGAAGGGCGAAACCGGTTTGGCTCAGTGGATAGGGCGTCGGCTTGTGGACGGAAGGGTCCCCGGTTCCATTCCGGTCAAGGGCATGTACCTTGGTTGCGGGAACATCCCCAGTAGGGGGTGTGCAGGAGGCGGCTGATTGATGTTTCTCTCTCATCAATGTTTCTAACTATCTCTCTCCCTTCTGCTCTGTCAAAAAACAAATTAATGGAAGGGAAGGGAAGGAGAGGGTAAGGAAGGGGAGGGGATGGGAGGGGAAGAGTGGGGAGGGGAGGGGAAAGGAGGGGAGGGAAAGCATGGAATAATATGAAAACCTGTGCTCTCCTCTCTCCCCTCTGCTTTTCTCCCTGGGTGCTTGTCAGCGGGGACTCTCTCTGGACAGGGCACTATTTTGAATGCAGAGATCAGCATCCTAAAGCGGAGAGACCATGTGTGTGGGGAACCTGGGATCGCAACATAAAC
Organism: Pipistrellus nathusii; assembly: GCA_963693515.1. Lineage (NCBI taxonomy): Eukaryota > Metazoa > Chordata > Mammalia > Chiroptera > Vespertilionidae > Pipistrellus > Pipistrellus nathusii. The sequence goes on along the minus strand of OY882870.1, from coordinate 49,795,276 downwards.
TGTTTTTGTGTCTCTTCTTTTAATTCAGAGTTATAAACCACTGTGGGGGGCGTGCTTGCCAGAGTTCTGCAGGGTGTGTGCGGCAAACGTGGGTTTACAGTTGTTCACATGGAAAAGGATCCAACCATTAAGAAATAATAACAAGAATAAACTCTGTGTCTCGCGTACCCACATCTATACATCTGCGTTTGCCCCGCCCTGTACAGGGGGGTGGGCACCTGAGAGAGAGGCAGTGTGCCAGCCTCCAAGGGTGAAAGCAGTTGGACTGGTGCCCGTTTGTCCCAAAAAGAGGGCCCCTCGGCTTGAGCCGCCTGTCCCAGGATGTGAGCGGACATGGTCAAAACTGACCCTTCGGAAGGTCCTTCCAGCCCCAGAACCTTCTGACGTCCTGCGACCCCCTTGCCAGCGTTAGGGCGGGTCCGCTCCTGAAGCTGGCCTGGCCTCTTTGCTTTCAGGAAAACAAGGCGGATGCTGTGACCCTGGACAGCGGGCTGGTGTTTGAGGCCGGCCTGGAGCCCTACAGACTGCGGCCTGTAGCCGCCGAGGTCTACGGGACGGAAGACAGTGAGTTCCCCCTGGAGCCCAGAGCTGGGGTGGCCGTGGCCTTGGCCCTGGGCTCTGTGGAGTGAGAGCCGATGAGTTGCCTAGGTGGGGTCTCGGACGGCATCACACTTGAAGGCACAGAGACCCCAGGTGCTTGGGGCCAGAGGTCACCCACTGCGGGAGGACACCGGTTGTTCCCTGGGGGGTCAGGACAGGCTCTGGGCAGCTCCAGGCCCCTCCCACCAGGGGCTCCTCTCCCTTGGGTCCTGGCCATGAGCTTTCCATGCTCCCCGTCCCTCCGCAGAGCCCCAGACCCACTATTACGCCGTGGCCGTAGCGAAGAAGGACAGCAACTTCCAGCTGAACCAGCTGCGAGGCGTGAAATCCTGCCACACCGGCCTGAACAGGTCCGCGGGCTGGAACGTCCCCATGGGCGCGCTTCGTCCGTTCCTGAACTGGGAAGGGCCCCCCACGCCCCTTCAGGAAGGTGAGCTGGCGGGGCTGGGGGTGATGGCAGGCAGGGAGGTTCACACACAGCTGCTGTGGGACCACACGGGTGATGAGCAGATGACTCCCAAGGTTAACCTGGCGGGTTCGCTGCCCCAGCTGCCCCGGGGAGCTGGTGTCTTAACTTGAACCTCACAACAGAGGTGTGGGGGGGAGAGGGGGGGGAAGGGAGGGAATGCCCACGGGGAGCACTCGGGAGGGAGGCTGGCTGTGGCCAGGGCTGCCGCACACACTGGTCCGTTTCTCTGTGTCCACAGCTGCGGCCAGCTACTTCTCGGCCAGCTGTGTGCCCTGCGCGGACGGGACACGGTACCCCAACCTGTGCAGCCTGTGCGCGGGGACAGGGGAGAACAAATGTGCCTGCTCCTCCCAGGAGCCCTACTTCGGCTACTCCGGGGCCTTCAAGTGAGTGAGCCTGACCTCTTCTCCCCAGTGGCCCGAGTGCCACAGGCCCTCAGGCCAGCAGCCCTTTCTGCGGCCCCGGGGAGAGCTCAGCCTGCCCGTGGGCACCGGGGAGGAGGTGCGGGACAGGCTGAAGTAGTGTCATCAGAGACAGCAGCCAGCCCAGGCTCCCGGCTGGGCAGGATGGCGGGCTGTCCGGGCTGATGTTGGTCTTTCCTACATGGGACCCCCCTCGCCCCCTCCCCTACAAGCTTGCAGACAGCGAGCCTTGCCCAATGGGCCCCCTGAGCCTTTCTGCCCCCATGCTGAGGCTGACATTGTCCCCCTCCCCTCGCCTCTGGGACGCAGGCAGCTTTGCAGAGGGAGGCCTCCCTGCCTCTCGACCGGCCAGGGCTCACTTGGCCATCAGTCTTGGGAGAAAGAACCAACCTCATGGCCAAGGACACTGAGACTTTGCCCTCTGGTGTAGACGCGTCAAACTTCTCTTTTATGTAGAAAGACAAGGTTTTGCCCTTTCAGTATAAAAAATATATATACATATATATATATTATTGATTTTTATTTTTTACAAAGAAGAATAGAGAGGGATAGAGAGTTAGAAACATCGATGAGAGAGAAACATCGATCAGCTGCCTCCTGCACTGGAGATGTGCCTGCAACCAAGGTACATGCCCTTGACCAGAATCAAATCCGCAGTCCGACGCTCTCTCCACTGAGCCCAAAACGGTTTCAGTTCCCTTTCAATTCTTAAGGCGAACGGTGGGGGCTTCTGGTCAGCAGCTGAGTCCTTCCTCCTCCAATTCTACCTGGAGAGGGCCCCTGCTGCCTTCTCTTTCGGGGTGTCCCAAAGCCCCCGAGCCCTGCCCTCCGAGGAGCAGCACCCATGGAGAAAGCCCTGCTCCAGGCTGACGCCCCTGCGCCTTCTCATTTCACAGGTGTCTGAAAGATGGGGTTGGAGACGTGGCGTTTGTCAAGGACAGTACACTGTTCGGTAAGAGCAGAGAGAGGAGCTACAGGGCTGCCTCCTTTTCTTTTTATCTTATCACTAGAGGCCCAGTGCACGAAATTTCTGCATGGGTAGAGTCCTTAGGCCTGGCCTGCGATCAGGGCTGATCAGGTTCCCTGCCTCCCACACTCCCACCCTCCCCACCTTGCCTCTTCCTTTCCTTGCTCCCTCAGTGCCCCGCAGCTGCTGGTTGCCTGTCATGTTTCGTGTCACCCCCTGGTGGTCAGCGCACATCATAGCGAGCAATTGAACTTGAGGTCTTCTGACACTTTGCATATTAGCCTTTTATATAGATAGATATAGATATAGATATAGATATAGATATAGATATAGATATAGATATAGATATAGATATAGATAGAGAGATAGAGATATAGAGAGATAGAGATAGAGATAGAGATAGAGATAGAGATAGAGATAGAGATAAATTCCAAACACTGAGCTAATTAGATTCCTCAATTCCTGGCACACTGTTTTTTGTTTGTTTGTTTTTTTCTTATCCTTGGTCATCCTGTCCTTCCCTTCAACACAGAGAGTTCCACGACTCATTTCTTTATGTGTGCCCTCTTACCGTCTTGTTAGAGTCTTCCTGAGGGAGCCTGCACTGAAGCACAGTAGCTGGGTATGCACAAATGACACATTCTACCCAGAACCACTGGAGACAGACCCATGACATTCTGTGCAAGATCTCCCAAGACAGACCCACCACACTCACCCACGACCTCAGGAGACAGGCCCATCACACTCACCAGCACCTCCAGAGAGGCCCACCACATTCCACCCATTTTTATTCTTTCTAGAGATGTGGGTAAGTCAGCACCCCCTGGCTGGTCCCTTGGTTTGTCTCCATCACGTGACCCTTTTGTAGGTGGGGTTGCCATAGAAACAGATGATGTCTGGCTCTGTTTCCAGCACCACACAGCCCATATGATCCACTCAGAGCATCACTGGGCTGAGCCCTAAGGCTCGCCGGGTGCTGTCTTTCCCTTTCTGAGTGCCCTGGACTCTAGAATCTAGAGCAATCCACTGTCTTTCTTTCAGAACCCCTAATTTTGTCAACCGTGTAAGATTCCATGGGGGGAGAGGAATTCGAGCTCATGATTCTGCCTGGTGTAGGCTGCTCCTCTGGGTCCTCCAACCCCCTCCTCTCCTCTTGCCCCAGAGAACCTGCCAGACAAGGCCGAGAGAGACCAGTATGAGCTGCTCTGCCTAGACAACACCCGCAAGTCAGTGGATGACTTCAAGGAGTGCTCCCTGGCCCAGGTGCCTTCTCATGCTGTTGTGGCCCGGAGTGAGAATGGCAAGGAGGACTCCATCTGGCGGCTTCTCAAGAAGGCACAGGTAGCCACACTCTTGGCCCTCCCACCTGCCAGAGGCTCCTTCCTCCCCTAACTTCCTTCCCTTCTAGAAGCCCCTCTTTAGCCTCACTGGCCAGACGTGTCCTGGCCCATTGGGCTGCTTGCCAGGCTGTCCTCTGGACAGCAGCAGCTACGGAGCCCCTCTAGCATTGCTGACCAACAGTGTCTCATGGGCGAAGCTGGGAGGACAATGCAACATTCTCAGGACCCCAAGGTGCTTGGACCCCAGCAACACCCTAAAGAATAAGCCGTGTCTGAGCTACATCTCAGAAATGGCCTGAGCCCCTTTCAGGAGGAAGGAAACCAAGCTTCCCGCTCTCAGCACCACCCCTAAGTCCCAGATACTCTCTTTCACCGTTGTGGTTTTGTTTCTTCCTTGTTTACCACGACACCATCAGTTCTGTTTTATCCTTAATTAGGAAAAGTTTGGCAAAGGCAAGTCGTCGGCATTCCAGCTCTTCAGCTCCCCTCCCGGCCAGAAGGACCTGCTGTTCAAAGATAACGCGCTAGGGTTTTTGAGGATCCCCTCGAAGGTAGACGCCGGGCTGTACCTCGGTTCCAACTACGTCACTGCCATCAGGGGCCTGAAGGAAAGTGAGTGAGGGCTGGCTGGTGCGGTCGGGGAGCCACAGCTGAGTCCCCGGGGAGAATCCCTCACACCCCCTGGAGCCCAGGCCGCGGGGCCCCGCCCTCCAGTGGCCACTTCCCCATGTCCCAGCCACCGGGGTCTCTGCCAACCGAGTGAGGGCATTTGGATGTGTGGGAGTGACTCCGACAGCACGTGTCAGCCATGATTAATGCTGCCACGTGTCCCTGTGCATGGCACCCTCCCCAGCCCTGGCAGAAAAGTCAGGCTGCCTCCTATGGGATGAGCACACGGAATGTAGGCCGAGAGAGCTGGGGCCCCCTGGGGTGAAGCCGGAGGCCTGGCACACGCTGCCCTGGGCGTGGGCTCTGGGCCTGGCTCAGGAGACCCCAGTGGGCCTGCTCAGGCGTGGGGGCGTGGCATGGAGTCTGTGTGAACCCAGAGACGGCTGCCAGCCTTAGGGGAGGTCAGAGGTGGGTTCAGGGTCTCCTAGGCCCGTGGTCGGCAAACTGCGGCTCACGAGCTACATGCGGCTCTTTGGCCCTTTGAGTGTGACTCTTCCACAAAACACCACGGCCTGGGCGAGTCTATTTTGAAGAAGTGGCGTTAGAAGAAGTTTATGTTTAAAACATGTGGCTCTCCGAAGAAATTTCAATCGTTGTCCTGTTGATATTTGGCTCTGCGGACTAACGGGTTTGCCGACCACTGCCCTAGGCCATCTCTGGGGAGCTGTCACTGTCTCTGAGCTCTGGAGCTTTCATCCTGAGGGACTGAGATATTAGGAAAGTCGTCACACTAAGGGGTCAAGGGTGGGTTAGAGGCCAGGAGAGGAATGGGACTGAGCAACAAGGTGAGGAGGGTACCCGCCCCGGAAGGGGCTGGGCGCTGACCGGGGAGGGGGCGAGGCAGATGCCCGGAGACTCATCCATCTGGAAGCAGGATTGGTCCACACCCACGGGAAGGCCCAGCGGGAAGGGTGCTCAGAGTGGAGCCCGGGCCCCTGGAGGTTGGCAGCGGGGGGTGTCCTTGGCCAGGCTCCGTGCCCCTGTTGATACTGTGTCCCTCTGGGCAGCGGCTGCCGAGGTGGAGGCGAGGCGCACACGGGTCGTGTGGTGCGCCGTGGGCCCCGAGGAGCAGCGCAAGTGCCAGCAGTGGAGCAGCCAGAGCACCGGGGCGGTGACCTGTGCCACCGCCGCCACCACCGAGGACTGCATCGCCCTGGTCCTGGTAGGCGCTGCCACTGGCAAGCCTGCTGGCCTGCAGTGGGGCAGTGGGTTCCGGGGGATTCCCCAGTCGTGGGCATCCGCTTGGAAGTGGTTGGGCGCTAAGAGGCACTGTGGTGAGGGTAGGCGGGCGGGGGGGGGGGGGGGAGGAGAGGGGGGGCGGCGAGGGAGTCTCCTCCGGCCCAGCGCACAGAGTGCAAACAGGCACAGCTTTCTATCAGAAAACTGTAGGTGGTGGGGTTGCCACTCGCCTGATGACAAGAAGAACAACGCACGATCATTGCAGGTAGTTTGGGGAAAGACAGGGAGCTGTGATGTGAAGTAATTAAAGAAAAGCCAGCTGTGACTCACCCAGAGAGACACCACCGCTGAGGTTGGAGTATTTCCCACCCAGCACTTCCGGGGGCCTCGATGCCTAGGCTGGCCACAGCAGCGGCTCCTACTTGTCCTTTTCACTTAACGGTTTATCACGGCCACGGCGCGTGACCACATAGTCTTTGAAAACACTCTGAAAAAATGACTTCAGGGTATCTCTTATGGGGATGTGGCTTGGTCGTGACCCTATTCCTCTTTGTCCCCTTCTTTTGTTATTACCAATAACCCCGTGACGCCTTTCCTTGAGTAGAAACCTTCATAGGCATCTCCAGTTAGTTTTAATATTGTCGTAAGCAAATTATTACTGGGCCAAAGAGAGCGCCTGGGACTCCCGATGACTCCCCTGGCCCGCGCACATTCCTCCTGCCAGGAGCCAATGTAATTAGCAATCGCAGCTCATTTGTCCATCATGTTCGGTGCAGCTCCTGGAGTGTAGTCATGGTCCCATCTGTCTCCGGAGGGAGTGAGACTGTGGAGGAGGCTGTCCCAAGGGCACCCCAGGGCCCAGAGGGTTTGTTCAGGGGATGGAGGGGGAGTGTGGCCTGGTCGGGCTCTTTCCGGTGGAAGTGACAGCAGGAAAGGCCCGTGGCCGGCTGAGGGGCAGCAGCGCTCACGGCGTTCCCTTTGGGTGCTGGGTTCAAACACTCCTGCCTCTTCCTGCTGCTTTCCTGGGACAGCTGACATCAAGCCGTTCTCTCAGAGAGCGGTCAAGCCAGGCTGAGGCCCCAGAGTCGCTTGTCTTTGCAGAAAGGAGACGCTGACGCCATGAGCTTGGACGGAGGATTCATCTACATCGCGGGCAAATGCGGTTTGGTGCCTGTGCTGGCAGAGAGCCAAAGTAAGTGTGTGCGTGGGGGGTGTCCTCTCCAGTTTATTCCCCCTGGACCATGGGCTGAGGCACGGAGGAGCCACCCCACTCCATGGGTCCAGGTGGAGACATTGACTCCTGGTTCAATTCCCCATCAGGGCACATGCCTTGGTTTTGAGCTGGATCCCCAGTAAGTGGAGAGAGGGGGTTGTAGGAGGCAGCCAATTGATGATTCTCTCGTCATTAATGTTTCTCTCTCTCCCTCTCCCTTCCTCTCTGAAATATATATATAAAAAGTTAGTTTAATGTATTTTAACAGCAAACTTACAGGAACATCACAGAAAGAGACAAGAGCACGTACTTGCATGTAGGGCAATTGCTTCTCTTCTTAAGTTTTGGAAACATTTCAGGGAAGTATAATATGCATACAGGGAAGTGCACACAAGCGTACAACCCTATGGCATTTCACACAGGTGCATCCCCTGGCGCTAGTGCCAGATCAAGACACAGCAAGTTTTACAAGTCCCTGTGTGTCCTCCCGTCACCAGCTCCCTAACCCCTGAGAGGGTATCAGCTCCTGATTTCCAAGGGCGTGGATCAGTTCTGTTTATTTTTGAACTTTATGTAGAAGGAGCCACACAGCGCACGCTGTTTTATCCCTTGCTCGGTATTATACTTGTGCGATTCCTCCTTGTGGTGCGCGGTGTGGACTCTTCAGCCCTGCACAGTAGTCTATGCTGTGGCTTGCCGCTGTTAGTTTCCCTTTGGGTCATTTCCAGGTGGTGGCCCCTGTGAACAGCTCTGCTTGGGAAATACTATTCTGTGTCTGTGGTGGACACATGTGTGCAGCTGTGCTGCCTGGAGCTGCTGGGACAGTTTCTTTGCATTTGAGTCTGCTTTGTTGAGATTTAAAAGTTTGCGACTTCTCAATAAATCAGAACATTTCATGGCATTTTGCTTGTCTTTCCTCTTTCAGAATCTGAAGAGAGCAGTAACCAGGACTGTGTGAATAGACCAGTGGAAGGTGAGTTGGAATTGGTCATTTTCAGGGTCCAGGGTAAGTTCTTGGTGCTGGAGGAAGAGGAGGCAGGAACTTAAAAAAAAAAAAAAAAAAAAAAAAAAAACTCACAGAAAGAGATGCAGCCAAAGTTCTTGTGAAGACGCAAGTAATTCGTAGACAATTACATGGATGTTAGATTGACCTTTGCACTTGGCAGAGACCTTGCAGGATTTCTCCTTGCGTCCTGGCCACGTGGAAGGAGCGGTGCTCCGTCCCCATCTCCTGTGGATGCGGAAACAGTGGCTCTGAGAGTCTCCTGATCTCACTCAGAGGCCCAGACACTGATGCTGAGGCAGCTCCCGTCCCTTGTGCTAACGCCCTGCTCTGCGCACCAGCCCCACCTGCCTGCCAGAGCTGGTGCTGGCTCAGCTTGGAAGAGCTGTGCGCTGCCCAGGGAGCCTGTCAGGTGCACCTGGCGGGAGGAGGACTGACAGCACTTAGCCTGGTGGCCGCCATCGCTCTGGCCCAGTGCGTATTGCGGCTGGTGATTTATGCACCATTGGGGTCACGCTAGACGTTCAGTGTCTGTGGCTTTAGGAGCTTCCATTTAAAGGTGAATTTCTGGTTTATAACTCAGGGGCGGGCTGTGGCTGGTCTAGGGTGGTCCCCAGCAATCACTGAAAGAATTCTTACTATCTCATTTCATAGCCCAAGGGACAGCAGCGTGAGCCTCTGAGGTCCACCTAACAATGTGGTGCCTGAGGGGAGGGGCGGGGAGGAAGCATTGCTGATGATGCTTCTTGACCAGCTTTGGCCTGAGGTGCAGACAGCTGCACCAGCGTCCATCTGCCAGGCCCCTGGAGATTAAGACTTGCTCTTCCGTCATCCAAGGGCTGTGGTTGGCAAACTGTGGCTCGCCAGCCACATGTCCCTTGAGTGTGGCTCTTCCACAAAATACCACGGCCTGGGCGAGTCTATTTTGAAGAAGTTTAAGTTTAAAAAATGTGGCTCTCCAAAGAAATGTCAATCGTTGCACTGTTGATATTTGGCTCTGTGGACTAATGAGTTTGCCGACCACTGTCCAAGGGTATCGAGCCGTGGCGGTTGTGAAGAGATCAAATGCTGGCCTCACCTGGAATTCTCTGAAAGGGAAGAAGTCCTGTCACACCGCTGTGGGCAGGACTGCGGGCTGGAACATCCCCGTGGGTCTGCTGGTCAACCAGACAGGCTCCTGCAAATTTGGTAAGGAGTCCGGAGGGAGGAGGGCGGGCCACCCCGGGGTGGGCGTGGAGGGTTCCACAGGAGCCTCAGGGAAGGAGCGGGTGGGGATTTGCAGGCCCACAGCCTCTGTGGGTGTCAGCAATTTCTCCGAGTGGCCGCCTCGCAGTCCTGATGCGTTGAACGGTTCTCTGCCCATCTGCCCCGCCCGCCCCACTCCGAGGTAACACACTGGCCTCTCGGTCCGTTTCTCTGCACATGGCCACGCTCATCCGTGCAGTCCCCAGCTCGAGGCTGTGGCCATGGGACCCTCTGTGGGTCCCATCCTAGACTCGTCCCCAGCCCCAGGCGGGTTTCCTGCCAATGCCCGCGGTCCGAAGGCTGTCCCGACTTCCGGTGGGCCCCGGATTGCTGGTGACACGTCACTGCTTGTGACAGCGGCTGTGTCCTCTCTGTCCCGGGCAATAGAATGAGGCTGACCCGGGCGGCATCCCCTGCGAGGTGAAGGGGTGGGCGTGAAGTCAGGGAGGAAGAGCTGATGTCCCGTGTGCCTTCCCCACAGATGAGTTCTTCAGTCAGAGCTGTGCCCCCGGGGCCGACCCGAACTCCAACCTCTGTGCGCTGTGTGTTGGCGACGACGGGGGCCAGAACAAGTGTGCCCCCAATAGCAACGAGAGATACTTTGGCTACGCTGGGGCTTTCCGGTGAGTGCCCCCAGAAGAGACCTGTGCCTCATCCTCCAGCGTCTTGGCACTGCGTTCTAAGGGGCCAGACGTGGCCTGTCACAGCAGAGACAGGGGCTACCGTGGGGGTCTGCTGATGGGCTTCCCCCACACACACACACTCACCACCCTGGAAGTGGAGGCTGGCACTGGGCTGCGTGACCTCAGCTCTGCAGGGCTCCTTCCTCCCTGTGGCCTGGAGCCAAAGTCAACCTCAGTGGCCTTCAATGGCCTCATCCTCAAAGCCAAATTGACCTGGAAAATAACAAAAAATAGGTTTTCAGAATGACAACCAATTAGTTGTTTATTGATGATCCACAACCCACCGTTTGTAATCCCACTCATGAGGATTCCCGGTGGCACTTACTTACTATATTAGGGGTTTGGAGGGCACAGAGTCCTTCTCTCCATTCTCCAATAATATATCTCACCAGCAGGTGGCATCATGCATCTGCGAGCCACAAGGGTCAAAAGGTGGTCTTGGAACTTTTCAGTATAAATTCAGTAGCCTTCTCTCCAGGGACGGGAGGATATAAAAGTAGCGTTTACTATATTGTCTCTGGTATCATTGCATTGGTCTCCATATCTCCTGACATTTCTCCAAATCGGCAGTGCTCTCTGGCTGCTTAAGAGAGAAGCCCCAGAGCTGATTGTTAGCTCTGCATCAGCTGCCACATGTTGGCGAGTGTGGGCCTCACTGTAGGGCATTGCCCTGTGAGACATCTAAGTATCAGATCCTATGGGCCTCTTCTTTGAGGTGATCAGATTTTGCTTGGGAGCCTGGGAGAGGTACGCGGCTCCGAATGAACCTTCCAAGACATAGTTCTCACTCCCCTCCTCGATTTCAGCATTGGGCCTCTGACCTCAACTGGGTTTGCTTCTCTAGTTCATAGTGTTGTTCAGGTTCAATCTCCCTGTGAACAAACCTTCTCCTGCCAGAGCGAGGAGGAGCTGCCTGGGCTAGGAGCAGGATCTCTCTGCTCCTGTTCTCAGTCGCGTTCAATGGTGTTTCTAGTTGTTGAGTCTTTCTGGAGTTCACCCTGCACACCAGCTTTTTTTCCTGGGCTTCTCCTACGTCCAACTTAGGTGACAGCTGTTTACTGCTCTGCTGGGTCAACTACTGCTCACCCGCTTGCTCTCTAACTCCCAACTGTTCTCATGATCTTCTCTCTTTCTCTCCTTGTGCTCCTCTCTCTCCTGTAAGCTTAAAACTTGAAAAAGAATCTCACAAATATCATTTTATTGGAACTTTAGGAAGTGGGAAGCTACACATATGTGTTCAATCTTCTATTTTAAACCCAAAGTTTCTGGAAATACTTGTCTTTATCTTGTCTGTGTTTACTTCAGTGTTTCGGACTTTGAAATGTATATAGCAAATATTTATGGAAACTGATCGTTTCTCTTCTCCGGCAATGAGTTTCTTTTCTGGACCCTGGTAGGTGCCTGGCGGAGAATGCGGGGGACGTTGCATTTGTGAAAGATGCCACTGTCCTGGAGAACACTGATGGTAAGCAGTTTCCCTTTCCCCTTTGGGGCTTCACAGCACCTCCTACTGGTCATATTTGCAACTGGAAAGATGTACAGGTTTTTAGACTTTTGATTAACTTTGAAATGTTTTACTTTGGTATGCAATAATGTAATGTCTATAGGTGTCACATTGATTTTTAACCCCCCAATTCTTTCTGTCTATCCCCCCGCTCTCTCTCTTTCACACACATACATACACACACACACACACACACACACACACACACACACACACACCAGCAATGCCCAGTAGCAAATGTCTCCTGGCTTTGTGTAGACATCCACAGAAACACACCATCTGCCTGTTCCAGCCTATGGAGACTGAATGTTGATAATACTAAAACACATACACACACACACCAAAAAAAAAAAAAAAAAAAAAAAAAAACACATTGCAAATAAAATTTCCCTTCATACAAGGAAACAAGGCCCTTTATTCAGCTCCATGTGAGTCACTGTCTGGAAATTCCTTGGGAGTAAATGGGAACAAAATCATAGGCAGATGCAGATACCAGAAAAGAATCTATCAGATGTCGTTGAATAATCACTCCCTCTTCTGACCTCTAGATGAAAAGCATAATGACCAATTTCCAGACTCCAAACTGCATCCCTCTCCTCAGTCCCACTCAGCTTCCCACCCTTCCTGCTCAGCAGGTGCCTCGCCATTTGCCCCCTGAGAAAGAGCCGCCCAGCTTTCTGCCCTCCTCCTTCTCAGACATCACCAGTCACAGCCGTTCCTTCCTCCTCACACCCCCTGGGAGAGAGGTCAAGGCCAGACATGTAAACTTGGAATGACCCAGCATCAAATGGACCAAGACAGGAGCATGGATGGAGTGTTTTCTTGAGGGGGACGGCAAGAGAGTAGCAGAGGCCTGAACAATGAACCCACATTTGCATGTACACAAGACATGCATGCGATTCTATTCAGAATTTATGAACCATTCATCTAAGTGGTCTCCAGGGATCAGATGTCAGATTTAATTTTAAACTGTAGGGTTTTACAGCTGTGTTTTATTGGAACTGACTACATGCATTTGGGAAGCCCTTAGACGAGCATTTGAATATGAAAGGAAAGAGGAAACAATTTGTTCCTGAACATAAACCAGCCGTTCTTTTTCTGGGACTCACTGGAAAATATGGCACAGATAGGTGGTATTCTTCTTAGAAACTAAAAAATTAAATTAAATTAAATTAAATTAAATTAAATTAAATTAAAAATTTAACAGCTTTGCCCAGCCAGCATGGCTCAGTGGTTGAGTGTTGACCTTTGAACCAGTAGATCACAGTTCGATTCCCAGTCAGGTCATATGCCCCGTTGCAGACTCTATACCCAGTAAGGGACATGCCAATTGATAATTCTCTCTCATTATTGATGTTTCTCTCTCTCTCTCCCTACCTCTCTGAAATCAATAGACAATATTTCTAAACAATATTTAACAGCTTTATTGACATACAATTCACATACTATAAACCCACCCGTTCAGAGTGGACAGGTCAGTGGTCTCCAGTGCAGTCACTTCCGCCCTCTCTCTCAGAGCTGGCAGCACCCATCCACGTTCTGGCTCCCTAGATTGGCCTATTCTGGACATTTCACATAAATATCATCCTTTTGTGACCGGCTACTTTCAAGGCTCACCCATGGTATGATGTGTACCCGTACTTCCCGCCTTTTCATGGCTGATACACAGCATTAATACACGTTTAACAACGCTTTCTTCTCGCCCCTTCACATCACCACAACCCCAGTGGGTACATTTCAAGAGGCCAGTGGATGGTGACACCCACCTAGAAGCCCCCTTGGCCTGATGCCACCTTGTTCTCTCCGCAGGAAAGGGCACTGAAGATTGGGCTAAGAATTTGAGGCTGGAGGACTTTGAGCTCCTGTGCCTCGATGGCACCCGCAAGCCTGTGACTGAGGCTAGGAGCTGCTTCCTGGCCCAAGCCCCATATCATGCCGTGGTATCTCGGAGAGAGAAGGTGGAACACGTGGAGCAGGTGCTGCTCAGCCAGCAGGTATGCACCCCCAGGGCCCCTGCCCTCTCCCAGCCGCATGGGCTCTGTCAGGTGGGGCAACCGCAGAGCTGGGTCAACCCGCCCATGCCAAGCCTCTCTCTCCAGTCCCCCTGCCCGAAGCTGGTGGGGAGAGTATTTGCTTCAGGCCACGGGGCTGCCCAGAGTCTCAGTGAGAACTGTCCCGGGATTTCTGGGACCGATCTAACTTCTGCCCTCAGTCTCCTGCCCCTGGCCTTGAGCTCACTGCCCGCCTGGCTCAGTCCCTTCTTTAGTTCTTCAGGCAAAGCGGGTGGCTGCTGAGCCTTCCTCCCACTACTAAGTAGAGTGGCTTACTCAACGCTCCCCGAGTCTGGGCCAACTGAGCGATGTCTAGACCAGGCCACTGCATTTGTCATCTCCAAAAAACGGCTCACCCAGAACTTGGGTAGCTTTGAGGCCGTCTCTGAGAGTGGTGTGAAGGAAATCCTACCACGTCCTTAGAGTCTGCCATCTCTATTAGAACTCCTAGTTTTTGTATTAAAACATGGTGCCCAGGCGGTGTGGCTCAGTGGTTGAGTGTCGACCTATGAACCAAGAGGTCATGGTTTGATTCCGGGTCAGGGCACATGGCCAGGTTGCAGTCTCGATCCCCAGTGGGAAGTGTGCAGGAGGCAGCCAATCAATGATTCTCTCTCATTGTTGATGTTTGTATCTCACTCTCTCCCTCTCCCTTTCTCTCTGAAATCAGTAAAAATACAAAAACAAACAAACAAACAACAACAAAAAACGCCCAGAGGCACAATAAGAGGCACTATGGAGCCCTCATGGTGGCTCACGCACCGGTGCTGGTCAGAGGTCTGTGGTGGATGAGGCGCTCGGTGTCCCAGCTCAGCCCGGCGGAAGGTCTGGGCGTGGAGGAGGAACTGTGCCCAGGGAGGCCAAGTGCCCTGCCACGGCAATGCCCTGTGGGGGGCAATGATGTCCAGTGCAGACTGCCTCTCTGGGAGAGCTGGCCGGTTAGAAGGCTGCCAGATCCCCCAAACCCTCAGCTGTCACTTAGCCACCCCTAACAAGTTCTAGGGAAAGAGGCCACAGATTAGGAAGGAAGGGGAGATGGCGGGAGGTGAGATCAGAGAGATTGAAGGCCTGGGAGCTGCTGTGGGTGCGTCTGCCGCCTGGGGCCTGGGCAGCAGGAAGATGTGGGACAGGGGACACTTGGGCCACGGCAGTGGACGAATCGAATCCAGAACTCGGCTCCTTTTGGCCATCTATGTCCCAGGCCTGATCCTGGCGGGAAGGGTGTCCTTGGTCTCCCTAATGCGGATACTCCCCCAGCTCCTCAACGTGCTGTATGCCCTTTGACACAGGCCAAGTTTGGAAGAAATGGACCTGACTGTCCAGGCACGTTTTGCTTGTTCCAGTCGGAAACCAAAAACCTTCTGTTCAATGACAACACCGAGTGTCTGGCCAAACTCCAAGGCAAAACGACGTATGAGAAATATTTGGGAGAGGAGTATGTCACGGCCGTTGGGAACCTGAGACAATGCTCCACCTCCCGTAAGTGGGCCGTCGGGGGCGTCTCCCAGGAACCACGAGGGGGAAGGCCAGGGTTGGCGGGCCAAGCAGGATCCTCGGAGGGGAGATGGGTATACAAACGTTAAGGCAATGGAATGTCTCCTCGAGTCAGGAAATCACAATCTCATCCATGAGGTGAAAGAAATGGAGCCTAAAATAAAGCAGGCGATAATATGCTTAATTTTATCATTCTGAGAGTGACTGCCATGCAGTTTTAGAAACTGAGCATTTTATTCAGAAAAATGAAATGTGTGTGTATGTATGTATATATGTATGTTTATAATACATATGTATGTATATAGACACAGATGTATTGAGAAAGGACAAATTCCGGTGTCGAGACAGTTACCACAAATACCAACGACAGAGAATACAAATGCTCAAAATAACATTTAGCCAGAAATATGCGCTGACAATAACCCAATCCTTTAAAGACATTAAGAAGACACCGCAGAGCACTGTGAGGTTCTGGGGGATGGTTCTGAGACTCTGTGGCTCCAGGTCATCCAGAATCAGAGGCATCTGATGGGGGTGGGAGTGGGGGAGGGGATCCATGGGTGGGGGTAGGACCAAGAATCTCTATATCAGTGACTCTCAACTCGAGAAATTTTGCCCTTGAGGGGACACTTGGTAATGCCTGGAGGTATTTTTAATTCTCATAACTGAGGGGGTACTGCTGGTACCTGTGGGTAGAAGCCAGGGATGCTAAGAGCATAGGACAATCCTCACCACAGAAGTCCCGGCTGCAAATCTGGTGCCAAGGAGAAGACCCTGTTCTCTATCAGCCGAGGTCGGGGAACTGTGCTGCAGGTGTTTCTAGGCAACATTTGGAGAAAGGCAGCAAGAGGGCCATTCATGCAAGCAGCCAGCTCACGGTGGCATAGTCTGCACCAACCCCCTCCCCGAGGGCAGGGCCTGTCCTGTCAAAGCTGAACCCTTGGCACTTAGCACAGTGGCTCATGAATGAGTGCATGAGTGACTGAGTAGTGCACACTATTGCGAACGTCTGCATACAGAGGATGCACATCCCTGCAGTCAGGGAACCGTCTATGTCGGTTAGAGACAAGTGGGGGGAGGAGGGGAGTCATGTCACTCAGGCCAGAGCAGGGAATGGCCCAGGTCGTGAGGCCTCAGCTGCCACGGGCTGCCTTGGGCCGTGGGGAAATGTGAGCAGAGCAAGCATGACTGAGGGGGGTGGGACAGGAGGAAGAAAGCTCTGTTTTAGCACCTGCCTTGACTGATGTCTTGATGACAAATCAGTGTCTGAATTTCCTGCCTTGTTGTGTCCACAGCACTTCTGGAAGCCTGTGCTTTCCTGAGGAGGTAAAACCCAAGACAATGGCTCAGTCCCGCAGAGAGCCTCGGCCCATGCAGCCCTCGCTGCCCCCCTTCCCCGGCCCATCCCCAGGCCCCTGGGGCCTCTTCCTTCCCCAGGGGCAGTGTGCTAGTCACACCTATTTCCGCAATTCAATTCGCTGCAGTCTCCTTCGCAAACAATAAAACCAGAAATGCTGTTGATTTCCATTCCTTATTAAGCATAGTTCATCTTTTTTAGGATTTTGTGCTGAGCCTCAGGTCCCGAGCCTCCTCTCTCCTGGAGCTTGGGTGTGAGGCCAGATGGCCTGGAATCTCAGGCCAGGCCAGAAACTGTCCTCCCCACGGACGTGTGGCTGGACATTGACTCGGCCGTCTCAGTGTGTGCACAGGCGTGAGAGTGTGCGAGTGTGTGCGCGTGTGAGTGGAGTGAGTACATGTGTGTGTCGCTAGGGCAGGGGGAGAGAGTAGCGAATAGGAATCCAGGGATCAGCGGAAGAAGCTGGATATCAAGAAGACTGGTGAGTATCTGGTATTCTAAGGAAATAGCAGCAGATATAGTAAATGTACAAGTCTAGGCATCATGGGAAAGGTGAGATACTTCTAACCCTTGGCCTTGCCCGCCCTCCTTCTCCGGTTAACCTCTAGCCACTAATCCTCCCACCCCTTCCCCCAGCTAACCTCTTCAAACTGGTCTGAGCGACCGGCCGCCTTCACTGTCCTCAGTGGGGTGGGCGGGCCGCTCCTGCGTTCTCTCTTCACCTCGCTGTGCTTCTGTTTTAACCTGTTCCCTGCTTCTGGAAAAGGACTCCCCTGCCTCCAGCCCAGCCCAGGCGCCTTTCCATCTCCCCTCTGAGCACTTCTCTGTTTCTGATCCTGTTGACCACTTGCCCCTTCTTCTTTCTTTTTAAAGAATATTTTTTTATTGATTTCAGAGAGGAAGGGGGAGAGAGAGAAAGACATCAGTGATGAGAGAGAATCATTGATTGGTTGCTTTCTCCACACCCCCTACTGGGGGTCAAGCCTGAACCTGGGCATGTGCCCTGCTGGGAATTGAACTGTGATCTCATGGTTCATTGGTCAACGATCAACTCTGAGCCACCTGCTCCTTCTTGAAACCCTGTTCCCTCGGCTTCCATGCCTCCTCCTGCCTCACCTCCTTTTCTGCATTTTGGGGGGGTCCTGCAAGTGTGCCCTCCATGATTTTCTTCTCCAGGGTTTTGTTCTGACCTCCTGTCCTGGTGCCACAGAGGGAATTAGGAGAGAACCAAATGTTTGGGTTTTGGCTACAGAGTCCTCTCACTGAGGGCGTGGGGTCCAGTGTGGTCCAGGAAGCTGTTCCCTCAGGTTAGTCACCAGGTCGGCCACCCTCAGACAGGCGGCCAGGGCAGGTTTGCCTGGCGGGAGGTGTAGGGAGGGAGGGAGGAAAGGGAGGCAGTGATCAGTACTGGCCAGCAGCTTGGACGTGGTCGTGAACTGTCCTGGGGGAGGGAAGGCTGAGCCCATGGGATTCCAAGGAGGCAGTGCAGGAGATCCGTGCTGGGGCGTGTTATTTGAATTTTAAAGGAGAAAGAGGACATGGAGTCTCTCGGGTAAGGCAGGGAGAGATGGAGAAGAAGGGGAAATGCATTTCCTCAGCTTCAGCTTCCCCGGGGTCAACAGTGAAAGTTCCCAGCCATTGGAGGGCCCAGCCTGTGGGCTTGGTTTAGCAGCAGAAGGGTCACTCAGAAAGGCTGTTGAGATCTGTGTCATAGCCCGGGGTGTGTGTGTGGAGGGGAGGGGGTACTAGACACCACATTCCCAGTGACAGCTCTC
Organism: Pipistrellus nathusii; assembly: GCA_963693515.1. Classification (NCBI taxonomy): domain Eukaryota; kingdom Metazoa; phylum Chordata; class Mammalia; order Chiroptera; family Vespertilionidae; genus Pipistrellus; species Pipistrellus nathusii. The sequence goes on along the minus strand of OY882870.1, from coordinate 49,777,305 downwards.
AGTCGAGTTCCTGCTCCTGCGAAGGTTGGAAATGTGGGTGCGAAGTCCTTAAGCCACTCAGATGCTTCTGTCTCCAGCCGCACCCTGTCCAGGCCAGGACGCTCAAAGCCCTGACCCCCAACCACCACCACCACCACCAGGCCTTCAGCGGCAGCCTTTCCTTCTCACGCTGAGCTGAGTGCAGGCCGCTCTCGCACCTGCAACCCCAAGTTCCTTACCGACTGCAAGGGGAGCGCGTGCCTGCATTCCACGCAGTAGCAGTTCGCTCCCGTCTCCTCTCCTTCTCTGCCCGGGCAGACCACCATGCCCTCCCCCTGCAGCTCCCCTGCCAGGAGTGGTTCTGGGAGATTCTGCCTCCTCCATCGGAGAAGGGACCGCCGACAGAGCCAGGAATGTAATCTGACCTTCTGGATGTTGGCCCTTCGGCCTCCCAAGCCCAGAATGAAATGCATTCTGGGCCGATGTTCTGCTCCAGGCCCTTTGTCTGAGATGTTGAATTTTCTAGAGGCTGGTTGTGCTACTTTAACTGCGAAGTTCAGAAACAAACAAAACCAAAATCCAATTAACAGCCCGAACTTCCTGTCTCCTCCTCACTGAGTCGGGAGAGAGCCTCAGGGGGCCATTTCCTGGTCATACGCCATCCTCTACTACCAGAGAGAGGGGGCAGGAAGACCAGGCAAAGCAAATATGACCTCCAGGCGAGACCACTCGTGTCCCAGCAGGCTTTGCTCCAAGGGAAGCAAACACAGGGCGGGACCGGCCTCTCCCGCTCTGCCCTTCTCGCCACCTCCGCCCCCAGGGAGGGTGGCCCAGCTCTTTTCTGAGTAGAGGCGCCCCCTCTTTTCTGAGTCTGACCTGGTCAGAGGAAGTCACACCTTCCTCATCCTCCCTGAGGTGGAATTGACCTTCCATACAGGTCAAGAGCCTTCAGACAAACTGACCCACTGAGAATCCCACACAGGACGCCCATGCAGGACTGGGGAGGGTGGTGGAGCTGGGGAAAGGTGTTAAGAGAAGCAGCTGCAAAGCCCTTCGTGGTGGCTGGTCTGAGAGCTGTCAGAGGGCGGCCCTGCCAGCCCATAGAGGCCTCTGGGCAAAGTCCAAAGGAGGCGCCCCTTTCCCAGGTATGCACAGCCCCTCCCAGGGATGGCGGCCTGGTGAGCCTGTGGGTTGGATTTTGGCCCCTGGATGCCGTAGGCAGGGCTCCACCTGCACAGCTGCACGGCCACCACAGAGACACACACTGACCAGCGACAGGGTAGCCCCGGCCCCTCCTTTGCTCTCCCAATGACTTCTGCATATTTCACAACTTCTCTCACATCAGTGCCACTTCCCCATCCACAGAACCACGCGGTGGCTTCACCACAGGGCTCCCTGGGGAGTCATTCACGTTCATCTCAGACACCCTCCGTCAGGCCCCACAGCTTTCTATTTAAAAGAGGAAATGTGGGTGCGGAGCCCTGGAGAGGGAGAGGGAGAGAGAGAGAGAAAGAGAGAGAGAGAGACAGAGACATCAATGATGAGAGAGAATCATTGATTGGCTGCCTCCTGCATGCCACACAGTGGGAATCCAGCCCTCAATCCAGGCATGTGCCATACATAGGTCAACACTCAACCACTGAGCCACACTGGCTGGGCCATGACTTTACCTTGAACCACCAATAACTCGCCCTGGCCCAGCAATGACTTCATGCCCGGGCTCCAGGCCATGTCTCTAGGACTGGTTTGGGTGCATGTCCTTATCATTCTTCTATCCGTCTAACGGGAACTCCAACTGGTATGGGTATAATGCCGAAACCTGTGATGGTGGGTAGGATCGAGCACATGAGTAAATGTGTTGATGTTTCTGGGACTCAGAGTAACTGAGAGAAGGAAGGAGGATGGAAGTATGTAATGGGGAAAGCAAGGCAGAACCTATGGGCTGGACTGCCGTGGGAATATTAGTGTAGACTCATGATCTGAGTCCAATTTTTTTATTTTGTTTTGGTAATGCAGGTCAACTAATGAGAAGAATGAAATTCTTCTTTGGAGGGTAAAAGTTTGCTTAATTGGAGTTCAAAATGAGTATTCTTAATTATTAAAATTGATTGCAAATGTTCATTGCTTAATATTGATCTGTGGACGCCCCTCATCTGGATGACGTTGTATGAAAGAAATTGTACATGTTTCATTCTTGAAGATGACTTTTCTGATAGGTGCTGCCCAATACTGATATCAGTCTGCAAGCATATGATTTTAATTATGCATATGACTTAATTTTATTGCCTGAAAGAAATTTACTGCATTGCCTTTCCAGTGGTCGGCAAACTCATTAGTCCACAGAGTCAAATATCAATAGTACAACGATTAAAATTTCTTTGGAGAGCCACATTTTTAAAACTTAAACTTCTCCTAAAACCACTTCTTCAAAATAGACTCTCCCAGGCCGTGGTATTTTGTGGAAGAGCCACACTCCAGAGGCCAAAGAGCCACATGTGGCTCGCAAGTCATAGTTTGCCAACCACGGCAGTAGGCCCTTCTCTTGCGATGTTTACCTCTGAGCTGCCATTGCCATTTGATGGCACATGGCTTCCAACTGGAGACTAGATGGATGCGCTTCAGGTGCACAAACTGACTTTGAGTTATGGCAATCTCTTTAGGCCTTGCACTGAGGTCTGCAAAACACGGCCAGTAGTTTGAGCTCTGAACTTTTATTGAACCGGAAGTGTGGCCTAACATTTCTTGTGACTCAAACATTAGTTGACAAGTCACTTTAATGCCGCAGGTACTCACAAGTAAAGCATGGTGTTGTTTTCGATGGTTTTAGAGGTTATATAAATAGCCTTGTTCTCATACTGTAAGGACTTCTGTTACCAGCTCCTTTTGCCTGCCATCAGATTGTAAGCAGAGTAAGTTTCTGAATGACCAAGCTGTTTCACACGTAGGTGCGATTTTGCTATCCTGGGTTGTTATCCTGGGTTGAGTTGATTAAGAAACATAATACATTTCGCAGAAAAATCTAATTTTTCAGAGCCATTCAGTGGCCTGCAAGGTAGATAAGGACAGTCCTTCTTGTTAAAAAAAAAAAAAAAAAAAAAAAAAAAAAAGTCACCTGATCTCTAAAATATCATAATAAAATGGCTTCCCAGTGCTAAGCCACCAAACTGCTGTATGGTGGGGTGAGTCAGGACATTAAATTTTTATTTCTGGAAAAAAATTCCACAGAACTGATGGTGGGTAAGGCCATGAGAGCCAATAAATTCATGTTGGTACTAATGGTTTGATGCCCACCATGAACTGACATACTTTCCACAAAGTACCACTAATGAAAAATCACAGACTTTAAACACCTTCCATTTTCAAAAGCTTTGTAAATGTGTCCACCTAAGTCTTTTTCTGCTTAGCACCTATTTTAACCACTATCAGTTGTAACTACATCTTTGAGGATTTCACTTCAGATTGTTCTGAATTAGTATTTTTTTAATTTCTTTGAAAATAGTTTTGCCCATAGTTACTGCATGCAGATTGTTTATGGAGGCCAATTCTCCACTCCAGACTCACCATTGACTCAATTGCCAGCATCTGTAACATCTGTTGACCCATCAAAAGCCAAGGAAAACCCCTCAAAATCACTTGCATCATTTTCTTAAAAAACAACTATTGGTTTTGTTCTCAATGTCCTCAACTCTTCAAGCAACTGTCGTCAGTGGAAAGTTTAACAGACTTACAGGAGTTTTACTTCTCTGGACACATTTTTAAAAATTGCTTCAGCCAAACATAATTCCACCAATTCAGCAGAGTTACATGGCTTTCCTTTCTTGGCCATTCAGAAACTTACTCTGCTTACAGCCTGGTGCCAGGCAAAAGGAGCCGGTAACAGAAGTCCTTACAGTATGAGAACAAGGCTATTTATATAACCTCTAAAACCATCGAAAACAACACCATGCTTTACTTGTGAGTACCTGTGGCCAACACAAATCACCGTGTGGAGACGGCCCGAGCAGGTCTGTGGGGTGCTGGCTAGTTGGATCTCGGGCCCAGAGACACAGCACGTGGGCCTCTCCTACAGCAACTGGCGTGCTGGGCCTTGCCCTGGTCCGGGAGGGGCCGCCCTCCCATCTGCAGGCATTTGGTGGGGTCTGAGGCGAAGAGTGCTCTCCTTTGCCTGCTGAAAACAAACAGCTTCTGATGGTCTTTACTGGCAGGATTGGGGAAGAAAAAAAAAAAAAAAGAGGAAAAATAAGTCAACTGCACACCAGGTCCAGGGGCGAAATGCTGATTTGGCCCAGCAATGAAACCACAGCTGAAACGGCCCTGCAACTAAAGCCCCACCTGGTTACGTTGACAGCGGTCCCGGGCATTCTCCAAGATCCACCCGGCTCTGCACAAACCAGCTCAGCTTTTAGGATGGGGATGCCCTCCTGCATCTTCCCGGTCCCTGCAGGAGTTCCTCTGCACGTGTAGTCTTGTTTGATCGCATTTTGTCAGGAAGAGGCAGTCCCAATGGCTTCCCCCCCCATGGCTGCCCTCACTCCACAGACAATCAGTGCAGGGATTCTGTCCGTTGCTGAGGGTGTTTGTTCTGTAACTGGGGACATAGCTATTAGATGGGTTCAGGGCCCTGTGGACTCACCGTGAGACAGACCTGAGCTAAAACTCCAACCACCATCCGATCGCCAGCAGCCTTGAGAGGGCAGGGCCTTACCCCAGCTGTCTGAGGCTCGGGGAGGCCAGATGGTTTATGTTAAGTTTCACAGGAAGACACCCCCACCCTTTCCCAGCCCCCCCCTGAGCATGGCCTCCAGGGAAGTGGCTCAAGGCCAAAGCTAAGGGCAACATCAAGGGGCTCAGAGCCTACAATTTGGATCAAAGATTTTCTTCTGTTAGATGTGCCAGAGATAGTTCTTGGGAGAAGTTTGTTTTTCTCAGTGTCTATAAATGGGCCGCTGAGGGGAGCAGCGGCCAGAGGACCTGCCTTCCCCCAATCCTTTGGACAGTCATAAAAAAAACCCAGTGTGGTGACATTCAGGAACTCATGGGGCCCTGCAGACCTGCGAGGAAGTTCTGGGTGCGGGCTATGGACAGGAGAGGAAAGAGAACTGATGTCAGAGAGTGACAAGCCTGGACTGTGCCATTTAAGCCTCAGTTTCCCCTTTTCTAAAATGAGGCCGATGGCGCTCGGTTTCCTCTGAAAGACTGGTCTGTGGTGCCGATGAGATGTCTGAGAAGGCACTTTGCAGAGGCGAAGCTCTACTGAAATTCAGGCGGGGTGGGGGTGGGGGGAGTCTCAGGCCAGGAAAGGGTGAGCAGTTCTACCGATAGGACCAGAGATAATGTGGGCTCATGTGACTACATCACATTGGGGGGGGGGGGAGACAAGATTATTTGTTGTATAATGAAAATGAAAATTTAACTGGGCATCCTGTATTTTTTTTTCAACTTCAAATGTTACTGCTTTTTCCATTCACAATATTAATCCTGTTTCCTGTTTCCAAATGTGTTCCATTTGTGTCCACTAATAAATAGAATTGAAGTGAATAGAGGGTTGTTCAGGGGATTTCAATTATCCTCCCAAATCAGAATGACCTGGACCTGCTAGGAATTTTTTTGCATTAGGAAATAATTGATAGAACGGAAACACTGCCAGCTTATCCTGAATACATCTCCCACCTTATCTTTTCACTAGTTTTCTAACGCAGTTTCTTGTAGAGAAGCATGTGTTATTGTTTTATTTTTATTTGTTTGGGTGAATCCTCACTCAAGGATATTTTTTCGACTGATTTTTAGAAAGAGTGGAAGAGAGAGAGAAAGACAGAGAGAAACATCAATGTGAGAGAAGCAAATCGGTTGATTGCCTCCTGCATCTGCCCTGACCAGGGCCGGGGCCAGGAAGGAGCCTGCAACCAAGGTACATGGCCTTGACCAGCATCCAACCGGGGACCATTTGGCCCCAGTCCAACGTTCTATCCACTGAGCCAAATTGGCTAGGGCCACGTGCTATTTTTACCTTTAGGATAAGTGCCTGACATGGAAGGAAGATCTCACTGAATTATTAACATTCTCACTACTTATGGGTGTGGGCTGTTGCAATTGAATAATTTATCACGAAGTTGTGATTTTTAGTAACCATTTCACCCTCAGTCACTGTAAGAGAGTAGATCCCCCTTATCCTCTGTACATTCTATGTTTTCATTCTGGAAATTCCAACAGGATTTGTTCTTTGAGTTCATTGCTGCATCTGTAAACATCTGCAAATAATGTCATTTCCTTTGAATTCTGTCCTGCGTGTGGTAGAATGGGTGGAGAGGCCAGACCCACTTGTCTAAATATGTGGAACTGTCTCTGTCCCTTCCTTCTCCTCTTCTTCACCATCATAACCCTCTTTTATATCTGCTAGCACATGTCTTCCGAGGTCTCCCTTTTGACATCTCATGGTGTTTTTATTTCAGAGTTAATGTCATTCTGGAGGGACCTTGTCCTCATCTGCTTGGCTGCCATATGGGATACTGTGGACTGGGTGTCCTAAACCAGTGGTCGGCAAACTGCAGCTTGAGAGCCACCTGCGGCTCTTTGGCCCCTTAAGTTTTTAGCAAAGGCCAGCTTTGGAGTACCCTAATTAAGTTAATAACAATATATAGTTTAAGTTTAAAAAATTTGACTCTCAAAAGAAATTTCAATTGTTGTACTGTTGATATTTGGCTCTGTTGACGAATGAGTTTGCCCACCACTGTCTTAAACAATAGAAATAGATTTCTCACAGACCTTGAGGCTTGGAAGCCCAAGGTCAGGGTGCCAGAATGGCCAGGTTCTGGTGCCAGTACTCTTCCTGGCTTGTAGATATCCACCTTCTCACTGTCACCTCACATGGTGGGAGAATATTAGGCAGCTTTCTGGTGTCTCTTCCTATGAGGGCACTAATCCCATCTCGAGGGCCCCACCCTCATAAACTTATCTAACCGTAATGACTTCTTAAAGTTCTTACTCCCAAATAACATCACATTGGGGGTTAGGGCTTTAACATATAAATGGGGGGAGGGGACAAAGTTCATCCATAGCCCCCCACTAAGATATGGAAGAACCCGTGCTTGATTATCAACGGTATTCCTATGGAGTCTCCCCAAGTGTCACCTCCTCTTCCTCCCTCCACAGTGGTGGAGGTGAAAGGTTGTGGCCCATGGACTTCTGCATTTCCTCTGCCATCTCACCTTGGGCCATGTAACGGAAACACAGGCACTGGATTTCCCCAGGCAATCACTTCTAGTCACAGGCTGCTGAGGCCTGAGGTGTATGTTTCACTGAAAAGGACAAAACACACCCCGTGTTAAATCTTTCTAAGCCTAATCATACACTTACAATTGTGAAAGTGGAAAGAAGCAGTGGAAACATGGGAGGCTCACAGGTTGGTGATGCCTGGGGGCGTGGTGGGAGAGCAGCCAAGAAAACCTAGGGAATTCCCACAGAACATGTCCCTTCACCCCTATCCAGAGCCTCCAGAGAGCCATTCTTTCAATGATCTGCAAGAAAACGTGTGTAAAAAATGGCTTCTATAGAATGGGTTACTTCTCATTTGAAATGAGGTCCAATTGGTTTTTAAAGTACATATTCACTTCATGTGCTCTTGCCCAACATTTGGAAGTTTGGCACGCTGGACACAGCACGGGCTCTGGAGCAAATGACACCGAGGTGTGGGTCCCAGCCCTGCCACTCTGTAGCTGTGATATCTGAGAGATATTTCAGAGCCTCCATTTCCTCCTCAAAGAAATGAGACTAATTCCACCACAGGATGGCAGGGAAGTGAGGTGTGAATGAGCTCACCTTTATAAAGAGCCTAACCCCCAGCACCTGAGACAAATCCAATACTCACTTCCCCCCTTCCTCCCCATATGGATTTCATAAACACACGAGTAAAACATTGAGGAAGCTGTCTGGTGTCTCTTCCTCTGAGGGCACTAATCCTATTTCAAGGGCCCCACCCTCATAACCTCCTCTAACCCTAATGATCTCCCAATGCCTCTATGCCCAGATAACAGGGTTAGGGCCTCAACATATAAATTGGGGTGGGGAGGTGGGGCGTTCGCACAGTTCATCCGTAGCCAAAACATATACAAAACCAGGCACCCAGGACACAAAAGCGGTGTTTATTTGTCCAGCTTGATGGAAGCCGGTTTACAGTTTAGTGGAGCAGTCACACTCGTCCCCTGGCATGTCTTGTACAGGGTCCTCGGCGGGCGGAAGTGGGCAGCAGCGAGGGCAGAGGTGCCTCTGGAACGCCTTGTCAAGGAGCACGTAGAGGAGCGGGCTCACACAGCAGTGGGTGCTGGCGATGATGCCCGTCACCTGGACGCTCCTGTCCAGGAGGTAGCGGCTCCCGCAGTCCCGCAGGGAGAAGGAGTCCTTGAACGTAGACAGGAACAGCGCCACGTTGTAGGGTCCCCACATCAGAAGGAAAACAACCACAATGGCGAAAACCAGCCGGAAAAGGTCAGGCTTCCTCAGCGTTTTTCCCAGCCGCACAAGGCAAACGATAAAAACCAGCAGTGGGACCAGAAGGCCCACCACAGTCACCTTCAAGGTCAGAAAGGGCTGCCAGGCCGTCCCCTGGCCCGGCAGGAAGGGAGACCTGCTGCAGGGGCACCTGGCCCCCGCGCTGTCCCCCTGAACAGTGCACAGCAGGACCTCGGGCAGCGCCAACAGAGCGGCCGCCAGCCAGGCCAGGCCACTGGCCAGGATGCCGCAGGCCCTCCGCTTGGCCACCGGAGACAAGAGTCTCACGTCGAAACACACCAGGTAGCTCTGCAGAGTCAGCAGGGCGTTGAACAGCGCCTGGCTGTGCAGGCCCACGGAGGACAGGGCCACGAGAACTGTGCACGTGGGGTGGCCCAGGGTGCCCCCGTGGGAGGCGGCGTGAGCCTGGATGGGCAAGGTGAGCAAGGAGCACAGATTAGACGCGGCCAAGTTCAGGAAGTAGATGTGCTCCACCTGGCAGAGCCGGTGGCATTTGGCCAGGATGGACACCATCAAGATGTCGTTCAGGAGGCCCAGCAGGAACGCGGTGGTGAAGAGCTGAGGCAGCAGCTGGGCTGAGAGGATGGCGGGGTCGTACGGGGAGCATTGCTCCGCGCCATCCCTTCCGAGGGTCTCGTTGTCGGGCAGAGGGTCGTAGATGAGAACGTCGTAGTCATCATCGTCCGTGTAGTTAGCCATCGCCGGGCTGCCCTGCACAGAGAAAGGGGAGATGATGTTATCGCAGACAGCTGCCCGGCCCCGGGGGAAACAGCAAACAGGTGAGTGGCCGCGCAGCACGCTTTGAGCCCGAGGACGTCTGCAGCCCAGAGGAGGGAAAACAGACGTTTCTCCATCCCGCCCCTCCTTAAACCACGTGGGCTGCTGCGCCCGAGACTGACACCCCCCAGGCAAACGCAGGTAAGGACACGTCTTCTAAGAACGTCATTCATTCTCTGGGCAGAAACAGGAGCCCGCGTGCAGGCCGTGTGTAAGACAGAGAGAGACAGGAGCTCCCGTGCAGGAGAACCCAGAGCCAGGGTCCCAGCCCCCATCTGAGAAGATGGCTCACCCCCAGGCAGCTTCCTGTGACAGGCTGGGAGCTCCGAGTTCCTCTCTCGGAGGACCGGAGCAAATGCCTGCAAAAGCGAAAGCATCCTAGGCCCCACTTGGCCTCGCTGGTGACACACACAGATGACTTACCCTTGGCCGAGCCCGCAGGGCTGGGCCTGGGACTGGAGACACGGGCTTCCTGCCAGCCCAGCGGGCGGCCCTGACCCCTAGGGGCAAGAGAAGCCACCGCGTCTCCCTGATCGCTCTGCCCCAGGCGGGGCTCCTCCAGGAGGAGCTGAAGGAAAGCCCACGGAAGGCTCCCCGGACCCCCAGGCTGTGACTCAGCCTTCGAAGGAAACCAGGAAGTTGTCGAGTCCTCCACCTCCCCCTGGACCCGCCTCTGATTCCCCGGGCCTCCTGGCCGCCCCAGATAAGGGAACTGGGCTCGGCTGCTCAGGGGCGATAGGAGGGAGGGCTGGGGAGGCCCGCCTGACTTGTGTCACTGAGCGGGGACCAGCTGCAGCCAAGTGTCCCGGCGGCGGTGCCTGCAGCGGCTCCTTAGCATCTGCACAGCCCGCACCTGGCATCCATCCGGGGCTTCCGGAACTTGTAGTGAGAACACCCAGGGACCGTGCTGGGTGTTTCTAGTCACTTTTGACTGAGGGGGTGGGGTCTCAAGAGAGGATTTCCTCCGCAGTGGCAGCCACAGGGATGTATCCCTCCGGAAGGGGGTGCAGACGTGGGGTGGGGTGTCAGTGCAGGGAGCGTGGGCTGCTCTGAGTACCGACAGCCCCACTCCATGGGAACCAGGGGCTTAGGCGAGCCGTGAGGAGCTGACCCTGCGCCCCGAGGGAGAGCCCAGCGCAGGAACATTCCAAGGTGAGGACTCGGAGGCAGAGAATGTGAGGATGACACGTTCAACCCCAGACGGGGCAGGGGCGAGGCGAAGCTTGTGGCCAGGAGAGAGGAAGGTGGTGGGCGGTCGGTGTGGAGGCAGGGAGGGTGGGAGGGCTGGGAAGAAAGCTGAACTGGGAAGAGGAACTTGATTGAAAGGGCTGAGCAGTCTGTCTGAACGCCCAGGTCCAGGGTTGGTACCTGTGATCGCCCACCGCGGGGGGACCCTTAGCATCTACGTTGCTGATCAGACGGCATCCTGTTAACGCCACGGAGGTGCTCGGGGTAGCATTCCACCCAGAACGTGGACCTGTTAACACAGAAATAAGGAAAGCATTAGAAGAAAGGAAAAACAAACACCAGAAGGACCCAGACGAACATGTGACCGAGCATTAAATTTAACTCAAAGGGTGATGCAGGGTGCTCCTCCCTAAGCAGGGGTGGGTGGCTGGTGGGAACCGGGGCTGTGACTGTTTCCCAGCCAGTCCTCCTGCCGGCCCCCCCTCTCACCCCCCCCATGGGCTCCTGTGAGGGAGGGTCACTGTGCCCTGGGAAGCTCTGGCCAGTGGTGGCAGCTGTGGCCCTGGGACCAGCAGAAGTCACTCTTCCTTCAGGGGCTCTACCTCCTGTGGCCAGGCTATTTGGAAGCACACCAGCCCCCCCTGCCCCCCACCTCCCCAGAACCTAGAGTGAGTAGGTGATGGCAGCTCTTGATACTCTATTGCCTGATGCCGACTGGTCGATCGCAGGCCAGGGGATGAGGGTCAAGTCCAATGTTGAGACTTGGAAAACCCCATGAATACACACTATGCACGTGATATGGTTAAGTGGAAGGAAATTGCAGGCAGGCACTCGAATGTGTCACGGGATTATGAGAAATTGGAAGTTTCCCAAGAAAAACTACCGTGTGTACATTCAGGAACATCCTACTTCCTGGAATTAGCATGGCCTTCGCTTTCAGTATTGTTTTGTTTTGGCTTGATTTCTAGCATTCTGCTTGTCCACTGGGTCCGTTCCCTAACCTCCCTGGAAGCCCCAGTAAAACCAACCCACCAACCCACTTCTCCCCTCCATGCTTTGTTTGAGTGAGTGTTTCTAAGACCAGCAAGGTAACACCATTTAGCCACGAAGACAAGATCCATCGCTAACTTACGGTCGGTCTCCTGTCTCAACTAGCTTCCAGACATGTTTCTAGGGAAACAAAGGAAAGCCCTGACTATTTGGCTCATTGGATAGAACATCGGCCTGTGAACTGAAGGGTCCCAGGTTCGATTCCAGTCAAGGGCATGTACCTTGGTTGCAGGCATATCCCCAGTAGGGGGTGTGCAGGAGGCAGTTGATCGATGTTTCTCTCTCATTGATGTTTCTAACTCTCTATCCTTCTCCCTTCCTCTCTGTAAAACAATCCAATATATATATATATATATATATATATATATATATATATATATATATAGAGAGAGAGAGAGAGAGAGAGAGAGAGAGAGAGAAACACATACTGAGTAAAAACTTCCATATCCTGAAGGGTTTCTAGGACTTTTCAGATTCTAAGACAAAGTGCTGACTTAGGGCAATACAACAAGCCCACAAGAATGGAATGGACCCTTGTCCAATGAATGGGTTCTGCTATTAATATTTTGCTCCCTTTTTTAAGGATCTTGATTCCTTATAAAATGTTTAATCAAATCATGATTTAATCAAACCAGTCAGGTTTTAATTATGGTCTGTGAAGCCTACCAACTGTCTCTCATGATGATCCATTTCCTTGGATATTTGCAGTCTCCATGTGAGTTCAAATTTATTGGGGATTATTTTCTCTGCATGAGCTTTGCATGGCCTGAAGGGGGAGCACTCCCTTCTGGGGGGAGTTTTGCATTTGTTTCAGCCAGAAGCACCTGGGGCCTCACTGACCTGAGATGAGTTTTTTTGGTCTGCTGTTGTGGTCTCCTGTGTTGAGGGTGTTGTGGAATGGAAACTCGTATTTGCACGAGGCATGGATTTTGGATTCCCAGAGGAGACTCTTCCCTCTACTGCTTAGAGCCTAGGCAAGGACTGGTCCGCTGTCTCATTGTCTTCTGCCTGTGGGTGCATTTCTTCTAGTCCACCTTTCCCTAGCTTTGTGCCAGGACATCTCGGTTCTAGCTCTCCATCTCACGTAGCCCCAGGCTTCGCTGTCCCCATGTTGAAGTCACAGTTCGTGGCCTTTGAATGCATGTGGCCTTTAATTTGTCTACACCAGTGGTGAGCAACTGAGTAGTGTTTGTTGAAAGTAACATTCGTTTATTCATTTCACAGGTATTTTGTGCCTACTGTCCTGTAACCCTTCCTTTCCCCCTCTCTGTACACTCTCCTTTATCCTGCTTTATGTCCAGAGAGACTGAACTTATTACTAGTAACAGCAGATCCCCTTCAGCCTATGATTTTCCGCCGGGTTTGGCCAATGGGAGTTTCAGGTAGGAGATTGGAGGCTCTTTCCTGATTGGATGTCCTTCTTGGTGGGGCAGCTCTTGCCAGACAGCACCCTCCTCTTGGCCTGTGGTGGGAAAGGCGGTCCACTCTCACCAGCACTGAGTCCTGCAGTATGTGCTGAGTTCCCCTTCCCCTGTCTCAAGCTTTGTAAAGAGCCCTCCAACCAGACTCCCCTCAGTTGCCCTACTGGAATGTGCCACATGTTTCCTAGCAAGACTGTAGGACACATCTCCCGAGTGCCAGGAGCTTTGCCCCGGGAGAAAATGATGAGCAAACTAAACCCATTCCCTGCCCTCATGGCATTGACATGACGATCTAGAGCAGTGGTTCTCAACCTTCCTAATGCCGCGACCCTTTAATATAGTTCCTCATGTTGTGGTGACCCCCAACCATAACGTTATTTTTGTTGCTACTTCATAACTGTAATTTTGCTACTGCCATGAATTGTAATGTAGATATCTGTGTTTTCCAATGGTCTTAGGTGACCCTGCTAGCGGTTCCCAACCTGGTAAGTTAAAGTTCAAGAAAAAAATATTACAGGATAGTAGTCACATAATAAGCTCAAGTACCACAGGCTGAGAACCACTGATCTAGAGGGATATGGTCAGATACATAACTGATTATAACCCAGGGAGTCAGGTGATAGGCTGGGAAGCACATGGGCGCTGTGGGGCAGTCAGCAGGGGCACCTGCCCAGCCCAGAGGGCTCAGGGGAGGTGTCCCAGGATAGCTGTCAACTAAGCTGAAAGCCTGAGTGGGAGTTAGCCAGGCGCGGAGTGCATAGCCTCTTCTTCTCCCTTTTCCTCCCAATGTCTTCCTTTTTCAGATCCTGGAGGGACAATTTACTTGTATCACAGAGATGGGACAAGGGAAGAGAAAGGGACATAAACCAGGGTGGAGAAACTTTATTAGTCACTAGCACCTGTGACTGAGTATTGGTGGAAGAGAAAGTTGGAGTCAGGCACTTGGCTATTTGAGACCGCGCTCCCAGGAATGCAGACCTCTCAGCCAGGGTGTTGCAGGCAGAGGTCTTGTTGATCTAAAGGGCTCCCAGGAGACAGCGTGGAAGGGACCCAGCAGAGGCGGGACCCAGCAGAGGGGCAAGCTGACCGCAAGGGAGTTCCAGCGGAGGCCTCAGCTGATCTCAGGAGCTCTGGCGCTGGGCTGGCCCTGCCGCGTTGTCCCACACTGAGGGACGGGGCATAGCCTGGCAGGCAGGTCCCAGCAGCTGAGGGTGGTTCCCCGTGACGTTTGCAGCTGCCCCAGCCCCAGCAGCTGGGCGAGTGGGTGCAGTGACCCTGAAGAGGGCATCAGGGCAAAACCCACAGTGCCTACTGCACATGCTGAGGGTGCTGGGTTTCCTGCACATTTTATTTACCCTAAGATAAGAAACTGAAACTGAAGTGTCAAAACTACCCTGTCATAAGACCATGCTGTGGTTGTGTGGGAGGAGTCACATGCCCATTGGCCACTTATCCCTCTTAAAAAAAAATTATATATATATATATATATATATATATATATATATATATATATATATATAATAAGTGTATGTATGTATATATATATATATATATATATATATATATATATATATATATATATATTTTTTTTTTTTTCCCCCCCCAGAGAGTAAGACAGAGGGATAGAGAGTTAGAAACATTGATCAGCTTCCTTCTGCACACCTCCTATTAGGGATGTGCCCGCAACCAAGGTACATGCCCTTGACCAGAATCGAACCTGGGACCTTTCAGTCTGCAGGCCAACACTCTATCCACTGAGCCAAACCGGTTAGGGCTCCACTAATCCCTCTTGATGACTCACTGGGCCATCAGGGCTCGCAGAGTGGGGAGAACTGAAACTTCCCCGCCCCCATGCCACCCTCCAGTTTTTCTTTTTCCTCTTTCTCCTGCCTTATTTCACCGGCCACACTCTAGCCTTTGGAGCAAGCATTCCAAACTCAAAGGCTAACATGGACCAAATAAACAAGGTTTCAGTTCATGTGGGCCACAAAAACCCAAAAGCTTCCATCTTCACAGAAACGTAGGTTTATTTCTATACAGACATGCTGAATGCAAAGGGCTGAATAAATGAGTAATCGTTAACATAAAATAATAGAACATTTTAATAAAAATTAATACTTTTTCTTGAACTTTAACTTACCGACACTGAATAACTGCACAAATTAATAAGCGCAACACAAATAAACCTATTTTTTTTTGTTCTCCAAAAGTGAAATATTTTTGTTGCCCACACCAAACAAGTCAGTCCAAGATTAATGGCATGACAATCGGCTTCTAAAATATTCGCTGCTGCCAAAACCGGTTTGGCTCAGTGGTAGAGCTTCGGTCTGGGGACTGAAAGGTCCCAGGTTCGATTCCGGTCAGGGGCATGTACGTTGGTTGAGGGCACATCCCCGGTAGGGGATGTGCAAGAGGCAGTTGGTTGATGTTTCTCTCTCATCGACGTTTCTAGCTCTCTATCTCTCCCCCTTCCTCTCTGTAAAAAATCAACAAAATATATTAAAAAAAAATAAAAAATAAAAAAATATTTGCTGCTAGTATTAGTGGAGAGAAATGGTGCGCCTGCACGTAAGGCATGTAAGGAAAATGAATGGAACACAATTATAATAATCAATCATTAGCAAACTTTGTAGCTTGTTATTGATAATTATGTACAACAGGATATTGTAAAAATTAAGTTACGAAAAAATAAGTTATGAAATGTTATTAAAACATTTGTTACATACCATTATATTGGCTGGACCACAGAAATATTTGTCATGCTTGCTTTGGAGGGTCGGAAAGATTGAACAGTCTCTGGTTCAATAGGAACCATATTTTGAAGAGATAAGAAATCTTTTCTTATAAACAGAAGTAAAAGGTAATCAACCAAGTAGGATCCTCACTTAAAAAACATCCCCTTTAACAAAATTAAATCATTTCGGATTTTAACTGTGCAAGATGGGGCTGGGTCCTGATCCTCAGCCTGGGTGGGTACTGTGGGCTCTCCTGGGGTCAGGGCCCAGGGGCCTGAAAGCTGTGCTCCTTCCCTGTCCAGTGCTCCCCCAGGGAGGGACCCTGAGCGCCCCCCCCCCCCCCGCCCCAGCCTTTCCTATAGACTCCAAGGATATAGTTTGAGCTGGCTGCTATCTGTGCCCCAGAGTCTGAGGTACGCATCTCAAAAGATTCAGCCATATCCTCTGAAAGGGGTCCTTGGAATGGGTCCCTCCTCTCAGCAACCGGGGCCTCCAAGCCACAAGGGCAGGTCCTGTCCCTCCAGAGAGCCCAGAACTTAGGGACAAAATTGTGCTTTCTTAGGGGCAACGGGGAAATACGGTTGTCTGTCCCTTTGCTGAGAGTCAGTGCAGGAGGAGACCACACAGGCGCTGGGAGGTTGTCTTGCTTTTCGGATTGCATCACAGGCCCCGTGGATGTTTTTTCCTCTCTTATCTTGTTTGGCATCCCCAGGATGTTGACACTTCCTCTTCCTCCCTGAGCCCTCACCTCGGCAGGGTTCTGCCTGTCCACATGCCTTCTTCTCCTCGGGGGCTCCTTCTTGCACTCCTCGGGGTTCTGTCCTGAGCCATGTGTCCACTGCTGGACCCCCAGATGTGCCCCTCCATCCATGTGCCCTGCTGGGCCAAGGTCAGCACATCCAGCTTCTCCCAACATTGCCAGCAGCATGAATTTCTAACTCAACTCTCCTGAACACTGAACCCATCCATCATCTCATATCAGGGCCTCAGCCGTGACCTCCCTCCCTCCCTCAATCCAAGTCCTGATGAGTCATTCCCCTGGTAGCTTGCTTTCTTTCCAAAAAATACTATAGTATATATATTTGTTATTGATCTCAGAGAGGGAGAGACAGAGAGAAATATCAATGATGAGAGAGTCTCATTGATTCACTGCCTCCTGCACACCCCACACTGGGGATGGAGCCTGAAACCCAAGCATGTGCCTAGCCAGGAATCAAATTATGACCTCCTGGTTCATACATCGACACTCAACCACTGAGCCACGCCGGCTGGGCGCCCCTAGAAGCGTTCAAATTTGTTAGCTGCTTGCCACTCAGAGCTCTTAACCTTGACAGAGGCCTCCGTTGTGTCCCCAGATGAGCACAGTCAAAACTCTGCCTGGGGTCTCTGCCTCCCTCTACTTGTGCCTCCTCCTGTACATTCTCCACATGCTGGGGTCGATCAGATGGCCGAGGTACACATTCCCTCCCAGGCCCCTCTCCACACCCCTTGGGCCCACACTCCTTAGCACAATGAGAAGGCCATCCCTACTTGCCTTTTACTCACCAGCTTCCTGTCCCATCTGTTTATATTACCTTCTCACTCTCTTATGAAACTACTCACCATTCCCCGAAGGTGCCTCCTCCTGTGCCTGCTTGTTTCTGTTAGGGTCCCCGAAGAAGGTACGCATGAGGCAGACAGTGATCAAGAATTAATATTTATTAGGTCATCTGGATACCAGATGGGCTGAGCACCCCGGGATGGGGAATCACAGATTTTAACAGACTCTGGGCAACGTTTTCGGTGTGGAATTCTCTGGGCGGGTCCGGATCCTGGGCAAGTCCTGAAGGGAAAGTTAATGGTCTTTGCCAATACAATGTGGTTTAAGCGAAAGGGAATGTCGCTTGTGAAATGATCTAAATATCAGTTTCCCAAGGGAAGGGTTACCCATTCGATTATTTGATCAGGCCTAACATTCCAGCCTTTTTTGTTTTATGGAATAGGGATGGAGGTCATTTCTTCCATAGTCATTTCCGGCTGAGAGGGGATGTGGAGATAATAAGGGGATGGACTTTGATTGTAGTTGGCTGGAACACTGTATAGATGCCTCCTGGTTTGAGTGAGGGGTTGCAGCAGCATGATTTCCCCGAGAGACTGGTTGGTGAAGGCATGAAGATGGTCCTGAAGGAAAGATGGAAAACGGTGCAGAATACATGGCCAAAAACGAGGATGAGGAATAGGAATGCTAATGGTCCTATGAAGGAAGATAGATATCAATTTATATTTTTAAGCCAGTAGTCCCATAAATTTGCAAAATATGATGGAGCACTGGTTAAGCCAGTCCTGACACCTCCTGGGATACTGAGGGTTATGAGGAGATGGATTATCTGAAGGCAGGTGAAGACTAGTTATTGGGGAGCTACGTCTATGTTAGATGAGAGAGAAACTATAGTACAGGTTCCTGTCTAGTTGCTCATCCCTGTTTTGAGTAGAACTCTGACTCCTGCTAAGAAAGGATATATAAAAAAAAATGTCTAGCACATGCCAAATCATTAATTACAGTCAGTATTTAAGTAGGAAGCCAGGTGGAGTTTTATATGATACCCAAGGTTGAGGAAACCTGTTGAGTGACTTGGGAGGTAAAAGCTGGCCCTGAGTCATCCATGACTGAGGGGAAAGTCATGGAAGAGATAAGGCTTTTATGGGCTAAGGTAATGGCTTAACAGTGCAGAGTGAGAGTGAAACCAAGCTAGGTGACTGTGGTTCGGGACAACTGAGCTTTATGAGGGGATGTGTGGTGGTCCCAGTTGGACACAGAGGTAGAATGAGAAAAGAGTGATAAAGGGGTGTCTACTAAGATGCTGTGTAGAGCTGAAGCCGATTTGGCTCAATGGATAGAGCGTCGGCTTGGGTCTGAAAGGTCCCAGGTTCGATTCCAGTCAAGGGCATGTACCTTGGCTGCGGGCATATCCCCAGTAGGGGGTGTGCAAGAGGCAGCTGATCGATGACTCTCTCATTGATGTTTCTAACTCTCTATCTCTCCCTTCCTCTCTGTACAAAATCAATAAAATATATATATTTTTAAAAAGATGCTGTGTAGAGTGAAGTTTCTAATGGCTGTGAGACTAATCTGTCAAGCTCCATAATAAAATAGATGATGTTTTGTGGGAAGGAGAAGGATCTGATGGGAAGAGCAGGACTGAAAGAGGGTCGAGACCAAAGTGGTGGGTGGATGATGACAGAGTGCTTTGGAAAGTCGAATCACCTATGGCCATGCCAAGAATCCAGAACATTTTATGAGTCTGGAGGAAGCTTCAGCAATCTTGCCAGAAATCCCAAACAGCCCCCCACAGGCCTGTGTCTTCCTGGATGGGGCTGAGGCAGGGTTTCTCAGCCACAGCACGGCTGACTTGTGAGTCTGGACACGTTTTTTTTGGGGGGAGTGCCCTGTGCATTGAGGGTATTGAGCAGCATCCGTGGCCTCTTCCCCAAGTCGTGACAACCAAAATGTCTCCAGATATGGCCAGGTGGCTCCCGAGGAAACTCGTCCTCTGCGTGAGATCCACTACCCCAGAAGAATCAACTGTGGGCATGGGAGAAAAGGGCAAATATTTCAGCAAGGGCATGCCCAACAGAAAATGAATTCTATGCATCTTGAAATTGCCTGAGCAATCCTGGGGTTGCATTGAACAGGTGGGCACAGATGAAATGGGAGCAGGTTCTAAGCAGATGTGGCTCCAAATGAGGAAGTATGTTTGGTTATAACATGGTCTCTTTTGTGTTTCTGAGTCGGGGCCTGATATAAACATGAGACATCAGAAGGCTCCCCCTTGGTCTCAGGCTCCAGCCGAGCCTTTGTCCCTGCCAGGAAGCCAGTCTCACTGCCCAGTGTGGACATCCTCCATGGCACTGGGAGCGGGCCTCACCCTAGGCACGTTGTGGTTGTCTGTTTACTTATGGGCTCTGTGTTTAGACTCTTACATCATTCCCTGAACACAGGAACTGGGGCCTGTGGAAACGCTAGCACCAGCTCAGTAATTTCTCCGTGGGTATTGGGTGAATACAGATGTATCTAAAATGCAAGTCCCCTGAACTCATGACACTTTCCACTGCACTCTGTTATTTACTCTGTCCTGGTGAAAGATGGGAGAGGAAGTTTGATGGGGGAGGAAGATAAGAGGGTGGGAGGCAATATGACATTTGTTGTTATTGCTGTTGTAATTAATAGAAGGTCATTTCCGGAAGGCAGGCAAACATGTTGTAAAAGCAATGCCTGGTGTCTTTGTCAGGTTGGTCTGCCATCACTAATTATGATAGACTGGGTGGCAAACAACAGGCATTTGTCGCTCTCAGTCCTGGATCCTGGAAGTCCCAAGATTTAGGTGCCAGCAGATCTGGTGTCTGGTGAGAGTCTGCCTGCCGGTTTGCAGATGGCCGTCTTCTCTGTGTCCTCACATGCGAAGGGCAGATAGAGAGAAAGAGCAGGTCCTGTGTCTCATTCATAAGGGCGCTAATCCCACTGGTGAGGGCTCCACCCTTAGGACCCAATCACCTCCCAAAGACCCGCCTCCTAATACCATCACCTTGGGAGGTTAGGGCTTCAACATAGGAATGTATGGACACACACATTTAGTCCACAACGGCTGGTGAGCAAATACCTGCCTATCTGTGTGGGAAAACCTGTCCACTCGATGGACAAAGGAAAGGCTGTTAAAAGTGCGGGGTGGAGAAATGCTCCTTGCTGGGTGGGTGGGAGCAGCGGCGGCTTCTCTGTGCACTGGTGGAGGTGCTCTAGGTGCTGGGCAGAGAGGCACTCACCTAGCTAAGAAGGGGAGTGCTGGGGGATTCTTGCTGCTGATCACAGGAGAGAAGGAATGGCCGAGCATCTGGTCTCGGGAAAGACATGGCCTGGACAGCTGTGTGTTGGGTCATCTCTCCCAGGTGGTGATGAGTCTTCTCTCCAGGGTGCTGCAAGCCACTGTGGGACTCGGTCATGGACATGATTTCCAGGAGCAAGAAGCTGACTGGCTTACCTGGGTCTCATGGTAGGCAGGTGGCCTCTCTCATTTGTGTCACTGCAGTGGCCCTTGAATGATCATCAGAGGCTGATGGGGACTCTGTAACTGATCTGACCGACAGCCCAGAACCCACTAATCAATGTTCCCATCACAGTAAAGGTGACAGTGCGCCCCCTGGCCCCTGTCCAGGTGATGTGGAGCAAGGTCCTCACCCACAGAGGGAGGAATCATTCCTGCAGCTGATTAACTGCAAGTTCAAAGAAAATACGGAGCACAGAGATTGTTCTTTGTATCTATGAGTTAGTTTCTATCTTGTTTGTTCACTTGTTTTGGTTTTTTTGGATCCTACCTGTAAGTGAAATGATATGATATTAGAGGCCTGGTGCCCGAAATTTGTGCATGGGTAGGGTCCCTAGGCCTGGCTGGTGATCATGGCCGATCTGTGGGGCAACTGACGGGGTGATCGTGGCCTCCCACTGGCACCCACCTTGGCTGGCCTGGGGCCTGAGGGCTGGGGGCAGCTCCTGCATTGAATGTCTGCCCCCTGGTGGTCAGTGCACATCATAGCGACCAGTTGTTCCACCGGTTGTTCTGCTATTTGGTCAATTTGCATATTAGGCTTTTATTATATAGGATTTGTCTTTCTCTTTCCAATCTATTTCACTTAGCTCAATGCCCTCTACATCCACCCATGTTGTCACAAATGATAAGACTTTATTCTTTTTTTATGGCTGAGTAATATTCCTTTTCACATCTTCTTTATCCATTCAGGGGTGTTGCAGGACTGGGTGAAAAAGGGCAAGGGATTAAGAAGTACAAATAGGCAATTACAAAATAGTCAAGGGGATATAAAATACAATTTATGAAATATAATCAATAATATTGTAATAACCATGTGTGGTCTCAGAAGGGTACTAGACTTAGAAGCAGGCTCAATTCATATGTTATTTAAATGTCTAACCCTCTATACCTGAAACTCATATAATATTGCATATCAACTGTAAGTGAAAAGTTAACTGCAGAATTATCATTGCCTCCTCTAGGCTGACACGGACTTCGGAGTTTTGCAGCTCTGTGGGGATAATGTTCTACTGGAGAGCTAAAGGAATGGTTAAAGGAAAGGGGGGGAAATTTCACCAACATAAGTGGAATCTGCACTCATTTGTGGAACATCTCACACAGCAGCCCCCTTTCTGCATGAGAGACAGTCTCTGGAAGTTGAAGCTGCAAGCTCAGCATGGGTGCCAGACACCCCACTTTTATTTATTAGGTCTAGTAATAATTAATGTCGTTTTCTAATACTTTTTAAAATTGAATTTATTTAAACAATACAACAAAATTTAATCAACAATATAGTTGCCATTGTTTTCTACTACTTGTGCCCAATGCTCAGGAAGCATTTTAATCCCTCTGTTGTAAAATTCTTGTGATTTTGATGCAAAAAATTCGGTCAATGCATTTTTGAGGCATTCTTCATTATTAAATTTTTTTCCAAGAAGAAAGTTTTGCAAAGAACGAAACAAATGGTAATCGGAAGGGGCAATATCAGGAGAATATGCAGGTTGAGGGAGAACTTCCCATTCCAACTGGCACAGTTTTTCAGCAGTGATTCTTGCAGTATGCGGTCGTGCGTTATCGTGGTGAAGAATTACGCCCTTCCGATTAATCAGCGCGGGTTCTTTTTCTCTTAAAGCTTGGGCTAACCTTTCCAATTGGGCACTATACACTGCACTTGTAATGGTTTGGTTAGATGGTAAAAGTTCATAATGAAGAATTCCTTTAAAATTCCACCAAACACACAACATCACTTTTTTCACATGCAAGTCAGGTTTTGGCGTGGGCTGCGGAGCCTCATTTTTGTCCAACCATTGAGGCCGCCTTTTCAAATTACCATATAACACCCATTTTTCATCTCCGGTAACAATTTGCTCTAAAAACGGCAAACGGTTTTGACGAGAGAGGAGCGAACTGCAAATTGTGACTCTTTGATTACGGTTGTTGTCGGTCAACTCATGAGGAACCGATTTTCCAAACTTTTGGACCTTGCCAAGTGCACGCAATTGATTGGAAATTGTTTTTTGTGAACAATTTAAAGTTGTCGCAAGTTCTTGTTGGGTAATTTGAGGATTTTGCACCAAAAGAGCTTGAAGAGCTTCTTGATCAAAAATGGACACACGGCCTCGACCACTCTTGTCATCTAACGAACGATTTCCCTCGCAAAATTTCTCAAACCAACGCTGGCATTTTCTGGCGCTAACTGCATCTTGACCAAGAGCACTACAGATGTTTTTTGCAGCCTCACTTGCTTTTCTTCCTAATTGGAACTCGTAAAGCATGCAGTGCCGAATATGCTCTTCATCCGCCATCTTCTTAGCCCTAGTTTTGCAACAAAAACCAAACCAAACACAAACTTTTTCAAGCAAAACTTGTTAATTGCACTTCACACATTCTGTAGATACCACGTGTTTGAAGGTTATGTCAATACAAGTCAACGCCAAGCAAGATTTTAAACGAATGTTTTAAAACGACATTATTTATTACTAGACCCGATACTTTACACTTGGAAGGAATGAGTCAAAGCATAATCCCAAACCAGCAATGACCTCGGAATACTCAGGGCCTCCTGTAGATATTTTATGCTGCCATTTAAGTCTAGATTCCTAGGCTTTAAAAACCAGCTTGCTGAAGACAGTGCTAATGTTCTGCTATGAAAATCTGGAGCTGAATCCAGACTCTCCCTGGTCTTTGTGTCTCCCACTTGCAGCAGTGGGTTCGGGGTGGGGGCTCGGGGTGTCTTCCTGGAACCGCAGCCCTGGCTCCAGCATGCTCAGCAGGACAGGCTTTAGGCAGAGTTTTCAAACCTGGCCATAGTTAGAATCACCAGGAACTTCTAAAAGTCAAAAATCCCACAGGCCACATTGTAGACCCCTCCAATGAGAATCCCTGGATTTGGAGTCAGCTGTTACTATTTGTAAAGCTCCCCAGGAACGACCGTGTGCACCCTTGATTAAGCACGTCCCCGCCCCCCCCCCCCTGAATCCCAGACCCACCTCCCTGCTCCCACCCGCCCTACTCAATGGCTCCCTGCTGGCTGCCCATGCGCGTTGGGGAAGCACCATGACTGAAAACACACACGGCGCTGGCCAGCCCAGACCTGCTACATCAGAATCTCTGGGGCTGGGGGTGGGCTCGCTCTTCCTCTCTAAAGTGAGGGGGTCGGACTGGCTAATCTTTGCAACCCTCCTGGTTTCAAATTCTCTGACACCGTAAGTGATCGAATTGGGGTGATATCAATTAGGGAGAGAGGAGGGTATGGATGTAAACCAAACCCACCTACAAACACTTGGTACCCGCGAGGGAAATGTGGGAGGGGCTCGTGGCGTTTTATGGGCTATGAGAAAGCTTTGCCACAAGACGTTTTTGGACCTTGCTGCAAGATGGTGAGTTCAGCGATCTGCAGAGATTGGCAGGGGCAGTTGGGACTTTTATCTCACAGCAGGCATCAACCTGTGTCCTCCACCCACACTCCTCTTGTTCTTCAGAAACAAGCGTGCCAGCAGACAAGCTTTAAACCGCTGAAGGGGAAAAGGCTCCGTCTTCATTCTCTGTGGCCCAGGTGGTTGGAGGATGCCCTTGTTGATTGCTAAAGTGGCCACCAGGGGGCAGTATAGCACAGCGTTCTTCATGAAGGCCTTTCCATTGAATCGCGTTTGAAAAAGACTTCTGTCTACACATCCACTTAACAAACCTAGTTACCACCTTCGGAAAAAGAAGCAAAAATAAATCCCCGAAACATGACAGAATTGCAATGACACCGAACTTATAATCAAATTAAAGAGTGAAAATATGGAGCCAAACGTAAATAAGCGTTGTAAAAATGCCTGAAGGAAATGATGAAGGAAAGTCTGGCACAATTATGACCTATGTAACTTAACGTATTAACGTTTAGCGATGTTTTGGAAAAATACAAGCAAGATTTCCGCCGTGGATTCTATTCAAATTCGAAGGAGCTATGGAAATGCATTTCAGTTCTGCCTCCTGGCCAGGATGGTTAGGGAAGCCGGCACATGGCCACTGTAAGCCCACAGGGAAGGCAGTTAGATAGCACAGGATATGCTCTGCTTTCATCTCCACTTCTAGCCTCTGGGGAAGCTCGTGGCAAGTCGAATACCTTCATCAGGAAGGTTACCCCTTGGAAGTTGATGTTCATGTTTGGGAGTCTTGTTCCCTCCAACAGCAAATAAATGGCTGTAATCGCAGCAGTGGAAATGCCAATGCATTTTAACTTAGAGCTGTTTAAACTTGAGAACCATTGGAGTACACAGAATTGCAATTTATGAATTTGTACCTTATTCCTCCTTGCTAAGGACTTTATGCATGGCATGTACACAGTGCTCTCCTTGTGTGGAGGAGCAGGGTCCCTTCCCCCAGGGTTGTGGTCGGCAAACTGCAGCTCGAGAGCCACGTGCGGCTCTTTGGCCCCTTGAGTGTGGCTCTTCCACAAAATACCACAGCCTGGGTGAGTCTATGTTGAAGAAGTGTCATTAGAAGAAGCTTAAGTTTAAAAAATTTGGCTCTCCAAAGAAATTTCAGACGTTGTACTGATGCTATTTGGCTCTGTTGACTAATGAGTTTGCCAACCACGGCCCCAGGGGATGGTGAATGGAGTCAGAACTCCGGAGAAGAGTAGGCAGTGGAGGGTCCAGGCCGAGGAGAAGTGAGGAAATGGGCGGGAGGAGCTCATGGGGGCAGGCCCTGGTAAGGCTGCAGACACCCTGGGCAGCTATTTCTTCATGTTCATTCTGGAGCCCCTTATTAAGATGGAAAGGAGTTAAGAAGTGATGTATATCGGCCCTAAAAGTTGACACCTTGCAACCTGCCCAAACAGCTGCCTGCATCGTCTGGGGCAGATCCCCTTTGTCCCTGACCCTGTCCTCTACACTACCTTCAGCCCCCGGTCGGCCTTCCTGGGCTCCTGCCTCCTCTAGGCTTAGGAGATGGATGGTGGCCCTTCAATGCTTTTTGGGGAAGTTGTCTTAAGAACCAGCTCCAGCCGAAACCGGTTTGGCTCAGTGGATAGAGCCTCGGCCTGCAGACTGAGAGGTCCCAGGTTCAATTCCGGTCAAGGGCATGTGCCTTGGTTGTGGGCACATTCCCAGTGGGGGGTGTGCAGGCGGCAGCAGATCGATGTTTCTCTCTCATCGATGTTTCTAACTCTCTGTCTCTCTCCCTTCCTCTCTATAAAAAAATCAATAAAATATATATTTTTTAAAAAAGAGCCGACTCCAGCTGTCCTTATCTTTTTAGTGTTTCACCCACATCCAAGTAGGATGGCAGCTGGCTCTGCTGCCACCTGCTGGAAGGTGACAGCACAGCAGCCTGCAAACCTGGACACCAGCATGTTCCCAACCATGAATGTGCACAGACGTCACCGTCACCTCTACCTGGCGCACCTGTGCTCTGACGCATGCACAGAGGTCCACACGGGCATCGTTATCATCACCGCAGCCAGGTGCTTGAGAGAGATGGCAAATGAACAAAAAGCAGCCTTTATAGCAACCAACCTCCGCCCCCCGCATCCCACTGCCTTCAACTCAGGACTGCAGGCCCATGAGGCCATGGCATTATCTACCGCCCTCATTGGCAAACACAGCTGCCGAGTGCTTCAACACACATGGGGTGCTTTTTTAAAACATCAACAGCCATGTGTCAACTCTTTTGAGTCACAGAATTAAATTGGGAATTGAACGATTTCCAAGGTCAGTTGCTCAGAAACTCCACCCTGGAGGCAGCATCTTTAAATATAAATTATTCTGGACGTTTGATCCAGGTACCAGGTCAACTTTTTATTCAAACTATTTTTTAAAAAACACAATGCTCAATACATGATGAAATTCTCCCAGTTACTTACAAAATGCCATCACAGTTTAAGTGCTAGTCTCTAAATGAACTCTGCACTGAAGGAACAAGAATATAATTTATTATTTTAGAGGGTGGTTTTATTAGACACATATTTTCTTCCAAGCAATTGGTAACTTTCTATATACATACGAAGACCATATATCTCTATCTATCTCTATATCTATCTATCTATCATCTATCATCAGATGATTGATAGATATAGATAGATGATAGATAGATACAAAGATACCAGAATGTCTGAATCAGGCCAGAGGCTGGGGTCATATGCTATTATACTTATGCTCCCCTAACCGCCTTAAGAGGGAAAGATCAGGTACTTCGGTCACTTCCTGCCAACAACCACAACCCACAAGGTTCAAGTTTTGAGTTTGAGAAAAACCATTTACACCTCCTATTTTTCTGACACCTTTATCTCCCAGATGATTCTCACTCCTGTAAGTTTCCTCTCCTGATGTTTACTGCTGTGGTCCTAGCTACCTCAATTCAAAACATTCTCAGGCATATGCTAAGTAAGGAAAGTAGCAACTGCAGAGAGGGGGGGAAAAATCCCATCGTTCTCCCTTCCAGATGGGTAACTCCCTTAGTGTTTGGGCAGGATTTGTGTGGAGGAGGCATCATTGAAGTCCCCACACTCAGCCTGAAACACTGAGGTTGGTCAATTGTACTTTTTGTGGCTACAGAGCTGGGGGCAGCCTGTTCTCCGCTCCGCCTGTTGATAGGGTTAAATCCGGAAGACGATGCTTAGACAGTGGGGGTAGGAGTGGGGGTGGAAGGCGGGGCTGTGGCAGGCAGACTCTTAGTCATTTGGGCTTCCCTCACCTCTGGGCTCCATGCTTACAAAGCTCTGGGTTGTCAGGAACTAATGTGGACCCCCTGCCTGAGCTGGCAGTGTTCCTGGGCCTCAGGCACATGCATTCATACACATGTTGCTTCACAGCCTCCGGGAGATGCCTGGTGGCTGAGCGGGGGCGGGAAGGATGCTCAGAGCTGATGCATCAAGGAGAGACAGCCAGGTTCTGCCCACACCAGGCTGCATACAAGCTCACAACACCCACCACCCCCTCCCACCTCTGCCTCCTGCTTTTCACCTAAACATCTCTAGAAGCCACTTTTAGGGCTGCACATTGAAACCTAGGGTCTCTCTGTGCCCCTTACCCCCCACCCCAATCTGCCCAGCTCTTACCCTACATGCTGAGCACAAACTCCCCACCACCCCATCCCTTCCTGTGCAGAGGCCCAAGCAGAGGCCTCAGGACCCTGACCTGAGTGTTGCCGGTCTCCCTGCCCGAAATGCTCACCTTCCCAGGTCCTCCTCAGGGGACGGGGTGAACCTCTGCAACGCTGGCCAAGGCCACTCCAACCCACACCTTCCTCCCAGCCAGTCGCACAGCTTCCCTTTCCTCCACCAGCAGCGGGGCCCCCTCTCCCTTCCTCTCAGCTCCACCAGGCCACGGGCTCTCAGCTGGTCCCGAGTGCCCGGGGAGCTTACTGCCCACCTTGGGGGGGAGGTCACGCGAGGAGACGGCCTTTCATAACTGACCACGTCCAAGTCTCTCCTCCCCCACGGCGAGACGAGGACTGTTCTACACACACTTACAACCCGTACGTTGCCTTGTGCAGGCAGGAAACTATGTCTTGGTTTGTTTTGTGGTTCCTGGCCAGGTAACCAAACTCAAGCATCGGCAATTCCCGGGGGACAGTTTTTACAATGAACTTTTGCAGGGAGGGGAGCGTTCGTCCATTGCTGAGGTCCGGGGAGGGCAGGTGACAAGGTGGCTGTTTCATCCACTTGTACGGCTTCTAGAATGGAAGGGCAGATGCCAAATAGAGGGGTGGATCTTTGGCCTTCGAGGACAGCCGCTTCCTCTCTGAGATAACTGCCCCCACCCCCAGCCCGGGGGCAGAAAACACAGTGCAGGTCACAAGCCAACAGAGATGTCCTGCTCCCCCGTGGAGCGCGTGTAGACGGACCCCCCGCGCTCAGGGGCCTCCCCCTGGAAGACGGGGCAGCGTTTGCAGAGGCGGCGGGCGATGTGCTTGCGGAAGAAGGCCGACAGGTGGCTTCTGAACTTCTCCCCGACGAAGGCGTAGATGATGGGGTTGATGCAGCAGTGCGTCATGCCCAGGGTCTCCGTCACCTGCATGGCCTGGTCCAGCCGATTGGAGCTGCTGCAGTTGTTGAGGCCGAAGAACTCCTGGAAGGTGTTCAGGAGCAGGACGAGGTTGTAGGGGGCCCAGAAAAGGAAGTAGACGATCATGATCACGAAGATGAGCCGCACGGCCTTGTGCCTCTTCTTCTCGTTGCGACAGCGCAGCAGGGTCTTCAGGATTCCCGAGTAGCAGACGACCATGACCAGCAGGGGCAGGACCAGGCCCAGGAGCACCATCTTCAAGGTCTGGAAGTTCTTCCAGAAATGATACTGGCTGGTGGGGTAGTGAGGGCTGCATGTGCAGCGAGCACCCTCTTGTTGGGATCGGGTGAAGATGATTCCTGGGAGAGAGGCGAACACGGCCACCACCCAGGTGACCCCACTGGTCACCACCCCAAACGTGACGGTCCTGGCTTTTAAAGCAAACACCGCGTGGACGATCGCCAGGTACCTGTCAACGGTCAAGAGGATGATGAAGAAGATTCCGGAGAAGAAGCCGATGAAATAGAGGCCCGTCAGGAGCCGGCACATGGTGTTCCCGAAGACCCACTGGCCGGCTGCGTAGTGAGCCCAGAAGGGGAGGGTGAGGAGGAAGAGCAGGTCGGAGAGGGCCAGGTTGAGCAGGTAGATGTCAGTCATGCTCTTCAGCTTTTTGCATTTGACCAGGATGAGGACGACCAGCAGGTTGCCCACGAACCCGAAGATGAACACCAGTGCGTAGAGGGGGGGCAGCAGCCCAGCGGCCACCTGCCTCACGTCGGTTTTCAGGCAGGGCTCGGACACGCTGTAGTCGATGTAATCGGTGGTGGCGAACACTTGGTCCATCGTGCTCAGCCCCGTGAGGACAGAAGCAGGGATCTCTGGTAAAGCCCCACGGCCTTTAGGCAGTGAGGGGTCCACCATGACTGCGAACGTCTTTACACACAAATGGGTCCCTGAAATGAATACATAGATTTCTACATTTAATTGAGCTTTTGTGTGTGTGTGTGTGTGTGTGTGTGTGTTTGTGTTATGGGTTTTTTTTTTGTTTTGTTTTGTTTTGTTTTGCCACAGAATGAACTCTTAAAATAAAGGGAAGGCTTGCTGCTAGTTTCCTTCTTACTCGCTCTGTTGGGGAAACTCAGAAAAGGACCATCTTGCCAAATAAAATCTGATGGTTCCACAGCCACATGCAGTGGGAGAAACTTGAATAACAGTTTCAAGAAATGGAGCCAGGCCCTCGCCGGTTTTGCTCACTGGGTAGAGCGTCGGGCTGGGGACTGAAGGGTCCCAGGTTCGATTCCAATCAAGGGCATGTACCTTGGTTGCAGGCACATCCTCAGTAGGGGGTGTGCAAGAGGCAGCTGGTCGATGTTTCTCTCTCATCAATATTTCTAACTCTCTATTCCTTCCCCTTCCTCTTCGTAAAAAAAATCAATAAAATATATTTTTTTAAAAAGAAGCATGGTCAGGCACCCTCAGTCCAGCACTGCCTGGCAATCTATGCCAAAGCTGCCATTCCCTGGAGCGGGCTTCCGTGAGCATCACCTCGGGCGTGCTCTGATAATTAAGTTTCCCAGGGTACCATGCATGCCAACCACTAAGTTTCACAAGGCAACTATCCCTCAAGGTGACCCAGTGAGGCGGGTCCCATTACCGCTCCCATGTGGCAGAGGAGACTCTCAGAGTCCAGAGAGGATGCGTGACTTACCCAAAGACACACAGCTGGGGAGCAACTGATTCTGAACACAGGCAACCTACGCTCACCCACCATGTCATCCTGTCTCTCCCTCTTTGGTGAGAGAACCAACGGGCAGGCCCATCAGCCTGGTGCCCCTTTCTCTCTGTGGTCAGAACGAAATGGGCTTGCAGAGACCGGGAACCCCGAGAGGGTCCTGAGGCCAACGGCCAATTGTAACATCCAGACCACTGTCCCCTTTCCTCCGAAGTTTGTGTTTATAGTTCCTGAGTTGCTATGAGTAAGGAATGGCCAAATGGACAATGTCTCATCCGCCACCACCCTTCCTGTGTGAGCTCAGTTCCTTCGCAACCCTCCGGCTCGCCCCAGCTACCCACTCCTGGCCTGAGACTTCTCTCCAATCCTGGGCAGCTGGGGAAGACCATCTGAGCCAGAAAAAGGAGCACACATGAACATGCGCTGTGAGACTCCTATGTTAAAGGGAGACTTTGATATTTGTGGTGATATTAATTCGGGCAATTCTCAGCCTCCCTCTTTTCCGTGGGGGGGAAAACACCAAAAGAACCAGACGGAGATGCAACTTCTGGTGGGGTGAATGCTCAGAGGGCATCCTGCCGGGAGGTTTTGTCTTGATCAGAAGATAACCTTTCCCCAGACTCTGCCAAGAATCCCCTCTCTGACAAAGCTTCCTTTTGAAAGGTCAGGACTTTCAAAGAAATAATACCGTTTCCTTTAGAATTTCTCATTCATAATCGTGTTTTGTATCTTCGATGTTATCACCGTCTGACACTCATTCTAAAGTCTAAGCCCTTCCTGATGGTCAAGATGATAGTTTAAGATAGTCCTTTGAGCACCTGGTGCCTGTCTAATGCCTCCTCAGAGTTTCCTGTAGACGCTTGTACTCATCACAGAAGCTGAGCTAACTCATAGGCAAAGTGCCTGAGAGGTGACTTACCGCGAAGTTTCTGGTGGGGACGGATGTCTTAGCTCCTCTGACCAGCTGAGCCGTGCAAATCAAGCATATAGCAGCTGATGTGCAGGAAGCTGAAGCAGTTTCTACTTAAAGGGGGGGGCGGAGTTGTCAAGCCTACGTATGTTGCAGGGCAAAAAAAATCAGTGAACAGTTCTCCTTTTTCTTTTCCTTTTTTAATTGAGCTTTAAATAGGCTGGAGGGTAGATTTCGGGTCTGTCACGTGGGCTTCCCTAGTTACACGATTCTCTTTTCACGATTCCCTAGTTACATGATTCTCTTTACACCCTGCTCATCCAGCTACACAGGGGCTGTTAGGAAGCAGAAAGAACGGGAGCATCTCGGAACTGGAAGAGTCACATGTATCTAGTGCAAAGCCCTCGCTTTACGGAAAAACAAAAACAAAGACCCCTGCTGTCCACGGGGCACATGGCATGTGCAAGGCCTCGGGGCTTATCAGCGTGAGGCCAGGCCCAGAGATCCATCCTCTTCCTTGAAACTGAGAGGGGAATCCTTCGTAATAACCGGTGCTCCCCTTCACCCATCCTTCTCCCCACCACCTGCCTACTGACACTGACACATTCACTCAGCATCCTGTGCGATTGTTCTCTGTAAACGAAAACAACTGGTACCTAAAGCATTTGAACTGCAGGCTCCCCTGCGAGCAAGCCACGCTGCCCACCTTTCTCTCGGGAGTCTGGTGGGGCCCGTCAGTACGAGTTTCCACTTCACCTCTTCACTGTCTTGCAGCCCTCCAGCCCCGCGGGCATTGGTGCAGGCACTGTGCCAGGGATAGCGGTGGCAGAGTTCCCACTCCCAGAATACGGTCTGTCTGGAGCTGTGAGAACTTGTCAGCATGAAATGGGCAACAAATGCCGGGAGAATAGGGTCGAATTCAGGACTAGATGACAATAGTAGGCAGTCATGTCAAGCTTTCTCGGTGGTTGGTGACTTATCTAAAACCTCAGTTGTTGCCTGCCTGGCTTGGCTCAGTGATGGAGCATTGACCTATGAACCAGGAGATTATGGTTCGATTCCCAGTCATGCCAGATTGTGGGCTTGACCCCAATGGCAGGGTGTGCAGGAGGCAGCTAATCAATGATTCTCTCTCATCATTGACGTTTCTATCTCTCTCGCCCTCTTCTTTCCTCTCTGAAATCAATAAAGATAGATGGATAGATAGATAAATAGATAGATAGATAGACAGATAGATGGGTGATAGATAGATGATAGATAGATAGATAGATACCCCGAAAATAAGACAGTGTCTTATATTAATTTTTTCTCCCAAAGATGTGCTAGGTCTTATTTTCAGGGGATGTCTTATTTTTCCATGAAGAAGAATATGGTACACATTTATTGTTAAATGAAAATAAAGGAAATTTATTACCTGTATACGGTATGGTAGTACGGTAGTTGTCAACACAAACCAGACAAACTGTAAATCCTACAGTATCAAAAATTTACTCATTTATTCAATGACAATCATGTCATCATCTTCTGGAACATCATCATAACAATCCAATTCCTGAATTTCCTGGTGAATTTCTTGTGGCTCCATTTCTTTCAGAATCAGTAGACCAAATCTCTCATGTTTAGCCTAGGCCTTATTTTTTTGGGGGGGATGCCTTATATTTCACTCAGAAGGAAACCTGTAAATAGGTCTTATTTTCGGAGGATGTCTTATTTTCGGGGAAACACGGTAAGTGGTTCCCTGGGTTCCTTGTATATAGCTGCTTAGTATTAGCAAATGAGAAGCTGATTGAGTGAAGCTGACCCTGGTGCCTGGAGACAAGCGGAAGTGGGAAAGCACAGGAATAGCCCCGCAATCCAGAACCGCCCCCCGTGGGCATATATGTTTGTGTGACCACAGAGCCTAAGGCCAGTCACCCTAACCAGGACAAGGAGCCATAAAGGAAATGTCCCGGTTCATCCTGTGTGTCATTCAAGAGGCAATGACTCGGAAACGCACCCTGCAGTCCTGTTGCTGGATGTCAGCCCAGCGTCGCTATTTACTGTGTGACCTGAGCAAGTTACGGAAACGCTCCTTAGGTCTGTAGTCAAGATCGAGTGATACACAGACCCACTGACACAGAGAAGGAGCTACTGGCTGCCAGAGGGGCGAGGTGGGAGACGCGAATTTAAAAAGGGAGGGAAGCCGAAGCCGGTGTGGCTCAGTGATAGAGCATCCGTCTGCGGACTGAAGGGTCCCAGGTTCGATTCTGGTCAAGGGCATGTACGTTGGTTGCGGGCACATCCCTGGTGGGAGATGTGCAAGAGGCAGCTGGTCGATGTTTCTCTCTCATCGACGTTTCTGGCTCTCTATCTCTCTTCCTTCCTCTCTGTAAAAAATCAATAAAATATATTTAAAAATAAAAATAAATAAAATAAAATAAAATAAAAAAGGGAGGGAAAATGCTAGGCTTAGGAAAATAACGTTAACGTCCATCACTTAGATTGTGCTTATTCTGTGCCGGCGCAGGGTGGCGCGGGGCATGAAGTGATGGGATGAGTGTACAGTAGACTCTGCTGCAGATGCCTGTCCTCCAAGGGTGAGTTAAGCAGTGAAATAGGAAGCGTGCTTTAGAAAGAGTTCACAAAAACGGTAGCAAATACATGGGTGTAAAATGGCACCAAAAACAGGGGCAGCTTTGGTTCTGGCATTTCCTGGTGATACATGGCGAGGAACTCTCAGGTGCTGCTGGACACACCTGATGTTTCTGTAGGAGACAGTGGTTGTTTCCGACTTTCCCATGTGGAGCTGGGGCTTTGCCCTGTGTTGGTTCCCGGGGGTGGCTGAGCCCCTGACGGCGTGCTCACCCCCAGAGGGCAGTGTGGAGCAAGGAGCAGGCTCCCTCGCCCACACTGTGGTGCCCACTCACCCGTGCTCTCCGCCAAGACACTTCCTCTCCAGGCTCCCGTTTCCTCATTTGTCCAGTGAAGGCTTAGGCCTGGGGGTCCGGAAGGCAGCCCCCCGCTTAAATAGTGAAGGACTCCTGGCCACGTTGGTTTGGAAAACACACATCAGATGGGAATAAGGCGGAGACGAGGAATCCAGCTTAGCAGGTGCCTGACCTCCTCTCGATTCTGGGTTTAGAGGTGAGTTCAGGTCAGCTCCCGCAATAGGGGTCTGTCCCATGGACGCCCAAGGGAGTGAGAACCAGTAGGAAGGAATGTCTTCAGCATTTCCTCAGTGAAACACTCCTCTGGATACAATGACAACAAATGAGCAGCGTATCCTGTGCCTTCGCTTCCCTGTCTCTGCTTCCCTTTTCACTCAGTCCCTCCCCGTCTCCAGGGCTCCCATCCTCAGAAGCGTGGCACCCAGACTTCCCACCAGAATCGGTCTTTTGACTGCTCTGGCACTTGCCTCGATGCCTGTATTGGAGGGTGTCTCAGGCCAGTCCTTAAACCGCTGCTCCACATCTGGTCATTGCCCCCAACTCCCAAGGGTTGCTTCCCGCTCCGTGCCCAGGCCATCTTGGACCCTGTGCTCAGAGCATAGTCCACAGGTCGGGAGAACATCCGGATGGTCTTCTCCATAGGGTTCCAAGGGCCACCTGTTTGAGCACAGGCAGCTCAAACCTGCCACAGAGCAGCTCACATGGACACACCTGGGGCTCGAAGGGACTGTAGTCAATGTCAGTCAACACTGAGATCAGCTGCAAAAATTGCAAACACATCCTTCAGTTTGTTAAACAAATGTCTACTAATTATAAAGCCAACACATGCTCATTGTTTGAAGTTGGGAAAAACAGAAAAATAGAAACGGGGCTGGGGGTGGGGGAATAGGGCATATCCGCACAATCTCAAAACAGTCCCTCTCAACATACGATGTGTTCTAACCGACCTTCTCTTACGTGTGCTTTCTGGTTAATTGCCCTCCCATGTGTACCGGTTCTGGGGGCTGCTCTTTTTCTTGTCAGACTAACCACGACTTGGTAGGCATTTGCTCATATGATTAAATGTCTCGTATTGTTCTTCAACTGTTATTTTTATTGAGGTGGAGCTTCCATAGGCCAGTGGTCGGCAAACTCGTTAGTCAGCAGAGCCAAATAGCAACAGTACAAACTATTGACATTTCTTTGGAGAGCCACATTTTTTAAACTGAAACTTCTTCGAACGCCACTTCTTCAACATACGCTTGCCCGGGCCATGGTCTTTTGTGGGAGAGCCACACTCAGGGGGCCAAAGAGCCGCATGTGGCTCGTGAGCTGCCGTTTGCTAACCACGGCTCTAGAACCTTCCCAGGATAACCCACACACCACATCCCCGATGCCTGTTAAACCATCAAGCCACCTAGGCACGTGCAGACTGTCCACCTCACCCCTTGGTTTAGACAAGGTGGAAACCCCTTAACGCCCAAGAAAAGTCTGCTCTTGCATTTTGGGTTTGTTGTTTTTAAAAAATTAAAATTAAAATTAAAAAATCACTGCCCAGACACGGGGCGGATGTGACCGTCGGTGCAGTGTCAGAGGTCTAATGTACTGTTTAAGTAGGCCCTCTGTGATCTGCTCTATATTCAACTCTGTGCATCACAGGATACGAATTAGGTGGGACTTTGCCCATCGCCCCAGAACTGGCAGCTGTACCCTGAGGCTGAGGGCGAGGAGGTGTTAAGTACCCCGCAGTTCTAAGAAAACCACTGACACCTGGTCACACACCTTCCCCAGGGCTGAGTGACAGAACCAGTCCTGGGCACCGCCCCACACCCCTCCCCCCACCATGTCTACCCGCTCACTCCTGTCCCTGTAAGGAGAAAACTGGTGGCAGAAAAGGGTCATAGGAGTGGGTGGGATTGATGGGGAGGCGTGAGGGGAACCAAGGGGGTGGGTCCCAGAGAATCATATGAGGAATGGGGTGATCAGAAGGAGAGGCCAGCCCCGCATTTTTAGGTTTTTTTTTTTAATGACAAGAATGTGTACTAACTGGCTCCTACAGAAAGCCCCAGTCCTGGAAGCCATCAACAGACTCCACAGCCTTCACTCACCTTAAGGCCACCGACCCTTTTCCTTCTATGGAAGCGATGAGCTCCACATTCTTCAAGGGGCAACCGCTAAGGCAGCAGGCCAGCGGAGCAAGGACAGGGGGCGCTGGAGAGAGGTGGCGGGAAGACAGGGCGTGGCACTGGGGCAGCAAGGACATCCCCAGGATGTGAGAGCACACGGGTCAAGTTAAACCTGCTGCCACAGAGGCAGCATCTGAAGAAGTTTCCAACCTCAGTCACTCACCACACCCAGGGCCGCGCTGAGTTCTGGGCTGCCTTGCAAGAGGCCGGGCACCAGCCCAGACCCTCTTCTCTCCCGCAGGCTGCCCCTGGCGGCCTTGGCTGCTGGGTAGCTCCCTGAGGCCACGGCAGTGTGTCAGGGAAGCTTTAGTAATGGGAGGAAGCCAAGGGGACAGGTGGGGTCTGCCTGGCCTCTTCCCAGGAGGCTGCAGGCCCTCCCTGAGGCATGCTCAAAGGCCCCCAATTGCCCACACCAGGAGGACAGGGCACTCTGACTTCTGTCGTCAGGGATTCGATGTGCCTGACCCTTAACCTCCTGGAACTGGTCTCTGGCGTCCTTCCTGTGCCCCATACGCCACTAAAGAGTTTCAAGATGCCATCCTGAAGCCTGCTGGCCTTCCCTGGTATCCCCTGAGCTCAAACAGCCCCCTCACATGCTCTTCCCGGGAGAGAAGAGCCCGGAGGTGCCCACGTCTGGAAATGGCACTTTCCTTGGCGCCGAGAAATCCCGCCGTAATGGTTGTTACTGCGACGTAGGTCTATGTTGTCAGGCACTTTCTCCTCTGGGCTCCCAGAAAATGTTCACATCTACGGGTTTCTGCGCTCTGCAGCGGGCATTGTGATTTCTACATCACCCCACTCTCTACCCTTCCCCCAGCGGCAGTGAGGCCCAAGGGCACAGATATGCCTGGCCGGTGTGGCTCAGTGGATTGAGTGTTGACCTAGTCAGGGAACATGCCCAGGTTGTGGGCTCCATCCCCAGTGTGGGAGGCAGCCAGTCGATGTTTCTGTCTCACCCATGTTTCTCTCTCTCCATCTCCCTTCCTTTCTTTCTAAAATCAGTAAAAACATATTTTTAAAAATAAAGTCAGCTGAAACCGGTGTGGCTCAGAGGATAGAGCGTCGGCCTGCGGACTGAAGGGTCCCGGGTTTGATTCTGGTCAAGGGCATGTACATTGGTTGTGGGCACATCCCCAGTGGGGGGTGTGCAGGAGGCAGCTGGTCGATATTTCTCTCTCATCGATGTTTCTGGCTTTCAGTCCCTCTCCCTTCCTCTCTGTAAAAAAAAAAAAAAATCAATAAAAAATATATATATTTTTTAAATTAATAAATAGCCAAGACCAGTTTGGCTCAATGGATAGAGCATCGGCTTGGGGACTGAAAGGTCCCAGGTTCGATTCCGGTCAAGAGTATGTACCTTGGTTTCGGGCATATCCCCAGTAGGGAGTGTGCAAGAGGCAGCTGATCGATGACTCTCTCTCATCGATGTTTCTAACTCTCTATCTCTCTCCCTTCCTCTCTGTACAAAATCAATAAAATATATTTTAAAAAATAAAATAAATAAATAAATAAAAAATTAATAAATAAATAAAGTCAAAAGGGCACAGGCATTAATATCTGACCTCATAGATCCTCGGTGTGTTTGCCACATTGCATTTCTCTTAGGAAGCCTCTATGTATCATATGTGTTAATTAGCTTCTGTGCTGCTGAGCAAACAAACGCACAACTCAGGGGCTTCACACAGACCTCTTGTTATGGGGCGTGTGGCCGCCGTGTGGCCGCCGTGTGGCTGCTGTGTGGCCAGGGACCAGGCTCTGCTCTCTGTGTCTTCTGGCCTGGCCCCCAGGACGCCTGGGCGGAAGGAGTGCTGGTCTGGGACGGCCTGTCAGTGGCTGAGGCTCAGCCCAGCCACTGTTAATAACGGCCCGTGTCCCTTCGCTCACTTCCCACTGGCCGGGCCACCTGTGGGTGGGCTGGGGTGTCACTCAGCAGGGACAGTCTTGTGTAATCACACGGGGAAGGAGGGAAACGTTGCGATCATGGCACCTCAGTCCAACAAAACAGGCAGTTAAAAAAAAAAAGAAAAGCTTTATTTATTTTTTTTATTGTGGTAAGAACCCTTAACACGAGACCTACCCTCTTAACAGATTTTTTTAGTGTACAATACAGAATTGTTATTTATAGGCACGGTGTTGTAAAGCAGACATTTCGAGCTTACTCATCTTGTATAACTGAAATTTTACACATGTTGCTAAATGGGTAAAAAAAAAAAATGTGATATATACAGAGTGGAATGTTATTCAGCCTCAGAAGGGAAGAAAACCCTGTGACACGGGTGAACGGGAGGACGTTATTTTAAGTGAAATGTGCCAGGCACAGAAGGACGAGCACTGCCTGATGCCACTCACAGGAGCTACTTAAGGGAGTCAAACTCAGAGATGAAGCGGAGGGCGCAGTGGTTGCCAGAGTTGGGGGGAAGGAGGAAATGGGGTGTTTTTAACCAACAGGGTTTTTTAAAACAATATAGTTAGAGCGTTGACTCATTTTCAGAGTCATAACAAGACTTAACATTTCATCATCAAAACAGAATTGAATGCATTCATTGGGATGATACAAATACCGGAGGGAGAAAGCTCCCCCCCCCACCACCGGTTCTCCCCCCATCCCCCTCCCACCTCTTCTTTGTGATCCTTCTCTAGTCATGAAACAAGAAAGTAAAACCACAGTAGCTTCCAGGTCCCGAGAGCCAGGTTCCGAAAGCCCGTGTTTCTTGCATCAGGTCAGACATGTACCGGGTACCGCGGATACACATGCTTGACCTGGCTCACCTTTGCTGACTTAGGTGAACGAATCCCCTTCTTTACTACGAAGAAGGCCTAAAGCTTTGCCTAGGGGTCAGCTTGATTTAGGAATTCCCACCGGCCAAAGGGGACAATCCAAGCATCAATACGGACATTGACAAAGGCTGGAAGCATTCAAATGTGATTAAATCTACGCCTTCCTTGACTAACTGATGCAAAACAAGATAATGATGCAGCACGTCAGATAATGAAGGGGGGGGGGGGGCGCTGGGCTGGGCTGGGCTGCCGGTGAGGGGAGCGCTTGGTCCAGCGGCTGCTATTGAGGTCGGATGCCCCGAGATCGCAGACCGCAGACCCCCTGCCTACAGCTGTGTCTGCTGAGCTGCAGTCCAAGACTTTAAGCTCAAAATCAGAATTGTCTCCATGACGAACACAGTACTTTCAGGCTTGGCACGATAACACTTCTTTAAATGTAGGTTAGCACATTCACAAGCCGCCGTTTTCATCTTTCAACTATTTTTTTTTTTTACGTCTGAACTCTACCCCTGTATCCAGAAAGGAAGCTCATCTTGTATAACTGAAATTTCACACATCCTCATTTTAAGAGAGGAAAACTTTTCTTTGTTTTGCTTTTTGTTTTGTTCATGTCTTTGTTTTTCTTTTTAATTTATCGTTATGTTGAAAATATTACAGATGTCCGCTGTGTTGTTGTTTTCTTCCCCACTGACCCCCTCCTCCCCGCACCAGCTCCTCCCAAGCCTTTGCCACTACTGCCTGGGCCCATGGGTTATGCATAGACATATAAATTTCCCAGTTAATCCCCCTCCAACTCCACCTCCATCCCCACCCCCACCCCCAACCCCACCCCCATCCCCATCCATCCCCATGGAAAACATTGGTATTCTGCCCTCCCACCACCCACCCAAAGTCATCTTCATTGAAGCCCCCTGCCTGCTGGTCCGGAGAAACAGACACGTGGCTGATGTGAGATTGTCAGTGCGGGGCCCCTTCTCCGTCCAAGGACACAGCCCGGGGCTCCCACCCACTGTCTTCCCTCATCCCGGCCCACCCAGGATCCTTGCTGCACAGTTGCCTTCAGGCTCTCCCCAGGTTTACTCTCCTGGACCTCCACAGACTGGCCTATGGAGTCGGCTCTCCCTCCAGGCAGAGAGAGAGGCTTTGGGGAAACAGGGCCAGGGCGGCCAGAAGGCCTGGAGAGGCAGAGGCAGCAGAAGCTGCACTGTCAGGTCTGCGAGGCGAGGCCTTGGGAGGTGCTGAGGGTCCTTCCTGGCCTCCCCCGCAGCTGATGCTGAAAACACTCCTGGGGTGGTCTCACTCTTGCTACGGCCCTACACTCCTGATGGGGGAACTCACTGATCATAATCATTGCCTCCCACCCTCCCCTTTCCCTGGCAAGACCAAGGGAGGGCTTTACTTTCCATCTCATTAGAGAAGATGCCTATTTCACAATCAAACATTTGTGTACGTTTTTATACAGGGCGATGTGGTCCAAGAAACATGGGGGCAGTGGGACAATAGTAGGTTAAACAGATTTCAAAGGTAGGGTGCAGTGTTGGTATAGGCAAGACAGAGTAAAGTGAGGATGTGTCACGCACTTACACAGAAGAGGATCATGTGACCCAAGCAAAGCTGTCAGAAAGTGAGTCCAGTCCCCAAGCTCAGGACCTGGGAAGCCTTCAAAGTCAAACACAGGTGGGAGGTGAGGCTCAGGGCCACTCCTTGCCTGGTTGAACGAGCAAACCCCTTCTCTGCATCTCCACCCAGGCCCAGCCATGCTCACGCCTCCCTCCCCCTGCACGTGGCCGCGCCCACTCACCCAGTTCCTTCACCCACAGCTGTCTCACTGGGCACTTGATTAAAGAGACTGATGGAATCAGAGCGAGCGGAGAAGATGGTGAAGGCGGGGGCAAGAGCATAAGCACTGGCAATGAAGCATTTT
Organism: Pipistrellus nathusii; assembly: GCA_963693515.1. Lineage (NCBI taxonomy): Eukaryota > Metazoa > Chordata > Mammalia > Chiroptera > Vespertilionidae > Pipistrellus > Pipistrellus nathusii. The sequence goes on along the minus strand of OY882870.1, from coordinate 49,736,163 downwards.
CTAGGAACTGAGACGAGTTGGCTGCAGTCAATCTCTACCCACGGCGCTTCTGGAATATGCCCTGAGTACACATTGGCTGTACAAGGAGTGACATAGGTCTTTCTTGGTACCTGCAACCCTGAGGTTTTTGACCTCCTGGGCATTGATCTTAGAGGTCTGCAGGTCTGTATAGTTCAAAACCCTTGAGGCTTATCATATTATAGACAGATGGGTATCTCCCTTTAACAAGCAGATCGCCGCTCATTTACAAACCCACTGAGACATCCTGCTCTCCCGTGGAGGGGGTGTAGGTGGAGCTCACCCGATCGGTGGTCTCCCGGTAGAAAACTGGGCATTGTTTGCAGAGGTGCTTGGCGATGTGCTTCCGGAAGAACACGGAGAGATAGCGTCTGAACTTCTCCCCGACGAAGGCGTAGATGATGGGGTTGATGCAGCAGTGCGTCATGCCCAGGGTCTCCGTCACCTGCATGGCCTGGTCCAGCTGGCTGGTGCTCTTGCAGGTACTCAGGTCGAAGAACTCCTGGAAGGTGTCCAGGAGCAGGACGAGGTTGTAGGGGGCCCAGAAAAGGAAGTAGACGATCATGATCACGAAGATGAGCCGCACGGCCTTGTGCCTCTTCTTCTCGTTGCGACAGCGCAGCAGGGTCTTCAGGATTCCCGAGTAGCAGACGACCATGACCAGCAGGGGCAGGACCAGGCCCAGGAGTGTCCTCATTATCGTATGGAAATTCTTCCATCCGACTGGGAAGTAAGGGCCGCAGGAGTAAAGAGACTCCTCAGCTTGGGATTTGGTGAAGATGATTCCTGGGAGAGAGGCGAACACGGCCACCACCCAGGTGACCCCACTGGTCACCACCCCAAATGTGACCGTTCTGGCTTTTAACGCAAACACCGCGTGGACGATCGCCAGGTATCTGTCAACGGTCAAGAGGATGATGAAGAAGATGCCTCCAAAGTAACCAACGTGGTACATCCCTGTGAAGACTTTACACATCACGTTCCCCAGGGCCCACCAATTCGCAGCAGCATGGATCCACACGGGGAACGTGAGGAGGAAGAGCAGGTCGGAGAGGGCCAGGTTGAGCAGGTAGATGTCAGTCATGCTCTTCAGCTTTTTGCAGTTGATCAGGATGAGGACGACCAGCAGGTTGCCCACGAACCCGAAGATGAACACCAGCGAGTAGAGGGGGGGCAGGAACCTGCCTGCGAACTGTTTCACGCCGTCTTTCACGCAGGGCACACCTTCGTCCCCATAGTCAAAGACGGTGGTGGTTTCCGCCCCGTCCCCCCGGATGCTTGTTGTCAGCAGAGAATGAGCTGTGGGCAGTATGTTGTGGCTCAACTCGATCAGCATGTCGTTGCCTGCCATCCTCCTCCGTCCTGCAAGCAGAGAACAAGATGGTAACACACAACATAAGGGCTCCAGTTCTCAGTCTGAAAAGTATCCTTGCTCCTAAAGTCGAGTCCAGTCTCTGTCTTTGCTTCGAAGCCATCTCCTGGAAAGCATGTGTGCTAGTGTACCACTTCCCTTTATTCCCAGGAGAGAAGCTAGTCATCTTCCCCAACCGCCCTTGGCCAGCCCCGTTGGCCACCCCAGAGAGCCTGACTCTCATTATAAGGCAAGTGTGCTGCACACTTGCTCTCCCTCCCTCCTCTGCAGATGACCCATTCCTGGATGATGATCGAGGACAGTGGTCTGCAGACTCATTAGTCAACAGAGCCAAATAGCAACAGTACAAACGATTGAAATTTCTTTTGAGAGCCAATTTTTTTAAACTTAAACTTCTTCTAAGGCCACTTCTTCAAAATAGACTTGCCCAGGCCGTGGTATTTTGTGGTGGAGCCACCCTCAAGGGGCCAAAGAGCCGCAGGTGGCTCGCAAGCCGAAGTTTGCCGACCATGGATCTAGGAGACTCTGTTTGAAGGTTCCTGCATACACTCTTCTCTGATAAGAGAGGTGCAAGAGAAACCTCAGCCTGACCTTCTGCTCTTTAGCTTGTGCTTGAGACCAAGACTGAAGGACCCAGGGAATTGGAGCAAACCGAAGCAGAGTCCGAACATTCCCCAGACTCAAACCCACCCTGATTACTTGAGAAAAGTGAGCCATGATGAATTGCCTTTTCTGTGACCTGCAGCCAAAAGTATTCTAACTGATAATCTTCTCAACTTTCTGCCTTCATCATTTTGGCCAAAATGACTCTTGCTAAGGTTGCCATGACAACCCGATATTTAAATGCCCTGGCTTCCTTTCAGATTCATCCTCATTGAGCCGTCCATCCTTCTGATAACTCCCTCCAAGTAAAACAGGTTAGCTCCCCTCTCAACCACTTCCTATGAATTTTCTTCGTTGGTGTCTCCTCCCCCTGCCCACACTGTAAGAGTCCCCAGGCACCATTCTTGGCTCTCTCCTCTTTACCTTTTTCCTCTTCATTCTCGCTCCAAAGTTTTTCCTGAATTGTGTCTCCTAATTGCAGGGTGCTAAATCCCCTGAAGGCTAATGCTTCCCAAAGCTCTATCTTCCAGTCTCTACTATACATAAGAGTGGAATTTTCCACTCACTATCTACTGTGTATCTCCCCTTAGATTTAATTCATTTATCTATTGAATTCCTCTTAGGAGCCATGCTCTGTCTTAGGCATTAGAGCTACAACAGTGGGCAAGGTGGGGGCCATACAGGTACCTCAAATTCCACGTAGCCCACACTGCACAGCCCTGGAAATTTGCTTCAACCTGTGGGTTCTTCTTTGGCTATTGTGTTTCACTACACTCGCCAAGAAGCAGAACTGGGCATTCTTAGGAACCAGGTCGTGGGAGTCAAACAGACCTCGATTAGAATTGTGCCTCCAACTAACAAGTTGTGTAACTTGGGGCTAATTACTTCTTCAATTATCAGTTTATTTATGTATAAAATATGAGCGAGGCTGGGCTGCCGTGAAGATGGCTGGAGACAAGGACTTAGAGCAGCAGCTGGTGTGGAGGCACGCTCTGTATTGTTATTATGATGCCACATGACTTCTCCCTCATAAACACCTCTGAGATCCATCCCTTTGAGCCTCTTTCCACGACCACTTCCTTGCCTCGGATGCTTCTCACACTTGGCTTTGTTGTGGTCTCTCTCATTCGCTCAAGGTTATTCCTGGCCATGCTCCCTTCACTCTGTCTTGTCTTAAACGGAAACTGGATCGTGCCCTTCTCGGCCCCAGGATATGTATGTGATGGGACTTCAAAGGTAATGCCCAGACTGCTCATCACACTCTTTCTCAACTCACTTCTCAGCGTCACCTCTAACCCCTCCTCAAATTCCAGGCCCTCTGCTCCAGACATAGCCCTCTTCTCTCCATGACCCCAAACTCGTCATTTCCTTCAGGCTTCCACATTCTTTTTTCCACATTCGGTTTTGCACATTCTTTCCCTTCTGTCTAAAATGGCTGGTGAGCTCCCATTCATCCTCCACTACCTCCTGCTCAAATTCCCCTTCTCTGTAAAGCCTCCTCCTTCCTCTTTTTTTAAAATCATCTCATAACACAGTGCATGCCTCTAAGTAAGCATGTATCACCCTATCTACTACACACTGAGCTCCTTGAGGTCAAGAACTAGAACATGTGTTTACCTCCAGCTCTTATGATGGCACCTGGCTAATGGAGGCACCAATAGAAAGTATAACATTAAACAGGCTTGATTCTCAAGAATATTCTCTTTTTTTTTCTGGCAGTGACTTTGGATTTGTTTGTATCTACATACACATCTTTTTATATGTGTATGCCTTCCTTAATTCCTCCTATGATTGGTACATTTCACAGATCTTGCATTTCATAGCACTGAGCCAGATTCTTGACATCTGCAGCACCTGACCAACATCTCTGATCATGTGCATTCACCCAAAGAATGAAAACTGTAATCACTTGCAGCCTGCTAGTCCTCTGTTAAGCTCCAGATTCTATGCTAAATACTTTGCATGCATTCATTAATTTATTCATTGCAACAAATGTGTGAGATAACGGTGCATTTAACAAGTGAAGAAATGCAAGCATGGACTGATTAGATGGCTTTCCCAAGCCCACAAAGCAAGCAGTGGCTGAGCTGGGATTGGGACTCTCGGAAGCTGTCACCCCATCTCCGGGCTCTGAGAGCAGAGATGGGTGTAGAAGAACAAGTAACAGATTTTCTAGGTATTTTCCCATGCCTTTAGAATCCACACTCACCCACACCAACATGTCCCGCCCATGCATGTGCAAGCATTCCCTACCCCCTCACCCCGTATCCCCCCACACTCCCACCAGAACCCAAGCTCCATGAGCGTAGAGATCTTTGGCTTTGCAATGAAGTATCGCAGTGTCCCAGAACCCAACCCAGCACATAGTTGCTTCTAAATAAATATCCGTGGACTAAGTGATTAACAGAACTAGCGGGCTGCAAGTGACTGAGACACAGAATGCTCCACCGGGGACAAGATGCCCAGGTAATCCAGTGTAAAAATGAGCATCCCAGGGATCCAAGCCCCTCAGTGCAGCAAGCTCTCAGCGGTTCTGTATTTAAGCAGGGTTTTAGATTCCTCTTTTATATGGGAAAATGTGGACTGAAGCAGTGGTCCTCAATACCGGCTCCCATATCACACAGGAAGTCTGGCAGTTAGAAATATCTAGCCCAGACCCTCGCTCTGATGATCCAGATCAGGGTGAGGAGATACGAGGGGGTGACTTGCCTCTACCCCTTCCTCTGTGCGTTCTCTGAACTTTGCTGTGTACCTGCACTGGCCTCTCCAAGGCAGGCCACTTGTCACCTCTCTCCTGTCACTCCAGCACCCTTAGCTCCTACCGCAGCGGACACTTAGGGAGGTGGCTGAAATGCACCTAAATGTCTAAGTGTCCCTGTCAAGTGTCAGGATATGTCACCCAGAGCTGATGAAAAGCTGCCTCTCAGAAAAGTAAGCCCCTCATTTCGGCCTCTGTGGGCCTCCTGGTTTAAGGCAAGAGGCACATTTTGGTTTGGAGCCTGGACTAGAGGGGGAGAAAATTCTGGATAGAAAGTTCCAGCTCTTCAAAGCCCTTGGGAGTTGGGAGGGACAGGGTGAGAGGAGCAGTAGTGGAAATGCCTGACTGTCCTCACTCTCTTGGTTGTTCTTTTTCAGTGCACTCTCTGAATCACCTGGGCCCTGAGGGTGGTCTCACCCTGCTTTGCGCTTCCTCGTTGTCACCATGGTCTCTCTCAATATTCCTGGGTGCAGACACCACCATGCATCCTCTCTTTCCACCTTCCTCACACCCAAGTTCCTGGGCTGTGCAGCCCCTCAGAGTGCTCCCAGCCCCTGCATCTCCAGAGCTGAGACGCTCTGAGCCTATGATCCACAAAGGGACGGAAAATGCACGACTCACCAGGGGATGGCTTCTTCCAAGTGGCACTGGGTGGTCAGGTTTCTCAGCAACTGAACCCAGCAGATCTGGAGGTAGGAACTTGGTGTGCAGAAGTAGGAAATGAAGTTTCCTGCACAAGGAGAAGGCGGGGATACAAGAGTAAGGGTAAAGATTTGAAGAAAAAAGAGAAGAGTCATGAGTTTCTGTGGCAGCCAGGAACTCTGTCCGCTAGGTTGAGGTCTCCAGGGTAGGACTGATTTTGAAATCTTGCTTATGCAACCTTGAGAGTAAGCCAGACACACCCTGTGCATCTGCTCCTGTGTCTAACGACTCAGGGCCTCTCTATCTCTAGAAATCTTTTACTCTCTCGTGCCTGTGATAATTTGCATGGCACGAGCAAAAAAGAACTTCATGAGGACACAGGCTAGCGGGGGGGGGGGGGGGGGGCTGTTGGTGATGGTGGAGGGAATGTAATGAGGTTTTGTGTGACAGAGGGCTCTGGTTTCAGTGGCAGCACGGATTTAAGATCAGGTTAGACATTTCCTTAAAGAGAGCCTTCTAATGAAAGGAAATGCTCAGTGGTCTTTTGTGTCAGAGATGTGCTTAGTAAGAAGGGCCTCAGGGATAGGTTTGACTACTCTGAAAGAAGTTTGGTGAAAAGAAAACATCACTGAGATTCCAGGGAAAAGGTGGAAGAGGAAGCACCAGGAATCGTTCTCCTTGCCTAGACAGCAGTCTTCCTGGGGGATCGGTCTGATTGAACTATTTGGGAACCTTTGAATCTGTTGATAACTTTCAGGAGTAGACTTGCATGGTCAGTCGCAGTTAGCTTTGGTCAATCTCAGCTCCTAACATAATCTCACCTCCCGCACTCAGGCTCCAGGTGGCCTTGCACATGTTCCCCGTGACCTTGGCACACACTTGCAGGAGCCAGGGTGGGCAAAAATTGGACTCTGCTCTCCAGATAGGAGGAAATCTGTGCTCAGATCCCTGGCTGCTGATCTGATCTCAGAGGTGCAAAGAGGCAGTCATTGCTGTTGCATTTCCCCCCATTGCTACAAGCCCATCCTCCTCTGGCTGAAGTGACTTTTAGGAGATTTAAAGGGCCAGTGCCCTTTATTTTTCTCTCCATTTTCTCTTTTTTCCCTTTTGGAAGCCAGACGTTAAAGACTAGGATATTTGAAAACAACTGCATTTCTGGGGAAAATTAGAAAGTGACCATACATACCTAAGGAAAGGCACAGGTTCAGAAAAGACCCAAGAAGACCTTACTGTCACACCTCAGGCTGATCCTTGGCACAGACATAAATTACAACAGACATAAATTACAACAATTATATTTTATATTTAAAAATATAACAAAAACCATCAAACCCTGGAGAAGAGTTATCGCATTATTAGAATCAAATGCCCAGTTTTCAACAATAGCAAAATCATAAGTGAAATATGATAGCAACCATACTTGGGTAAAAACTGCAGTTTGAATTTTAACCCTGCTATTCTGGCTTCTGCACTTGCCTAAACATAGGGTAGTTACCTCAGCTTCCAGGTGGAGGCCTGGAGGCTAAGGCATTTTTCCTGTGCCTGGGACCAGAACTACAGGAGATTGAGTCCCACTGACTCAGTAACTTCAGGGATAGAAACTGTAGATAACCTTTAGAGATTAACCGCTGAGCTCTGCTTCTGTATTATTGGCTATTGCAAGAAAGGGCCACATTCCAATGTCCAGCAGGATGTGGCTGGGAACAACCCTAAAATAATAATAATAATAATAATTAATAATAATCATCTGGAGCTAAAAAATATAATAACTGAAATAAAAATTAACTACAGGGATTCAAAAACAGATTTGAGCAGGCGGAAGAATCAACACACTTGTAGATAGGACAATGGAAACAGAAAAAAAGAAAATGTTGGGAAAAGTGAATAGAGGTTAAGAAACCTGTGGGAGTTCCAAGGGGAAAGAGAGAGAGAAAGAGGCAGAGAGAATGTTTGAATAAATAATGGCTGAAATTTTCCCAAACTGAAGAAAAACATAAATATAAACATTCAAGAAACTCATAAGCTCCAAATAAGATAAATTCAAAAAGGCTCACACCATGACACGTTATAATCAAACTTTTAAGAGACAAAGACACACAGATAATCTGGAAGCAGCAAGGAGAAACAACTCATCACATACAGGGGATCCTCATTAAGATTAGCAGCAGATTCCTCATCAGACATGAAGTGATATATCTGGCAAAATTGTCCAAGAGTGAGGGGAAAATTAGGGCATTCCAAAATACATAAAAACTGATAGAACTTGTTACCAATAGACCGGCCCTGCAAGAGATGCTCAGGGTAGTGAGGTGTCCAGTGACTAGCAGCAGTGGGGCTTTTAGGGCTATATTTGAAGAGTTATAGAATAAACAATATTCTGGAGTTGAGTTGAACATCAAAGGATGCAGCCATTACTAGGACATTGGCAGGTCAGGAGAAGAGCAGGAGCAGAAAGTACCCTAAACTTTGGTTTCTATTCTAATCTCCTGCCAGTGCCTGCAAGTGACTGAACCCACTAGGCTGAGGGGTAAATGGGTAAAAGGGGTAAATGATGTAACCCATAAATGTTGCTTCCTGGGGCTCAGAGTGGATCTGGGGAAGAACTGTAAACAACCACACAACTATCAGGCCGAACGTTTTTTTGTTTTGTTTTGTTTTTGTCCATTTGTTCTCACCTGGTCCAGGTAGCTAGTCAGAAAATTGGGAACCTGGGTAAGTATACCTTGGAATTCTTCACACACGTGGAAGGAATTAGGAAAGATGCTTTCCTTAAGTTGAGACTCCCATACCTACCTGTGGCACATGGTTTCTGAAATTCTCAATCTGGAAGGGGAGGATAGCCCTTTGAGAAGACTTTGGGGAAAGCATGTCACTAGCTTCCTGTTTCTGGTTTGCCTGCTGACCAAGCAGGATCACATGAACGTCATGGCCATGATCAACTCAGAATGGCTGGGGACAGGGATGAGGAGACACTCAATTCTTCCATAAATTAATGAAATAAAAATAGTTGTTGCTTCTCCAAAGAGGTGGGAAGAACCAGACTTACACTGGCCATGGGAAGTTTAAAATTTTTATTTATTTATTTGGTTGGATCACTGAAGCTGAAGGATAGGTTTGTTCTAAGAATCTTCTGCCCTTCCATGAATGATAGTACTCAAACAAATAAAAACACGGTGAAGAGCACGGTTGGAGAGAATTGCTGCCCCAGCAAGAAGACAGGCAAGGTTTACAACGACCTGAGGGTACTTCTATGTCCCCTTGTAACAACAACAAAAAATGGATTTGTTGTTGACACCGTTAGAAGATAAATTCTTACTTTTTTTTTTTAATACAGATGCTTTTGATGACTGTGGTTTCTATGATTTGCATGCTTCCTGTGACCTACTAAAATAGATTAGTGAGTTCTAGGATTTTGCAATTTCAATTTTGGTTTAAAACAATTATCTGGACTAATATGATGCCCCTAGAAAAAGCATAGTTATAAAAAAATAATACTACAAAAATATTACAAATTGTTACCACTGTTATTATTGCATGTGATAAAGTAACATAACAGGGCATATAGTCATAGCAAGAAAACTCAGAAAATGCAAACAATTTTTGAAAAGGAAGTGTTAAGTAACAGAGATCAGGTATGAATGTCTCCAAGTTCATCACCATCTCCAAGTGAACCCCAAATAGACAAGAATAAGTAATGAAAAATAAAAATGTTACCAACAATGGATATTTATATCTTTATTAACTTGCAGTGTTTCCCAAAGTGTGGTACGAGTACCCAAGGGTACGGAAGAGTTTGGTGGGGATATGCACTGCACGGTGCTTAGCTGCGCCCAATTCTACGTTCTCATGAGTACAAGGGGTACTCAGCATTACCAAAATTATAGAAGGGGTACACATATGTCAAAAGTTTGGGAAACACTGATTAGAGTATAGTGGTAGCAGATTGGATGTTTCTATACTTTCAGGCCCAATGAACTTTGGGAAAATAGAGGTGAAATCAGAATTTTTAATACATTCACAAGTGACGTAGGGGATGCTATTGGAACCCTGTACTAGGAAGATAATCTTGTGCTCTTCTATAGTCCATATGTTTGAAACTGTTCTGTAACTAGACTTGGATCTTAGTTTAGATGCCTCAGACATGACAGCAGTGGGCTGGAGCTATTTTGGGGAATGAGAAGTTAGATTCATCTTAGCACCATTACATACTATTCCTTTTCCTTCTCCCATCCAAGGCATGGTGGGTAGGAGGAGGATGGGGTGAGTGCCTGCAGGATGTGGTCTCATACATGGCATAGGGGGACCATAGATACTGACATCATCTACCATTTGAATGTGGTTTCTGAGGTGTCCCAGGAAGGGGCACAATGCTGTAGCCAACTGCAAGCAACCCAAATAGTGCTCTTTATTTGGGTACAGCTGGCATGAGAAGAAACCCGCAAAGCTAGATGTGGCATAGATTGTAATTGGAGGTCATGACTGTGGCCTTGTACTTGGTGGACAGTGGGTGATGGAAAATGGTGGAAGACACCTTAACTAAGTGTGGCTAGTTGGAGATGTACCCAACTGCTGCTGGCTTTGCAGAAACCATAAATATTTGGTGGGCAAATTTAGGAATAACAATTCCCTTGTAATGTTGTGGGCAACCCGCGAATGATGACCACCAGTCAGCTAAATTGGAATTTAGGAAGCCTTTATTACGAACTCGAGTCCAAGTTCACGTCTCAACTGACACAGCAGCTGACACAGCAGCGAGCAACGAGAACCCCGGCCCACTCTAAGCACGCTACTTTTATCCCCATTTTAGGGATGCCTGGCAGATTATGATTGGCGAAAAGTTTTAACAAAGAAAGGTCAGTTATAAGTTATAGAAAAATTCCACCAGTACAGTAATATTTAAAGTTTACACAACATCTGGGGTGGGGGTTTATTTGCAGCTTAAGTAGTCTCTGTTTCACCTGGTTTGGTCTGTTTTTTCTGCCTTGCGGCTACTGGAAACAGGACGTGCCTGCCCGGGGGTTGAGCCTTGCAACAGAACTATTTTATGACTAACAGTTATGCTACATTCTTTGTTGTGGGTCTGGTTGCTCATTTCTTCCCTGGCCTGGGGTCCTGCCTTGACAGGGTCTTGCTAGCCATCTGGAGCCCCGCCTCCACCAGGTCTTGCCAGCTACAACAATAATGCAATTGGAGGGGGTGGGGGAAAGAAAGGTTTAGGAAGAACAATTCCTTTGTAATGTAACTTAGGCATATTATAATGCAAATATAATGTATATGTTCTAAAGTAGTTTATGCTAAAAGCCAAAGATTGGTTTTTGTTGTTTTTTTACAAAATCAATAAAGTTGACAAACTTCTACCTACACTAAGAAAAAAAGAAAAGATATAAATAACTAAACTTGAATATAAGTGGGGATATTACTACTGACTTTACAGAAATTAAAAAGATAAGAGAATACTACAAACAATATCTAGCAACAAATTAAATAACATAAATAAAATGGCAAATTCCTAGAAACAAATAAATTACCAAAAATAGACTCAAGAAGAAATAGAAAATCTGAAAAAAAATCTGTAAAAGATAAAGAGATTGAATTGGAAATTAAAAACTTCCCAACAGCCAAAACCGGTTTGGCTCAGTGGTAGAGCGTCAGTCTGTGGACTGAAGGGTCCCGGGTTCGATTCCGGTCAAGGACATGTATCTTGGTTGCGGGCACATCTCCAGTAGGGGGTATGCAAGAGGCAACTGATCGATGACTCTCTCATCGATGTTTCTAACTCTCTGTCCCTCTCTTTTCCTCTCTATAAAAAATCAATAAAAAAATTTTTTTTAAAAAAAACTTCCCAACAGGAAAACAACCAGGACTAGGTGACTTTATTGGTGAGTTCTACCAAATATTTAAAGAAAATTTAACATCAGTCCTTTTCAAACTCATCCTAAAGAAAAAAGAGAAGGGAACATTTTCTAACTCATTCTATGAAACCAGTGTGAAGGAAAAGAGCCGCATGCTAACCTGACAAGCTCAGGAGAGGCCTGTGTGGCAGTCTTGCAAACTCAGAAACCTAATGGTTTGAAAATTAAATATCTAACTACAAACAGGTTATAGTGGGTTGTCATGTCCTAGACCAATTTCATCTGACAAAGATCAACTTAGATCTTCTTTACATTTGAGATGTCTGGGTAACTTGTAACTTCCCTTTTTCTGGAGCCCCTGGGACACAACCAAATGTGGTGGGCCCTCAAATTCCTTCGTTATTATGTTAATGTTCCAGCACTCACCTAAGTATGCGTCCATCATTTTACTTTTTATCTAATCCCACGGGTTTCCCACCACTTTGCTTTCTTCTGCCTCCTTAGTCCATCACCAATGAATTTCATGTAACCAACCTATGTCCCTCCTTTGATTGCAATATATAAATAGAAATGTAACCTGCCATTCTTCAGAGCATTACCTCAATCCATTGAGGTCCTGCTTCCCAGCATAAGTCGACAGTTTGGCTCAAATAAACTCACTAAAATTCTTTACAAGTTTCAATGGTCTTTTTCATTAACACCAGCATCACCATGATAGAAAATCCAGACAAAGACACCATAAGAGAATTGCAGATCAATATTCCTTATAAATCCAGATGCAAAACTCTCAACAAAATGCTAGCAAACTGAATTGAACAGCATATTAAAAGGATTATATCCTATAGCTAAGTGAAATTTATTTAAAGAATTCAAGGGTGGTTCAATATACAAAAATCAACCAATGTAATTATGCAATAGTAACAGAATGAAGGAAAAAATATGATCATTTCAATTGACACGGAAGCATTTTTAAAAATCCAACACCCTTTCATAGCAAAAGCATTTAAAAAAAAGTAGAAGTGTGAGAAAACTTCCTCAAAATGATAAAGGACATTTGTGAAACCCCATTGGTAGCATCAGATTCAATGGTAAAAGACGAAAACCTTTTCGGATTCTATGATCAGGAACAAGATAAAGATGTCACTTTCATCATACTAGTCAGCACTGTACTGGAAGTGTTAGCCAGAGCAATCAGGCAAGGGAAGGAAATACAAGGCATCCATAGAAAACCAGCTCTATTCACAGATGATATGATCCTATATGTAGAAAACCCCAAGAATCCACAAAAAAACGTACTAAAACTAATAAATTCAGCAAAGTTGCAGATAACAAAAACAATACACAAAAATTAGTTGTGGTTCTGTGCACAACTGATTGGAAACAATTGGAACAAACAATTGGAAAAGGAAATTAAGAAAATAATCTCATTTTCAATATCATCTAAAAGAATTAAATACTGGGACTAAATTTAATCAAGGAGGTGAAAGATTTGTATACTAAAACTATAAAACATTGTTGAAAGAATAGCACATGATCATATACTGGAAGACTTAAAATGGTTGAGATGGCAATATTGCCCAAACCTACTAAAAATTTAATGCAATCCCTATCAAAATTCCAATGATCTTTTGTAGAAATAGAAAAGCTGATCCTTGAATTCATATAAAATTTCAAGGGAACCTGAATAGCCGAAACAGTCTTAAAAATAATAACAACAAAAAACAACTTCAGAGTACTTGAACTTCCTGATTTCAAAATTTACTACAAATCTACAGTAAGAATGGACATGTAAATCAATGAAATAGAATTGAGAGGCCAAAAATAAGCTCATACATCTTTTGCCAATTGATTTTCAAAAAGGATGTCAAGACCATTGAATGGGGAAAGAATATTCTCTTGAACAAATGGTTCTGGGACAACTAGATATCCACATGCTGGACCCATTATTCACATTATTTACAAAAATTGACTCAAAATGAATCAATGATGGAAATATAAGAGCTAAAACAATAAAATTCTTAGAAAAAAAGATAGAGGTTTGGCTCAGTGGTAGAGTGTCGGTCTGTGGACTGGAAGGTCCCAGGTTCAATTCCGGTCAAGGGCATGTACCTTGGTTTCAGGCACATCCCCAGTAGGGGGTGTATAAGAGGCAGCTGATCGATGATTCTCTTTCATCAATGTTTCTAACTCTCTATTCCTCACCCTTCCTCTCTGTAAAAAAAAATTCAATAAAATATATATATAAAGAGGCAGAGGGAGACACAGGTGAAGGCTAAGATGTAGAAAGGAGCTTGTTAGAAGAAGTATGCCTGTGTGACTTTTATTTTTTAAATGGACTATTTGAATATATAGAAATGTTCAAAGAATAATGACAGAATGCTTGTGTACCTACTGCCCAACTTTAACAATCTTATTTTGCCATATTCACTCTATTTTTAAGAAGCAAAACTTTAGAGCTACAACTGAAATTAACCTGTGTGCCTCTCCCCAACCCCATTTATCTTTCTCAATCTTTTCCTTTACACTGTCAACTTTATCATTCTTATGCATGATTTATTTATTTTACTACATTTTGTAGTATTGCTTTATTTATTTTTAAAAATTTATGTATTTGTTGAGTGATTTTTTTGGGGGGCGGGGGGAGAGAAAGAAAGAAAAAGAGATAGAGAGAAAGAAATCGCTTTGTTGTTCCACTTATTTATGCCTTCATTGGCTGTTTCTAGTATGTGCCCTGCCCAGGAATCAAACCCAAAACCTTGGCATATCAGGACAATGCTATAACCAACCTAGCTAGTGCACCAGGGTCTGTTTTAAAATAAAAAGTGATATATAATCTGTAACTTCACAATTTTTAAGATTTATTTCACTCGTATTATTGCCTCATTGGGGCTAATTGCTAACAGTAGGAGTACCCTATCGAAGATTATGTTCACCTTAAACTTTCATGCACAATAGAGAAAATCCCAGGACTCTGATTCTGGTGGTAATGGTTCTGGTGCAAAAGGTTTCCATCTGGTGAAATGAAACACCAATTACTTGATGCAAGTTTTCATTGCATGAATAAACCACAATTTAAAAAAAATTTCTCCTGCTGATGGATAAATTAGTTGATTTCAATTTTTCACTATTTAAATAATGCAACAACAAGCCCTCTTTAGATACTCTGCAGAGTTTCTCTAGGTTAAATGCCAAAGCCATTGTGGTTATTGGGGGTAAGGCTAAAAGGCTAGGTTGGGTCACGGAAGTCATGAATGATGATCTTGAGTGATAAGTTCAAGAGTCTTAGGCAATGAGGAGGAAAAGAAGGTTTGGAATCCCAAACCTGCCTTAAATGAGATGGTGCTTTGATAAGGTAAATCTGACGGAGAGGGCAGTATGGACTGAGACTAAAGAAGTCTGCTATGGATGAGCTAGGAGGCCATTACAAGTATTACCTGGTGTGGGGTAACTGAAAGGAAGGCACTGGAGGGGAAAGGATGGGTGGGTGGGTATAGATGAGACAGACAAGGGAAAATGAATGGGTTTGTGTGTGTTACTAATTAGGAACAGAAGTGAAGACATTGGGTTCTTATTCCACATCAGGTTGAGCAGTCTTCAAATTAGGGATGTTAGAGCCTCACTACTCAAACACCTGGGAGCTTGTTAGAAAACCATCGGTCGAGAGAAAAAGAGGTTTTCTGTAATAGAAAGGCCACCAGATCTGCAGTGAACATTGAGTACGGGTTCAGTGCTGCCCCCTAACGATCTGGATGAGAATCCATGCAGCCTTCCTGGGTAGGCAGGCTCTGGAGACAGACAGCATACATTCTGATTGCAGCTCTCCCAGGCCCACCTGGTGAGATCATACATAAGGCCTCAAAAAATGGGAGCTCCTAGTAGTATTTCCTTGTCTGCACCATGACACAATGGACCCAGCATTCCGTGCTTCTAAGAATGCTCTCCAAGGTTGCCCTAGCTGACACTATTTTATCTGCAAGGGACAAGTGCTAAGTCTGATCTAAGAGTTCCTTGGGGGTAACTATGCTATTTTCAAGACAGAAGACTCAGTTGCAGTGCTGGCCCTTTCTCTCTAGACCTACCATCCCAGCAATTGGATACCCTTCTTGGACCTCATCTTGGAGGTCATAAAATAGGTATATCAGAGATACTAAGAGAACTCCACCCTCCCCTCACCAATAAAAAATGCAGAGGAAGAGCTCTTTTGTAAATCCATGTTCATCATTATTCTGCTGAGATCATGCATTCCAGGGATATTCTCTCATTAGCAATCCTCCCAACCTCAGTGCATCAGAACGCTCTGGTAGGCTGGTTAAGACTGGCTTCTGCCACCTGGGGTTTCTGATTCCATAGGCCTGGGGTTGGGCAGAGAATGTGAATTTCTGACAAGTTCCCAGGTGCTGCTGCTGCCTGGGGACCTTGTGCTGAGAACCACAGACTTGGATGTGAACCTGGTACTGAGAGAACCTCAAAGGAGAGATGCCAATTCAGTGCAATGAATACATCATATTGAGATGGGAGTCCACCGCAAAGAGCACAGGTCAGATGCCAGGAAATGACTTTCTGGCCTGTCTCTGGCCCTCGATAGCTCTGTGACGGCCTCTCAGCCTCGGTGTTCCTCTCTGAGAAAGGCTCTTTCAGCTTCAACATACCTTTAGCCAAGAAATTGCCCAATTCTTCAGGTTGCTTGAATTCTCAGCTGTAACGGTGCAGACACTTACTTTTCTCAGAGCTGTTTCCATTGATTAGTACCTCTTTTTCATGGAGTAGTCAGGGAAGAGGGGGAAGCTTCTGGAGTTTCTTTGTAAAAAAAAAAAAAAATTTCAATTTCCATTCCTCTTTTTTTTTTTTGTAACTAAAATTTTATCTTCCTCTTTTTGTTTCTTGGCTCCGAGCCCTGCCTTTTCTGAAATGTTTCACTTCCTTCTCTTGTATTTTTAGACCAACTTTCCATCTTTCAACGTGGGTTCTTTTTGCATAGCTCTTCAGGGGCCAGGACCCCTGAAGAAGACTCTTTCTGGAAGAGACAGGAAGTGGGTCCTCAAATTCTCTGTGTCTTCAAGGCACATGGTTGTATTTTTGGTTGTTTGAAGCTTGCACTCCAAGCTGAAGGGCTGGAGTCTTCCTGGGAAGTCACTAATGGGAGTAAAGGCAAAGCTATTTCATTCAGTGATGCTCAGTCAACTCCGATCAAGACGTTTTGCCTCTCCTGGTACCTTCTTTGATGATCTATTGAACACCTTTGGGAAAATAGAAGCATATTCAGCATAACACAGTATGCTCACCCGATACGTCTCTCCTTTCTTTTTCTTTTCTGATCTCTCAGTATTGTTAGCCAGGAGGTTAATAAATGTTCTCTTACTTAGCAAATGTCTGAATTTTGTTAATCCCGAGGATAGATTAAAAAGTCTTTCAGACCATGAAAAACTGAAGATTAGGAAAAGATAAGGGTGCCTGATTTTATTACTTCTAGTCAACATACGTAGTACTGGAAGCCATAGCCAGAGCAATTGGGCATGGAAAGGAAAAAGAAGACATCAAAACTGGAAAGAAAGAAGTAAAATGACCTCTGTTGCAGATGACATGAGATTGCATGTAGAAAACCCTAAACATTCCACACACAAAAAAGTGCCTGTTAGAACTGCTAAATGAATTCAGCAGAGGGACAGAATGCAAAATAACACACAAAAATTAAATTTCTGTACAGTAAATGAGCAAACCAAAAAGAAAGTTAAGAAAACAACTTTATTTACAAAAGCACACAAAAAAGTAAACTACTTAGGAATAAACTTAACCAAAGAGGTACACTGGAACTATAAAACACTTAAAGAGGACAAAAATAAATGGAAACACAAACCATGCTCATGTATTGAAAGACAATATTGTGTTAAGATGCTAATACTAACTAAAGTGATTTGCAGATTCTATGCAATCCTCATAAAAATCCCAATGAATTTTTTTTGTAGAAATAGACAAATCCACCCTAAAATGCCTATGGAATTTCAACTAGCCAAAATAACCTTGACAGAGAACAAAATTGGAGGTCTCACATTTCTTTTTTTCTTTTTTTAAAAATATATTTTATTGATTTTTTACAGAGAGGAAGAGAGAGGGATAGAGAGTTAGAAACATCAATGAGAGAGAATCATCGATCAGCTGCCTCTTGCACACCCCCTAAGGGGGATGTGCCCGCAACCAAGGTACATGCCCTTCACCGAAATCAAACTGGGACCCTTCAGTCTGCAGGCCGACGCTCTATCCATGGAGCCAAACCGGTTTCGGCAGGTCTCACATTTCTTAATTATGCTTAGCATAATGCTCTCCAGTTCCATACATGCTGTTCAAATGGTAAGATTCTTTCTATTATACTGCAGCGTAGTATTCCCTTGTGTATATACCACAGTTTTTTAATCCAGTCTGTTGATGTGCCACTATGAACATAGGGGTGCATATGTCCTTTCTGATTGGTGTTTCTGGTTTCTTGGGATATTTTCCTAGAAGTGGGATTACTGGGTCAAATGGGAGTTCCATTTTTGTTTTTTTGAGGAAACCCCATACTGTTCTCCACAGTGGCTGCACCAGTCTGCATTCTCACTAGCAGTGCAGGAGGGTTCCTTTTTCTCTGCATCTTCGCCAGCACTTGTCGTTTGTTAATTTGTTTTTTGTTTTTTGTTTTTTTGGTTTTTTTTTTAATATATTTTATTGATTTTTCACCGAGAGGAAGAGAGAGGGATAGAGAGCTATAAACAACGATGAGAGAGAATCATCGATCAGTTGCCTCCTGCACACCCTCCACCGGGGATGTGCCCGCAACCAAGGTACATGCCCTTGCCCGGAATCGAACCCGGGACCCTTCAGTCTGCAGGCTCTATCCACTGAGCCAAACCGGTCCCAACCGTTTGTTGATTTGTTAATGATAACCATTCTGGCAGGTGTGAGATGGTACCTCATTGTCATTGTGATTTGCATCTCTCAGATGATTAGTGACTTTGAGCATGTTTTCATATGTCTCTTGGCCTTCCTTCTGTGTTCTTTCGAAAAGTATCTAAGTTTCTCTCTGTCTTTCCCTCTCTCTTCCACTCTCTCTCTTTCTAAAATCAATGGAAAATATCCTCAGGTGAGGATTTAAAAAATAAAAAATTAAACTATAAAAAATATTAAAAGAAAACATAGGGGGAAAACTTTATGACATTAGATTGGGCAGTGACTTCTTGGATCTGACACCAATGCACAGGCCACAAAGAAAAAAAATTTGATAAATTGTATTTTCATCAAAATTAAAGCTTTTCTTCATCCAGGGATACTATCAACAGAATGCAAAGGCAATCCACTGAATTGAAAAAAATTATAAATCATATATCAGATAAGAAGTTAGTATCTGAAATCTATAAAGAACTCCCACAATTCAACAACAAAACCCCCAAACAGTCCAATTTAAAAATGGGCAAAGGACTCGAATAGCTCTATCTCCAAAGAAGAAAATGCAAAGCCCATGCAAAGCTGTCTTACACCAGTTATCTTTAGAGAAAAGCAAATCAAAATGCAGATGCCATGCCCCACCCATTTGAATGATATTGTTTTTTAAAACTCCAAAAATAACAAGTGCTGATGAAGTGTGGAGAAATTGGAAAACGTTGCCCTGGAAACATAAAGTGCTGTAGTCATTGTGGAAAACAGCCTGGCAGCTCCTCAAAGAGTTAAATATAAATTACCTTATGATCCAGCAATCCTACTTCAAGAATTGGAAGCAGGGCTGCCTCCCCAAACCGGTGCTTGTACCTCTGCGGTGAGAGCATCATTATTCACAATAGCCGAAGGTAGAAGTTACCCAAATGCTCATCGGCAGATGGACAGATTGGCACCATGGGGTCTATCCACACTGGAATATTACCCAGCCTTAAAGAGGAAGGAAATCCTGACACCTGCTACTCCATGGATGAACCTTTAAGACGTGCTAAGTGAAAACCAGGCACAAAAGGACAAAGATGTGATTCCACCTACATGAGGTTCCTGGAGTAGTCAAACACATAGATGCAGAAAGTGGCGTAGTAGTTGCCAGGGGCTGGGGAAAGGGGGAATGGGAGTTCGTGTTTAATGGATATAGAGTTTCAGTTGAGCAAGATAAAAACAGAGGTGGGTGGTGGTGATGGTTGCACAACTGAAACACACACTTAAAATGGTTAAAATGGTAAGTGTTATGTTCTGTATATTTTACCACAATTGAAAAAACATATCTCTTTGACTGAATTTCATCATATCATGGGCTTGTAGAGCTGGGAGTGATCTTTCTGGTAATTGGGGCAAACCATCCCTCTTACAGCTGCAGGGACTGAGCCCTGAGCAATGGCAGGACTTGATCAAGGCTGCGTAACCACGAGGGGCACAGCCACGATGTGTTATTGCGCTGCACTCAACTCCCGCGTGGCTTCCCCAGCTGGCCGTCTTGCCCTTGACTCTCCTGCCCTAGTCCCACCCACACCTTATCACACATCCCCTGCAGAACCTCCAGACTTCTCATTTGAGATTGAAGTTCAGATGTGTGCTCCCCTGATTAAAATCTCCCATGCCACTCCCCATGACCCGTGATGGAATGAAGATTACATTCTCTAGTGGGGCAGAGCAGACCTTCTGAGATCTGGCCCTCTGCCTCCCCACCCTTTCCTCCTGCTGCTTCCCAACATGAGCTCCAACCACAGCAAACTCTCTCCAGTTCTCCGAAGGTGTCACCCAGCTTCACACTGTCTCCTGCCTGAATGCCTCTCCTTCTCTCTGCTGTCTGCAAGACACCATTTCAAGTGTCCTCTCCTCCAGGAAGCCTGATGGATGCCCTGTCCAGGATCGGCTCCACCCATGTTGATGGCAACACTGTACTGAGTAACACTGCTCCCACCTCCCAGCATTATTGCCTTTGTACCCTGCATTGCTGGACCCTGAGTGTCTAGAGGACGGGGTCCAAGTCACTGATCTTGCTCACAAGCAGTTCTCGGTCATGGCCATGTACCAGCCTCAGTCAAGGGGCTTAACAGCAATGCAGATGTCCAGGCCTCTCCCTATTCCTGCTGAATCAGATTCCAGCAGCAAAGTGTGTGGCACATCTCGGGGCGAGTGAAGGACCAACCTCAGGTATTGGTGGGTTTATGTAGGAAAATGGGAGATAAGCCAGGAAATGAGAAGGTTGGCACCATGGCAGGATCTGGTCCAGAGGAGTGCCACATGAAATGCGCCTTCTAAGAAGGCGAGGTTATATGAATTGGGAGGAGAAGAGGCTGTTGAGTGAGGGTTGTAAGAGCTGTTTCATATTTGTATTGCTGGTGCCTACTGTGGTGCCTGGTACAAAACAGATACTCTGTAAATGAATAAGTGCATCAACGAACTAGGTAGCAGAAACAGAGTGGAAAACTTTGTCCTGGATTTCAGCTCAGCTGCAGACGGTGAGCTCAAGGATCAGTGCACAATTTTTCTTTGGCATCTTTTAGAATTTCAACGTGTGTTGTTTTTTTCCTAACATCTGAGACCGTGCTCATTACACTCTGGTCTCAGGGTGCTGGCAAGAGCGGAACATGGACTAGTACACAGACACACACACACCCTGAACAGTGATTGTAGCTGAGCTCAGCAGATTGCTGCCCCACTTCCCCAGTTTCTCTGAATCATGCCTTTTCCTGGACACACACAGATTTTCTGTAGGTCAGAGAGGACTTGGCGTTTCAAGGTTAGGGGTGTCGAAACCAGTGCTTCTCAATCTTCGATGTGCACACGAGTCCTCTGGAGACCTTGTTAGGATGTGGATTCTGCTTCCGCGGGCCTGGGGAGGGCCTGCGGTTGGCATTTATAAAAAAGCTCTTGGTTGATGCTGAAGCGGCCGGGCCCCAGACCACTGTGTGAGGATCAAGTTTCTGCAGAGCATTCCCAGTGGTGTTGCCTCTGAATGTTGCCTCAGGTGGGCCAACAGGTTGAGCCCCCGGCTGCCATGTTCTTGTTTAGGCCAATATACTGAATGTGGCATTACCTATGATGGTAGAACAGGAGAATGAGATGTACTGCACAAAAGCATTGGTTCTCTGGTCTGGGAAGTTATCAGAATCATCTGGGAAACTTGATAAATCTACAAAGGGCCAAGCCCCATCCTACATCAAAAACCCCGGTCTTCTAGGTGATTCTGATACACACCAAGGTTTGAAAACCACTGCACTAATAGATAACTTTAGATGCCCTACATAGTAAGGTCTAGGCTGCAGGAGAAGAGCAAAGCAACTGATCTACTGATCAGAAATAGGCAGAGGTGCTCTGCCCTCCCCCAGTTATATTGAGGTATGACTGACTGAAGTTAGAGAGGCTCATTTTTGTTCATACATTCACTTATGTATCCAGTCACTCAACAAATGTGTGGAGTTAGGCATGGTTTGAACGCAGGGATCGTGGGAGCACAGAGATAAGTCAGACATGAATTCCACCTTTAAGAAGTTTGCAGATTAGTGGGGAGACAGATGCTAAATAAGTCACTGGAATACAGCTATCAGTTCACACTCCAGAAGAAACAGAGTAAAACATGCATTCATGACCCATAAAACGGCTATTCTGGGCCAGTTGCTAGGTTACAAAGATAAATAAAACAGAGTTATGTCCACTAGAAACTCTTAGGCTAGCCACAAAGAAGGAATCTGAAAAGGTTCGTGTGTTGGGGTTCCTTGGAATCTTAGATAATAGAGAAGACAAGGCCTCTTCTGACTCACAGATTCCTAAAATTGATGCCTGGTGGGTCACCATGGAAATCGGGTGGGTTCTCTTTTGAGGAAGCTAGCGCTCACAAATATTTTTAAGTGCCTGATTGATAATATTTTCTTCTGCTCCATCCCAATTACGTTCCATCGATGATTATAATCCATATCACAGGAAACTGGAGGAAGGTAGGGTTTTTGACATTTAATCTTTACAGGGTTCCATCCTTGTTTGGCATTCCATGGCCAATGACACCACCATTGTTGTCTGCCAACAGCTCCAATGCTTGATATTTCGAATCCCTATAGGAGACATACATAGACTTTGCACACCAGAGAAGGGTGACGTACCTCTTGCTTTTCCTCATTAGAAGCCTGCAACTCACTTCAATAGAAATGAGTCACTTCCTCTGGCCCCTCTCTGCTTTGATGTTAAGGTTCAGAACTACGTAGCTCAGGTCAGGATTGTGAGAAAAGTTCGGCTTTAGGACTCGCGTGTCCACAGCTGCAATTGTTCTTGTAACAAGTTCAGTAGTAAGGTCACGGACCTGAAATAGAATGTGTTTGTCATGTTCACTATAAACTTTCAAACATTAACTATTATCATCATTTGACATTTTTAAGATGTATTTTTATGCATATAAAGATAAGTCTATATTTATCTCTATTAGATTTTATCCTCTTAGTTTTAACTAGTTATTTTAGGCTGTCAAGATGATTTTTAAATCGGATTCTGTTACTAACCTTATTAGCTGTCATTCTCAATTTTTTGCCTGTTCACATAACAGTGAGGCATAGCTTTAGTCCTCATTTAAATTAGGGATAGAAAAGAGTTCAATGTGGTGCATGTTAGCTTTCTTCTAACATGAACCCATGAATCAATTATTCTTAGTGCCACTGTTGAATCAGTCTTCATTCTCCTTTAACTATCATTCAATCTAATGCAATCATGTTTATTTCTCATTATTTGAGTTCCAGATGCCAAGATATATACTAGTCAGCAGAGAATCTTCCAATTTCTTGTTGTTAATGAGCTTCGTCAGACATTCCCGGATTTACCAATTGGGTAACTTTGTTTAAAAAAGGGAAATGTGATCGGTATGGTATACATTGTCATGAGTGGATATATGTTGTCCAATAGTGGAAGAGTTAGGGGGAATTGGGTGGCACAAGGCCAAGGGATTAAGCAACAACAAAACCGGGGGTGGACAAGTGAGGTGGAACTAAAAAGTTGCTTAAGCAGCAGGAGTAGGGATAAACCAGAAGTTCCTAAGCGTAGTCAACTAATTGCAGAGAAAGTTAGGTTAGAGATTGGGGGGAGGGGGAATAAAAGAGTGATATTCAATAAGTTCATGAACTTTAGACATTGAATATACCAGAATGAATAAGCATTTGTTTCATAAATCCCCCACCACTTTCTATCCCTACCTTCCATCTTATCATGTCTGACTACTTGCCCCTGGGCAGGGCTGACCCTTTATGATTATGTCTTTTTAAACAATAAATGTAATTATTGATTTCAGAGAGGAAGGGAGAGGGAGAAAGAGATAGAAACATCAATGAGAGAGAATCACTGATTAGCTGCCTCCTGCATGTCCCCCCATTAGAGATCAAACCCAAAACCCAGGTATGTGCCCTGACTGGGAATTGAACCTTGACCTCCTGGTTCATAGGTTGATGTTTAACCACTGAGCCATGCTGGGTGAGCTATGATTATGTCTTTTAATATTCATAAGTTAGCATTTCATTATTCTGTCCAGCCTTTGTGAAAGCTCAGTGCCAATTTCTAGCATAAGTTAATATGCCAGAACTGAATAAAGATATTTTTACCCAATTCCAGTCTTTTGCCTTCTCTCTTATTCTCCAAATATTATTGGCAACAATTTTCCAGTAATACCTGCAAATTCTTCTATAACTCTAATATGATTTATTTGAATAAAGCTCTTTTGGGCCAAAGCCAGTTTGGCTAAGTGGATAGAGCATAGGCCTGCAGATTGACAGTTCTGGGATTCAATTCTAGTCAAGGGCACATGCCAAGTTGCAGGCTTGATCTCCAGTAGGGGGTGCGCAGGAGACAGCTGATCAATAATTATTAGTGTTTCTTTCTTTCTTTTTTTTAAAAAAATATATATTTTATTGATTTTTCACAGAGAGGAAGAGAGAGGAATAGAGAGTTAGAAACATCGATGAGAGAGAGTCATCGACCAGCTGCCTCTTGCACATCCCCTACTGGGGATGTGCCCGCAACCAAGGTACTTGCCCTTGACCAGAATCGAACCCGGGACCTTTCAGTCCGCAAGCCGACGCTCTATCCACTGAGCCAAACCGGTGCTGGCAATAATTATTAGTGTTTCAATCTCTCTCTCCCTCTCCCTTCCTCTCTGAAATCACTAAAAATATATTTAAATAAATAAATAAAAATAATAAAGCTCTTTTTTTGGGAAAAATGGGTGCTTTCAATATATTTCTATCTTGGGCTTTAATTTCTTCTATTAAAAAGTTTATTTCTTTCATTGTAAAGGTCATACATTTTGGAAAAATTGATTACCATATAATAGAGGAGAGTATATCTATAGTTCTACCATCAAAAGGCTAGATGCACTATAGAGATTTAGTTTTATTTCTTTTCAGTATTTTTTTTCTTCACGTGTTTATTACTGAATGCCTGCAATCACCTGGGCATTGGACTGGTTCCTGAAATTGTTGTAATAAACAAATCAGTTATGGCTCTTATATTCTAGCTGTGAAAAAAAGAGCATAAAAATAAACAAATAGAAACTTTCAGGAAGATGGAGTAAAAGTAATGTTTTCTATTCCTCCCTCTGGCATGATTAAAACCCCTGGTCATCATATGTAAAACAAACATAAAAAAATTACATATGCTGATGAAAGAAATCAAAGATCTTTGCAATTGAAGAGCTTATTGTGCTCATGGATTAGAAAGCTCAACAGAGTAATGATATCATTTATCCCCCAACTGATATATAGGTCTAATGCAATTCCTTTTAAAAATCCCAGCAAGGGACTATATATATCAATAAACTTGTAGATATAAACAAGATTATTGTATAATTTCTATGAGAAGATAAAGGAACTAGATAGCTATAACAAATTTTGGAAATGAAGAATAAAGTGAGAGAAACTAGTCTACTATATTTCAAGACTTATTATATAGCTATAGTAATTAATATTGTATGAAATTAGTGGAAATATACTCACATAGATAAATAGAACAGAACAGAGAATCCAGAAACAGACCCACACAAACAGGGCCAGCTGATTATTGACAAAGGCACAAAAGCTACTCAATGGAGGAAGAATAAGCTTTTCAATAAATAGAAAGCAAAGCACTAACATGTTTGGCCCAGTGGATAGAGCATCAGCCTGCGGACTCAAGGGTCCCAGGTTTGATTCTGGTCAAGGGCTTGTACCTTGGTTGCAGGCACATCCCCAGTAAGGGGTGTGCAGGAGGCAGCTGATTGATGTTAATCTCTCATCGATGTTTCTAACTCTCTATCCCTCTCTCTTTCTCTCTGTAGAAAAGCAATAAAATCTATAAAAATAAAAAAAAGAGATGCCTCTTTGCTGGGTTTAGCTCATTAGTACAGACACAAGAGCTGGATGCAGATCAGGTGGTCGCTGCCTATCGGGGATACCAGGTGAGCTTCCTGAGTGAGGGGCCGCCTCTAGGAGCGAAGATGAACTTGCTCATGAGAAGGCCCTGCCAGGCCCTGCTGACCTGAGGGCTGAACAAATCAACGTGTTCGCCTAAGCACATTGATGGCTCACCCGCCAACTGAGAAATTCTGAAACCAAAAATAGACAGAGACCTTTGATAAAAGCTGACTGTGTCCAAGTTCATCGTAGAGTTATTAGCAAATATGAATGAAATGGTATCACCCAGACCATAGGCTCTGATCACCAGTTGTCCAATTAAAGATAATTTTTATTTCCATTAGAGAGAAAAAAATGGTTTTGAGACTGAAAAGCAGATTTCTAAATGCCTTATGAGTTAAAGGGAAAGCAGACCAAATATTACAAAGCAATTGGAGCGAATGAAAGTGAAAACCGAGATCCATCACCATCGTCCACAGTTCTGAAACCTCAAAGGCCCTGAAAACGGAAACCTTTGTCCATAACGCCTTCGGTGGCAAAGCCTGAGGGGAGGCTGCGTATAGTCTTCATTATTCCATCTCTAGCCAAATGGAGGTTCAGCATAACCATTATGGCTTGTTGCAGTGTAGGTTCTTACAAGGGTATTTCTTGGATCACATGATCTCACACATCTAGAGGAAATAATGAACAACATAAACAGACCCAGAAAAAGAGAACCAGCAATCAGACTCTCAAACCTCAGAGGGAAAATAAGGGTGGATGAGGGTAAGGGGAAGAGATCAACCCAAGGACTTGTGTGCATACATATGGGCCTGGCCAGTGGCCATGGACAACGGGGATGGGGGGGGGGGGCACGCATATCTAGGGAGGGGTTTGGGATGGGAATGGGGGAATAAGAACAATTATGTGAGACCATAATCAATAAAAAAAAAAATTAAAAAGAAATATAAGAGGAAAGGCACAAATTAGCACTACTAGCAAACCAGCTGTGTGACCCTGCCCTTGGCCTTGTGAGGGGAGAAGCAGGCCCCACCTGGCTGGGCTGAGCAGGGCTGTGTGAGCTGCACCACACGGATTGCAGTCATCAAAGGTCACCTGCCCCGTGGGTGACCTTTGTTCACCCACGTTCAGGGCACAACCTGCATAACTGTCCTTGCCCACCTTCCTCCAATCCACATGTAAAACCCAGGGCTAGGAGCAAAGATGGCTTTGTTTTGGTTCACTCTGGTTCCTCTTTTTAAAATAAATCCATATTAACTTTTTTTTTTTTTTTTCCTGTTCACCTCTTTTTGCATCCCCCACAGGCCGCATCCATCCACCCAGCTCAGCTTGGACTCGCCACTTCCTTTTCTTAAGACTGACACATTAACCGCTATGAGCATCCTTCTTTT
The DNA here is from genome assembly GCA_963693515.1 of Pipistrellus nathusii. Classification (NCBI taxonomy): domain Eukaryota; kingdom Metazoa; phylum Chordata; class Mammalia; order Chiroptera; family Vespertilionidae; genus Pipistrellus; species Pipistrellus nathusii. Next base: position 49,709,197 of record OY882870.1, on the reverse strand, counting down.
TGCAGTTCCACAAAGCTCAGGCTCTTAACGTTCATGCTTTCCATAATTCTCTGTGCAATGTTTTAGCCATTTCCCCTGTTGGATACTTCCCAGATCCATTTAAATATGAGAACTTACGGGCTGTGGCTCTATAAAATGTCCTGTCTTCTTCCTCTCCTCTTTCTCCTTCCCCTTTTCAGTAGACCCTATGAATATGCTAATTGTAAAGTAGCGGTAGTTTTAGGCCAGGGGTCGGCAAACTCATTAGTCAACAGAGCCAAATATCAACAGTACAACGATTGACATTTCTTTGGAGAGCCGAAAACCGACTTCTACACATGGGCCATGAAGTTTCAATTGCACTGTACGTGCACGCCCGCACGTGGTGTTTTGTGAAAGAGCCACTCTCAAGGAGCCAAAGAGCCACATGTGGCTCGTGAGCCGTAGTTTGCCGACCACTGTTTTAGGCTTACCTGGTTTGGTGCACGTGAACAGTTCTTACTAATGATAATGGTGGGATGTCAGATTTGATGATTTGACTGGGGATTGAACAAAAAGGCATTGTCAATGCAACTCTTACGTTCCCTGACTCCACTGGCTGGTTCTGAGTTGGTCTTGATTACTCACACAGCTGCCACATGGCTTCATTTTGCTGTTCGTCCTCAGTTACTTTTCTCTTTGACCTACAAAAGTTCCACTTAAAAAAATATGTTTTTATTGATTTTTTTTTTAAGAGAGAGGAAGGGAGAGGAAGAGAGATAGAAACATTGATCGGCTGCCTCTTGCATGCCCCTGTGGGGGATTGAGCCCATAAACCGAGCATGTGCCCTGAGTGGGCAAGCTCATTGCCACACCAGCCGGGCGTAAGTTCCATTTTTTATCATGATAGCTTGACACTGAGCGGCCTCAGCTTCAATCCTGACTCTTCTAACGAATGGGAGGCAATGGCCGTGGCTTGTTACCCTGCATGGCCTCAGTTTCCCCAAAAGCGAAGAGGGAGGATCAGACTCTCTCCCAGCTCCAGCAGCCCATGGAATTGAGAAGTTGTCTCTTGCTATGCACCCTGCGTTAAAGAAAGAAAAGCAGACAGGAGCCACCACCCTGCTGCTTTTTCTTCTGACGTCTCTTTTGCCTATTTCATTATGACTCGACGGAAGTGGAGTGAAAGACGGGCAGGGTTACAAAAATGATTGTCTCCCTCGTTAAATGGGGGGAAGGGGGTTTGCACTGCTTCTGAGCCCTCCCTAAGGGTGGTCTCCAACTGGTCCTGGCTGATGCCCAGATTGACAAGCCTACCGAGAGAGCTTCTGGCTCAGTAGGCCTGCGTGGGTGGGCCCCAAGACGGCGTTTCTATCCACGTGTCACTGGTACCGCTGGTCTGGGCATCACGCTTTGAGAACCAAAAAGCTCCATGGGACCAGGCTCAAAGCTTGTGACTCTTGAAGGTCAGAGTCTCACCATGACCTCTTTCCCATGTGCCTGCCTGGCTTTCCCATTCAATCAGCACCTCACTTCCATCCACTTGGGATAGGATAAGGGCACCTGTGATCGGACTGGGAGCCTCAGCCCCCAAAGCACAATTAGTGGGTGCAGGTGTGGGCGCCTGAAACTAGCAGGGCCAATGAGCCTCTTCCAGGGGAACCTGGAATTGAAACTGCGAGAGTTCAGCGTCTGGGTCTGGCAGCTCTCTGTGGCAGACACCCTCAGCCGGTGGAAGTGGGAACAAAGAAAGCTCATTTGCAGCCCAGGAAGAGAAAGGCAGAGATGGGAGAGGAGAGGTGAGTGAAGGAGCACGCAGACTCCCATTTCCGCGGCGCCCATCTCTGTCGGCTGCCCATCTTCCAGGCCCTGCGGCGCCTCTGTCTTTCAGATTCCCCAAAGAGCCTTGTGTCCTTGAAATAAAGTCCTCCCTCTTTTGGCTTCCACCAGCAGCTTCCCCAGGAGGGGTTTGTGAAAATACATGGCTGGGTGTCGTCAGAATTTCTGATTCGGCAGGTCTGCCTTTTTTATCAAATTCCCAGTTAACTGGATGCTGCCGGGAACCTAACTTTGAGAACCACTGACTCACCCATGTCTCTGTTTGTGTGCTAAGAGCTAGAGAGCATCAGTTCGGCCTCGTGCTCTTCCAAGTTTAACTGTCGTGGCCTACGGAGTTTAACTCCTCAATCCCCACATGCCCCTTGGGGAGAGGGAGGTACAATGACCAGTTTAAAGATGAGAAAGCCTTGGTTGTGGGACGTTACATGCCTGATGTCCCTCACAGGGGCCAGCGCTGGGGAGTTGAGCCAGGCCTGTCTGACTTGGAAGCACATGTTCTTAACTTGTACTTCAATTTCACTTCCCATTCTGGCCAAACTGGTCTGTTGCCACCTTCTGGGGACATGGCCCACACCCCAGACTTCTGTGCCTTTGCTTACGCTGGCCCTGTCTGGTGTGCTTCTCTGCCACGGGCTCTGCTCCGTCATCCTCAGAGGCCATTTCAAAGGCTCCCTCTCCTGGGAAGCCCCTCTGGGTTTCCTGCTGTCTCCCTATGCCCAGTCCAGGCTGTTGATAACGCCTTCCTCCTTACAGCGTTCTCTGCACTTTGTCTTGCATCTTAACCGCTTGTTTCCCCAGCTCCATTGCATGAGGCTGTGAGCTCCTGGAAGGCTTGGACTGGTGTTGGTTTGGGTTTGCATTCACTCCCCCCTCCCCCCAGCACCTGCCCAGGGCTCAGGCACACAGGCATTCAGCAGAAGTCTGTTAGGTTAAACTTGGTGTGGGCTATGCCCCTGAGAAAGGAGTCTACCGTGACTATGGGGCGTGTTTAGGGAGAATGTCGGTGGGAGGGATGGACAGGAAGTAGGACCAGGAGGTGGGAGGAGCTAGGCAGCCCTGCAGTTTCAACAAAGCCCCTGGGAAGCAACGGATGAAGGCTGTCCTGGAAAGCGGATATGACTTGGGGCAAAGTGATTGTTTTTAATCAAAGCGCTTCCAAAAATAAAAGGCTGGCAGCTGAGGCTGTGTTGGCAGCACTCCCTGACCCAAGGGGAATGGACCCATCAGCTCTGAAGGGGACCTTGGGTGCAGTATGATGGCCACTGCACCCTCTGAGATGCCACTGTCCTGGAGCTTCCCTTCCAGTCCCTGCTGCCTGCTTTCTGCATCGTGTACTCAACTCAGGCATTTGGGGTGGTCCTGCCTGGCAGATCACACCAGCCAATCGCCACACCCACACCCCTGACTTTGTTATTAACTGTGATTCTGTTGAGGACAGCCTCCCTTGCAGCTAGAGGTGGCCATGCGGCACCATACTGGCCAATGAGACCAAAGTCAAAATGTACTGGAGGTTCCTGGGAAATTTTTCTTTCCTGGTATTGTCACTGCTCCTTCCTTCTCCTCTTAGTTGGTTTCTTCTTCTTCTTCTCTTTTTTTCTTCCTTCTTAGAATGCAAATAAGAAGCTGGTGGTGGACCAGCCATCTGGAGCTCGTGTGGCAACCAGAGGGACGAGAGCTTTACTCTAGGATGGCAGAAAGAGAGCCGGATGAAGCAGCTGGGGCATCAGTGTGGGTAAGACAAGGCCATAATTAGTCAAGCCTCTCACCCCCTGTGGCTGAGTTTCCGTTGTGTGCAGGTGGGGGAGACTCAGCCAGAAGGCGCTGGAGTGCCCACTCCTGGTACTATGGCTGCTGTCTGTGCTGACGCTTCAGTGCATTGTTTCGGTACATATGGTCATCTAGAAATACACGGGCTGAAGCTGGCTTTTTCTCTGCTGTGAAGCCTCCTCATTATGGCTTTCTGCCTGGTAAAGCAGAGCTGTGCCCTGGGTTGGATCATCCCAGGAGAGTTTGATGGACAGAGGGTAGGCGGGACGGCTGTGTGCTCCTGACTTCCTGTGTGTGAAGTATTTGAAATGGGCCTTGAGCGCTTCACCTGCTTTTCCACCCCCGCACTCCTAAATCCACTCCAAATCCACAGTTAAGATTTCTCCAAGGCCCAGCTTGTCCATGAAGCTTCCAGTAGCAGCCCCACTCCAGGCCGAGTCTCCCTTCTGCCCCATTGCCTTTACCAGTGTCCTCAAACTGTCCTGTGCCTGCATGTTTTCTGGGGATCTTGCTGAAAGTGCAGGTTCTGATTCAGTCTGTCTGGGTGAGGCTTGATATCTGGCCTTTCTGATAAGTAACCGGATGATGTGGATGTTGCTGGTCCACCAACCTCACGTCCACCAGGGGGGCCCACATCAGACCAGTGAGTGCTGAGGCTTCATGTGGAGACTCGGTCTTACATCTCCCCTGCATGTCCCATAATGCTTTCTGTGCTCAGTGCGGCTTCCATGGCATTGCTTTCTAAGTGTTTGGTGGGGACCATGGGAACTATCAGAAAGACACACACACACACACACACACACACACACACACACACACATCTCCCCAAACATAACCTAGTTCCTCAGACCCTCATGGATTGGAGTCACGATCATGGAGAGAATAAAATGTCTTTGCCCGTCTCTCAGCCTCCCTCCCCCACCTCAGTTCTGATTCCTGTGTTGAAATCCCCTCTCTTCACCTGTCCTTTTGCCTTTTCGTCTCAGCTTCCGCAGAAAGACCGAAACTAGCAACCTTTGAGTTTAAGTCCTTAGAGTAATTCCCTTCTTGCAGGTTTTGAATTGTCGGCATGACTCATCTCTCCCCTGCTGTTTGACAGTCTGCATTTCCTGGCCCCTTCTCACCCCCAAGCCCACCCACTCCTGCGACCTGTCAGTTGCTTCATCCAGTTTCCCTGAGAGACTCCCCACCTTGCTCTGTCATAGTGACCTTCCCTCTGGGGCAGAGGAACTGGTTGATGCCTCCCCGGTGCGCACCTTCCTAGCTGCTTCTTGGTATTTCACGCACAGCTGCAGCTGCCGCTCTTGTGCTTTCTGCAGGAGACCCACATATCCTCCAGGGGAAACGGATGGCTCACGGGTCATGGAGGCTACACACACACACACACACACACACACACACACACACACACACACACACGGGCTGCAACCATGACATAGTTCAGAAACTGGTCCAAGCCATTGTAAGGAACACATGCAGATCGGCTGGCAATGGAGAAACTGGGGACTGGCCTGGACTCAATGCAGGAAAGTGGCTGGGCTGTGGACTTGCATCTGGAGGAGTAGGTGCATATGTAGCATTTTACCCCGGGCCCAACGGGGTGTCCTGACCCAGGGCCCTGATTCCATTCAAACCACTCAGTCCATGGGGTGGAGGGTGGTGGTAAAAGGATAGATGTCATCTAGACTGGCATCCAAAACCCAGCTGATCTGTCCTCCTGGGCCACACTGCAGATTGGGAAGGCTGAGGACAGCCAGGGCAGGGGGACAGCACCTTCCACAGTCCCTCAGAGATGAACTAGACTACCTAGGGGTTACTATCAAACCGGAGTTGGAAATCACTGTCCCAGAGCCTGAGGGGGGCGGAGTTTCTCTTTCCTTCCCACGAAGGCAGCCTGGCACGGGGTACGAGCTAGACTCTGGGGACATGCTGTTTTAGGTGGCGGGTTTGAAAGGGGGTACACATGCTTTCACCTTTGTATGATTACATTTGAACGTGTGCTGAAAGCAGCCTTGTAATCTGGTTGTTAATCTAGAATGGTTTGCTTTGCTAGAAGCAAGCATTTGGAGGGGAAACCTGCTCTCTGCGGTATGAAGTCGATTCCTTATCTCATCAAGGTGTGCCTTTCAATGTGTTATATTGAGTTTACTTTTTGGTCTATTTTGTTCTGTAATATTTTGAAGAAGTTATATAAGCAGATATGTTTGTCTTTTCTACCCTCTGGATTCCTGTGTTGCTGTTGTTAGTCTAAGGAAAGCCATCAATATTTGTGTGTTCCAGAAGTTTCTTCCTCATAGGGTTTCAAGACGTAGGAACATGCAAAGTTGTAGCAATGTTTTCCTTGTTGTGCTCACTGTGGCTGTTAGACCCTCTCAGATAATATTAAGTTATAAAGGTGATGGCTGGCATCCATATATGGTTCCTGAAATGAATTGGCTTAGTTTTAATATTTTATCATTTGGGGTGATGCTTTTAGGGGATTTTCGCAATTGATCTCATTACACATTGTTCTACAATTGTCTCTCTTTTAGAAATCATTGCTGCTATTTTATCAAATAATTTTTCAGTAGCTCTTAATGCAATCCTTTGGCTTTTGTTCTTTTATCAATTAATCCAATACAGAGATTTTCAACCTTTTTCATCTCATGGCACACGTAAACTAATTGCTATAATTCTGTGGCATACCAAAAATATTATATTTTTTTGCCCATCTGACAAAAAAATGGTATAATTTTGGTTCATTTACATCTTATGAATATTGTTGTGTTGGCTGTTGTCATTTTTTAAATTTGACAAACTAAGGGAAAAGAGATCAGTGCCCCTGACTAAAGTCAGGGATTGCATGTTTTAAAATATTCATGGTTGAAAATCAGTGGTCTAATGCATTAAGGGAACAGGGCTCCTAATTTGGGCTGCTTTTAGGGTTCAGATAACATTAATTGATCATAGAATAGTATTCTTTTGCTCTGCTGTTGGCTTTTATTCACTAATGCTTTGACTTTGACTTATGAACCCATAAGCAAATATATATGTATTTTTTTATATTGATATATAGTTGTATCCTATCTGAATCCTATCTTTAAAATAGACTGGCCTCACAAAATAAGATGGGAAGATTTCCATCTTTTTCTATGAGCTGCAACAACTTAAATATCATAGAAACTACCTATTCTTTAAACATAATGTGGAACTTAGCTGTGAAAACATTTGCTTTTGGTATCTTTTTTTAAAGATAGAAACTAGTTCACCTTCCTAATTTTTCTATGTGAATTAATCTATTAGTAGTTTCACTTCTTCTTGGATGAATTTTGATCATTTAAATTTTCTAAGAGATCTTCCATTTCCTCAGGGTTTTTAAGTGTATCACATAGTGATGGATGTGGAATTCACCTATGCTTATTCACCCCTCCCACATTTGTGACTATGTCCCCTGTCTTATCCCAGATGAATGGGCAGTTCACAGAAGAACAAATCCAAATGGTTACAAAAGTAACACAAACGTGTGCCAGCACACAAAGTCCACTGAAAGGGAACCGCACCCTGAGCACCTCACAGGAACCACATTGGAGGAGTGGAACGCCTGGCGTGATGAGTTGGTGCTCAGCAGGAGAAGCGAGAGCTTTCCTCAGACACTGTCTATGAACAAGAAGTGGTTGGTGTTGTTTCAGAAGCTAAACTGGCAGGGTCTTTCAGATGCAATGTACATGCCTTGCACCCCACCAATCCCACTCCTGGAAATCAATGCCATTGAAATAACAGTACCAGAGTGAGGGCCAGTTATGTAAGAAATCCAGCTGCCCAGCTGTGATCACCTGGGGAGAGGAAGATTTGGCCTCTCAGCCATGCCTATGATGGGGCCAAAACTGTGAGTGGAGCTGTCTGCATTCTCTGTCTCAACAGCCCGGGAAAACAACACACACACACACACACACACACACACACACACACACATATACTCTCTCTCTCTCTCTCTCTCTCTCTCTCTCACACACACACACACACACACACACACACACACACACACACACATACTCTCTCTCTCTCTCTCTCTCTCTCTCTCTCTCTCTCTCTCTCTCTCACACACACACACACACACACACACACACACACAAACACACACACACACACAGACACACACCACTCAACACTTGTTCCTTAGGAAGTTTTAAATCTTGAACAAACTCTTGTCTGTACAGCATACTTGACCAAATCCTGGTTGCCTCTCTCAGAATAGTTAACTAGCTTCTCTGAGTCTCCTTTCTTCAGTCCCACCCAGGTGTCCTGTGATACCAAATCAAACTCCCTAATGTAGCCCTACATTCATGTCTACATCATAAATAACTTTTTGAAGTTAGTTTCTTCAAAAAGCTACTAAAACTGATGCTTAAGTTCTAAATGGATGTATTGCTAGGATGCACAAGAAGCTTATGGAATGGAAGGATAAGCAGGACTGTCTGGTGTCTGGAAGAACAGGGACTGGAAACTCGGGCACCTCAGCAGTGGGGCTCCCGGGGCCTGCTCCCTGGAAACCTGCCTCAAGATAACTCAGTTCTGTTTACCTTTGGTTCCAGACCATTTTCATTGAGAGGGTCAAAACTATTCTATTGGAAATGTTTAAATCTGATCATGCAGTGTGGGTCATCCCCAAAGCCAGGAAGCAGAATAGCTGAGCATGGCCACTGTGGGAATTTATATAAGCTGATGACAGCTCTCTGGGTGTTTATCACAGTCCACCTCTTGCCTACATGCAAACATACACTTGATCTTTTTTTCCCCCTCCTGATTATGCAAAGGTGACCCAGGATACCAGGATAAATGTGAAAGCACTCAGACCCTCCATGGGGACCTGGGGGTGGGAGTGGTGGGTGGAGAACAACTCAAAGTCAGCACCCTCTGCTGCACCTAGAAATGAGTTCTCAAGTTCACTGTCATCCAAGTCCATGTGAGGTCAATGTCTATTGAACTTTCACTATGAGCTCCTATTGATCATCTGCAGCCTACGAACCAACATTGAAGTTAACTGCAGCCAGCATAACTCACACACAATAACAGGAGGAGTAAAGGAGAAAGAGAATTACAGACAGTAATAATCAGACTTATTTTGCAACCGGGATGGAAGACCCACCCTCCACTCCTGTTTCCTATTTCCTTTCCTTTGGTCACCACCTCCACGGGTGGAGTCACCCAATCTTTCACTCCTCAGTCATCTGAGACCTGCCTGCATAGGATGGTGGTCGTTTCTGTTAAACTCCTACTTTGAGGTAGAATAATACAAGGAAATGCCTAACATGTTTTCCTACATTTCACGCATATGGTATATGTGCTTCTGAAATATATATGTTTTTTTCTTTTCTTCCCGCCCCCCTTTTTCTAATTGAGTAAGGAAATGGCAGTTGGTCAGGTGGCATTCTCAGTTTCCAATTGAGAACTTTTGGGGTACCTTGGGCACTAAAACTTTAAAACAGTGGAACTTATTGGTATGAGGACAGGAAGTAATAATTAGGTAAGAACATGAGGTGCCACTACCTCCTGCTTCTCCCCGCATCTCCACATGTGGCCCCTGGAACTGTGCACGCAGGCTGTGGTTCAGAGGCTAGGTCATCACTATCGTCCAAAATGTCTCCGTTGGTAGCTTAGCTAAATGTTTACATAATTTAAAATATTGATTGACTTTTCAGTCATTAAGAAAAGGAAAAGTATTCCACCAATACATATTTAGGCTTCTTCTAAGGCTTCCTGAAACACTTATAGTTCGTGAAAAGACCACACTAATGTTACTCTTTTCTTTTTTAAACCACATGAATCATGAGACTAAATAGCACACGGATTTTGACAAGCACCCAGTAGAGATATAACTCATCTAAGAATTCGCTGCTATACAAAGTGGGGGTTGAGGTGATAGAAGATAGGGGGAAAAGATGATTAAAAGAATCTAATGTTGGCTTTAGCTTTGACCTCAGTCATCAAAAGGGCAAAAAAGCTAGATGCTTGCATCATCATCATTTCGGGGATTTCTGAGCTTATGCATGATCAGTGGTCATGTGATCATGTAGGTTTTCATCATTTCAGTGCATGCAACACAAGCACAGGTTCATTGTAAATAACTGAATATTCACTTCCAAATGTAACAAAGCATTTGGATGTAACTTAAAGTGAAAAATTTCCTTACGTGTGTTATATGTTGAAATTATGTCAACCAATTGAAACACAAATGTACATTAAACATTGAAAGAGTAAAATGCTGCAAATTAATGACAATATAAGCTGTCAATATTATGTGCAAAAATTAAGATGCTTCAAATGGTTAAATAAATTTTAAAAAGATAGAGTGGAGTTAAAACAAGTAATAAGATGCCTGGCAGGCATGGCTCAGTGATTGAGTGTCGACCTGTGAGTCAGGAGGTCATGGTTCAATTCCTGGTTAGAGTACGTGCCTGGGTTGCAGGCTTGGTCCCCTGTTGGGGGTGTGCAGGAGGCAGCCAATCAATGATTCTTTCTCATCATTGATGTATTTCTATCTTGCTCTCCCTCTCCCTTTCTCTCAGAAATATATATATATTTTGCTGCATGTCCCAGCATCAGACATTACTTGTTTTGTTTTTTTTAAACGATAAGTAATAAGAGACAGTACATGTTATCTGAATGCTATAGGAAGCATATTGTGTCAGTGTTGGGCTGAGAGATGTTTACAAATATAAATAACATTAAAGGGTAGGATAGAGATTATGGAGATTCAATTATATAATTTTCGTATTTGCAGCTTTTGACTTGCTAGAATTATTCATAAAATTAAACAAATGACCTTTAAGAACTGTAGTTAATTTTTAAGTTCGTCAATTCAATTTCAGCCAGAATCTTTCCAGGAGATTTTCTAAGTGAGAATTCTTCTCATCTTAACAAAAGCAGAATGACAAGAGTCCCACCTCAAAATTTCACAAAAGGACTCCAGAAGAATATACAAAAATATCCATGATAAACCTTCTTTGATCCAGGCATAAAGAGAATATATAAGGCATCAAGAAGAAGGAAAAAATGTTGAGGAAAGAAAGAAATCACAAAGCATATTTTATTTCACTAGTCAAACAATCAACTTCACAAGAATGTTTTATCTTTCAAGACATAGCCTTCATCTTCAAAAGACAACTGAAAGCATAGAGGTTAAAATCTAAACAGAAACCTTATCACAATGATTGCTAGAGATTGCCAACCCTTTTCAGAAATAGAAAGATTTTGAGATTTGTCCAGTCTGTGAATTCTAGATGCAAAGATCCTTCTAGAAGACATTTGACTGTTACGGTTCTGTGCATAAAAGGATTCCTGATAATGCTGACCATGCTGGTCCTACTGGGCTTGTGCCCTGTGCATCTGATGCTGGGACATGCAGCGACAACCAGATATCTCTTTCTAAAAACATTTTTTATTGATTTTTAACGAGAGAGGAAGGAAGAGGGAGATGAGGGAGAGAGAGAGAAAGAGAAACATCGATGAGAGAGAAACATTGATTGACTGCCTCCTGCACACCCCCTACTGGCAACCCAGGCCCGTATCCTGACTGGGAAGAAAACCAGTGTCCTCTGGGTGCATGGGATGAAGCTCACACCTGCTGGGCAGGTATCTCTTTCTGTAAAAGTTTGAGGTCACAGAGGAATCACACTGAAACACAATAGGCTTTTAGTTATCTGCTTGTCAAGAGATTGCTGGGTCTCAAACAGATAGCAACACAGTGAATCTGAAAGAAAAAAAGATGTATCAGATGGAAAATCAACAGAGTGAAAATGTTCTGCAGTTGTTATTGAAAATGGAAAATGATGGTGGAGCGATAAGTGGCTTGTGGATCACCAGCATGCGGTGTTTTGATGGCACCTTTCAGTGGGGCTTTCTGGAAGTCCCTGTAACAGCACATCAGCAGAAATGCTGGTCACGCACAAAAGGCATGGAAGGCCAGGTGTGGCACTCGGGCTTTAGCAGAAGGTAAACCGTGCGACATATGGAGATAGTGAAACTGCCTTAGCGACACATGGAGATAGTGAAACACACTTAGCCCAGGGGCACAGCACCCATGCTGGTTGGAAAGGCTGTTTGGCGAAAAGAAGGTGTAATGCACGTTCCAGATGACAAGACTGGGGAGGAGAACTTGCTCGCAGCCAATAGTTGTGGAGAAAATAGCTGGTTTCTGAAACCCACTAAAGAAGTCATCTTGAAAGCAGTGCGCTGCTGACTCGGCGTGGCTGAGAGGACCCTGCCATCCTTCCCCTCCAGAGGCGGGTGTGTGACAGCTGAGCAGCAACCTGGGACTGTTCATTAAAACACCAAATGCCTCTTACTCCCACCGATCCCCACCTTCCCTGGGGTTTGACATTCAGATCGAGTCAGGGGGAGAGATCAACCAAGGGACTTGTGTGCATGGATATGAGCCTAATCAATGGACACAGAAAACGGGGGGTGGGGCATGAGTGGGGGTGGGGAGTAATGAGGGAATAAGGACAGATATGTAATAATAATAATAATAATAATAAATTAATAATAATAAAAAGCACAGAATACCAGTTACATTGCTCCACGGCCTATTCTTAGATTCAAGGTTTAAGAACCAGCTTTTCTCAAGTGCTTGTATGGAACCCCAAGTGCATGGAAAACTAGGAGAGATGGATAAAAGGAAAGTGAAGGCAGTAATCATGAGCTATGTCTTTGCTTGCGGTCCCCAGAAGGCAGAGTCCCAGGTCCAGGCTCAGGTGCTGGAGTTTCTTTCATCCAGGAATGTGATCATCCGGTATTGTGATCTCAGGCTGCAGAGGTGAGGAACAGGGTAGAAAGCAGGGAAAGAGGAAGGACCAGGACCAGGATGCCTGGCGGCCATCACCACGGGTGCTGGCAGCTGTGAGACGCTTCTCCAGACTGTTCATCTTGGGGATGGAGCTGGACACGTTTCCTCATCAGCTCCAATCTCTCACTAGTCAAAGCTTTGTCCCAGTGGACGTCAAGTCCCCTGCACGTTCAGTTTGCATGTGTGGGTGCTGAGTGTCAATGGACGAGTCCTGGGACCATTGAGAGGGTGGCCCAGCCCGGACCAGGTGCCATCAGGCTGCACCTGTGCAAGGCAGCTGGAACCCACAGCAGAAAAGGCCACCGGGCTGAGAAGCTCCCAGTTGTCCATATAGTCAGATTCTGAGAACACAGTCACAAAGTGTCTTCTTCAAGCAGTGCACAATGAAATCGCATTATCACCAGCGATGATATCTTTAACGCCAAGATTTGGAAAGGAGACCAACTGTCATCTTAGTGGGTTACCATGAGAGATAAAGAAAGGAACGCCAACATGGCTGTGAGCACTTTCCCATCCTGACAGTGAAACACCAAACCGCTCCTCCACCAACCTCGGTTGGAAGCCAGGGACTATATCGTATCTCACAGGTGCTGGGTGGTGACCACAGGAGCCACTGAATGCTGACAGTCCTAAGAAGCGATGCCACGCTTTAAAATGACAGCGCTCACTTTTAATATGACATTGCAGTTATCATAGCATGCTCAAAAGAGATCTCAGATCATTCTTAAATCCCATCATTTCCCCCCCCTGTGATGGTGACCAACAGTCTTAGCCTTAACATGGCCAGGTTCTGAGGTTTAGCGAACACTGGGCCACTCAGCATTTCCCTAAAACGTGCAGTCTGTTGGCCTCTAATTTAATATTGTTCTAACCATTGTTTAGTGACTGTATTAGACAGTGTTTGATCTTTGTTTGAGTTACTAAGAAGTACAGGGTCAAGTGCATGTTTACTGCTTTCAATGGTCAGGGCCTTAGTGTATGCAATGGGAATTAATTCTGTTATGGCTGAATCTGACTCTACTGTTCCTGTTTTCTATTTGCTCTTATTTCCTTATCTAATAATATCACATTTTTAAAGTTACTTTTTATGACAGTTATCATAGAGCATAACAAGCAATTAGAAATAACATCTCCAGCTCCATCCCTGCCCACTCATCCAAGGCAACCACTTTCATTTCTTTTGGCCATTTCTCCTGGTGCTGACCACCGCGTTGTTAAGTAATATGCTTATACTGCAACCTCACAGTGTATCAGTTTTTGACATTATTTGTTGATTTCCTATTCGTGTTTTCCTACTCATTGTTCTCTTTCAAACCTTGTGTTAACTTTTCTTTTAAAATTTCTGATATTATATGTTTAATTTCCTCTTTTCTGATTGTTCCCATTGTGCCCTGACTGAATTCCTGACCTGGAAATTATATAAGACTGTAATGACTTGCTTCAGCAAGGAAACCAAATTTAGGAAAACACACATGATTGAATCACTCTCAGATTTAGTTGCAATACTCTACTGTTATTCTCCAAGACCCATCCGTTTTTTATGTCACTCAATGGGAGAATTAAAAGGAGATATGAGCACTACCCAGTGTGGCTCAGTTGGTTTAGTGTCATCCCACGCACCAAGAGGGAGCCAGTTTGATTCCCATTGAGGGCACATGATGGATTGTGGGCTTAATCTCCAGTAGGAGGCATACAGGAGTTTCTTTTCTCTCTCTCTCTCTCTCTCTCTCTCTCTCTCTCTCTCTCTCTCTCTCTCTCTCTCTCTCTCTCTCTCTCTCTCTCTCTCTCTCTCTCTCTCTCTCTCTCTCTCTCTCTCTCTGTCTCTCCCTCTCTCTTCCTTCTCTCTAAAATCAATAGAAACATAGTTAAAAAGGAGGTTTGATAGGAGCTTCTAGGTGTGCCTCTTTCTCATCTATGAGGGGACACTAATATGCTATTTCCCCTGAGGAATAGTGTGTTTGTTTTGATTGGCAGGACAGGAAGTCTCCAATGGCTTCTACATGGATGATCCTCTCAGAGTAACCTTTTTCTACTGTCTAAAAGCAAGTGTGAGAATCCCACCCTTTGCTGACCCTATTTATCCCTGAACTGCACTTAGGGACTAATGAAAAAAAATCACAAAGTGGGTTCAGGGTCTATTCAGTCCATAATGACACAAGGTCGCATCAAAACTCTATCACCTGGCTCTCATGAGCACCTACTCTGTGCTGACCTCAATGATTTCCTGGGTTATTATTTGTTTATTTATTTTTAACACTATACTATTTGCAAAGATTCTCTCTCTCTCTCTCTCTCTCTCTCTCTCTCTCTCTCTCTCTCTCTCTCTCATTACTGTAATTTACAACTGGCATCCAATGATGCCTAACAAGTTTGAGTATCACTTTTCCCAGTACATGTGATTCCAGCAAAGTGGCTGCAGGACCACTTGGGAAAGGCTAGAGTGAGGGTTCTCACGAGTGGCGATAGCATAAAGCTTTTCCTCAAAGATGTGTGGTTTCCTTATCAGCAAGAGGGTGGTTTGTGAAATGACCCTCTTCTGAGAATTTGGAGAGAGGCCAAGTTCTCAGAAGTTCTCTTTAAATCAACTCAAGACAGGCCTGGTTTGGGCCAGACCTAACATTTTCAAGAATTCCTGGGATTGCATGGTGAATGAACACGCTCAGGGGTTTCTGGATGCCAGTTGACTCCTTGTGCCCTGATCGCCACCCTTTCTCTGTTGGCTTTTATAACAGCTGCACCTATGTTGTTTCTGGCAGGTTGAACATCCACACTTAGTGTATTTCCTAATACACTATACACTAAGGTCAAGGACTTGAGGTCAAGGATTGTATTTGAATTACAGCTCCTCCCACTGCCATTCCAGATGACCTTCCTCTCCAATCTTGTCTTCATGACAAAGGAGAGTAGGCTTTTCTCCACTAGACTGATCAGAACCCACATGATAGAGGTAACATAGTGTTCCAGTCATCTAAGTTATTCCAAGGGATTCTGGCCTTTTATGCTCACCTAACATGGACCAGTATTTGGTCCAAATCTATAGTAGCCCAATCAGAAACCTCTTAGACTTTCCTTAGCCATTGAGTTCAGTGTTTCTGGTGAGTGCTCATACCAATAAATTCAGCCCAATCCAAAAGTCTGTCCTGCCCTCTTTTATGAAGCACTCTCAAAGTTCAAACTCAGCTTTTTGATACAACATAGGAAACAAGTCTTGAAATTCCTTAGGGAATCGTCTTCCTTGCTCTGAATCTGCATGTTATCTTCTGGGCCATGTTGAATTGAACTCCGATTTCCTAAGTGAGCGTGAAGAGCGGTACGTGGGATGAGCTGTGAACTTTCTCATGCTCGGGAAAACGGCATCGTTGGGGATGCGGGGTGTAGAAGACAGCGTGTCCGAGGGCACAGGAGGCTCAGGGCTTCCCACATCCTCTGCGTCCTTCCAGATATTCCCAGCCCCACGGATTCTCCCTCTGTCTCAATGCTTTCCATTCATACATGGTGTTCTCTTGACTACGCAGGGAGGGCCTGCTGTGGCTCGGCATTAGCGAGGGCCCCCTAGTGTTCCCATTTCCCACTGCAATTGTAATTGCAGCTGGTTTTAGCAAATAAAAGGACCATTTGAAGCTAATTTGCCAGGAAAAACAGAGCCAAGAAGAACCTTGTCCTACCTGAAAATTGAGAGGCTTCCCTCAGTTCAGAAAGTCTAGACTGCATCTGTCTATCTCTCTCTCTGTATATTTGAAATAATTGCTTTCCCTCCTTTGCCTTATTTCTCAGCCAGGATCTGGGTCTCTCACAACTTTTTAAACCCTGCAGGCTTGTCCTGAAAATTTATGTGAGCTTCATGTACACACGAGAGGGCTGACATTTGGAAGTTTTAAATTTGTCACCCGTATGTTGAACCAACAGGACCCACGTGGTATAAACAGAAAGAATATTTATCACTGGGTCTTGTGTCCCTTTAAATTGAATT
The DNA here is from genome assembly GCA_963693515.1 of Pipistrellus nathusii. Lineage (NCBI taxonomy): Eukaryota > Metazoa > Chordata > Mammalia > Chiroptera > Vespertilionidae > Pipistrellus > Pipistrellus nathusii. The sequence continues at coordinate 49,692,839 of OY882870.1, read as the reverse complement.
GGAAGGTGAAGTTCTAGCCTCAGGGAAAACTTGGGCAGTCCCATGACTTTTGTCATCACACTTAGATCCTAAAAGTCCCCTAACCACTTGAAGTCACAGAAGAACAGAGTTTTAATTCAGAAATATTAATAGAACTACCCAGGGGATCTAAGCAGCTTGTCTATAGACTTCACATCCTGACTTTCTCCCCCAACCTGGTTTCCCTGGTTAAGATGCAACTCTCCAAGCCCAAGACCCTGCGAGAGGTGGGTTGTTAGGATTAAGAAACTTCTCTAAAGGACAAAAAAGTGAATATTTTAGAACGTGTGGGTCATGCAATCTTTGTTGTAATGACTCAACTATGTCATGGGACAAAAGCCACCCAGCCAATTGGTGAACAATTGAGCGTGGTCATGTTCCAGCGAATTCATGGTGCAGGCACGGGCCGGATGTGGCCTGTGGCTCACATTACACCCACCCCTCGATCAGATCAGTGCATAGAGAAAGAGAGTGGTGACCCTGCCTGGACTGGGGTTTTACCCAGGGGCAGAAGCGGAAGAAAACCCAGCGAAGTTATTGGTAGCCCACAGGCTAGGAAAGAGAGGAACCTGCTTTGTTCGGGAGAAGTCACGACTAAAAGTTTAGTTCTGGAATTTGAAGAAAACCCAGAAATTCAAATTGGGAAAGGATCACCTATTTTTTATTTTTATTCTTAAATAGCAGAGTATGATGCTCAACACAAACGAGGCGGAACAGGAAGTCCACGCTGCAGTGTGTTCATGATCCCCTGCCATTGTCAAGGTCAGACGGTCCCACCATCTGTGTAGTGCCTTTTGGGCCACTATGTCTTCCAACCAGTGGACTCCCCTGACTGGGCACCACCCTCACTTCCATCTTTTGCTTCATGAAAAAGTGGTTCACAAACCAGTTTGAATATGTTGCGGACGCTCCAGCTTCCCGGGAGCATTTTCCCAAACTAGGCAGGCCCTGGGCCAGAGTGCTGGGAAATCAACATCCCCAGGAGCAACCCTGGGGAGTGCAAAGTAAATACCCCACCCCGGACTCCTGGAGTGGGATAACAGGTGTGACCCACACTGTTTCTCAGTTTCCTAGCAGTTTTGAGCTCCAGATGCTCCCCGGGGAAGGAGCTTGGTGGTGTGCCCTTTGCTGGCATCTTCCTGTCCCTTCCCCACTCCCTGCTGGAGTTCCTTGCACTTATCAATACCATATAAACCCTTGGCTCTCATACCCTTGCCCAGGCACTGCTCTCGGGAGGACCCAACCTAAGCAGAATGTCACTTTCTCTGCGTCCATTGTGAAACGTCTTCATTCTGCTTTCTGCAGCAGGGTCCCTGGGTCACCTGTCACATTTCATTTCGGTCACTTGAGTCAGATGGGTCTCTTTCTCTGAACAATGAGTGAGTTTTCTAGAAACGGGCCTTGTTTGATTTTGTTTGCATCACCGGCATTTCCCCTGGCCTGTGGCACAGTGTTCAAGGCATGTGTGGGCTGACTACAGGAAGCTGGTTGCGTAGGTAGAGTGGAGGTGAGGGGGGCGAGTTTGAAGGGAATAGCTACACTACTTACCACATGGAGCAGCCACTAGCTTCACGTGACTATTAAAATGGAATAGAAACTGCCCTGGCTGGTGTGGCTCAGTTGGTCAGTTGGTCGGGCATTGTTCTGTGCACCAAAAGGTTGCCAGTTCTATTTCTGGTCAAGGCACATGATTGGATTGTGGGCTCAATCCCCAGTGGGGGTGTGCTGGAGGCAACTGATTGATGTTTTGCTCTCACACTGATCTCTCTCTCTCTCTCTCTCTCTCTCTCTCTCTCTCTCTCTCTCTCCCCCCCCCCCATTTCTCTGCCTAAAAAATCAATTAAAATAGAAAAAAAAATTAAATTTTCAGTTCCTCAGTCACACTGGCCATATTTCAAGTGCTCGTAGCTGCACGTGCTGGTAATGAGTACACTGGATGCTGCAGATGTGCTGGGTTGGGGAGCAGAATGGAGCACCCTGAGGTCATGATGTGATTGTGGGCAGTTTGTGCGGGTCACAAAGCTCCTAAAAGCCTTCAGGGACCAGGGGAGTATCTAAATAAGCACCTCTATCTGGCACTGTAATTCCCTAAGGGCAGACACTACTTCTCAATGAAAGTCTCTCTCTCTCTCTCTCTCTCTCTCTCTCTCTCTCTCTCTCTCTCTCTCTCATGTATGATCTTGGTTTTTGATTTTTTTTTTCAGTCAACCATATATCACTCCTGGTGCTTTGACGTCATGCTGTCTCTTGGCCAAGTTCTTCTCTGGGTGCTCCTGCCCCCTCTCTTCCCAGCTGTTGCTCTTTTGTTGCCTCCACCCTTGCACTTGTCCCCTAACTTATCTCCTGCATGGTGCTGGGACTTCCCCTCCATCCTTGACGTGTGACCTGATCTATCTTCCTAAGGCACCATGTGATAATGTGCTCAGAACCTTTTACTAGCTCCCCTTGCCTTCCCAACAATTTCCTGCTTTGCCTGAAGTTCATGACCCTTCCCGGCCCACCGGTCCCACCCTTCCCTCCACACATGTTCATGCTCTCCCCTCTCATCTTCGTACTGGGCATTTTTGGCTTAAGGTGCCTCTCAAATCCTCTCCCTTGCCAAGCCTCTTCCTCCTTCATAAACCTGCTCAAAAGCCACTTCCTCAACAAAGTCTTCCTCTCTCAGACTCCCCCTTCCTGGCCCAGGCATAGCATCGAGTGTGTTCCTCTTTGCGCTGGTGTTATTTATTTCTGTCTTACACCCCTATTCAAAGAAAGGTTTCCTGGAGGCAAGGATTGTGTTTGTCTTATATATTCTGCATCCTTCCCTTAGCTGAAAGCTATGGTTGTGCATTCTGTCTACGTCACCTCACACACAATCGTTGAATGAGCGGTGAGCCAGGCATTTGGGAGTACAGTATCTGTACATTTCAGGGCTAAGAAGTGTCTATGAGCAGGCCTTTCTTCTCTATACCAAAAATGCCAAATTGCTCTTCTGTTGAGTCACTCATGGGAAATGTGGTCATTTGGTGCGAATAGAAAATCAACTCAGTATTAGAAATGATCATAGCAGGTGTAGCATACCATTATGTTGCTTGAAAGTACATAGCCATAAAATGTAAAAAATAATAATAATAATAATAAAAATAACACTCAACAAACAAGCCCCAGCCGGTCTGGCTCAGTGGATAGAGTGGTGGCCTGTGGACTGAAGGGTCCCAGGTTCGATTCCGGTCAAGGGCATGTACTTTAGTTGTGGGCACAACCCCAGTAGGGGCTGTGCAGGAGGCAGCTGATCCATGTTTCTAACTCTCTATCCTTCTCCCTTCCTCTCTGTTAAAAATCAATAAAATATATTAAAAACAAACAGCTTTTTATCAAGCAAGGAAAGAGCTGGGCACCGTTAGAAGTAACAAAATTGATTTATTGTATTTTGTGAAATACATTTCATTCATGTCAATAGCTCTCTGTATATACAAAGCTTTGCCTGTTTGTAGCTGCATATACTAACTCTAACAGGTGCGTTAAAATGTATGCCAACTCTTCACAAGCAAAGCTCTGCTTTTCAGGGTTGACAATACGTAAAATGGCCAGCCATTGGCCTCTGGTAATGACTCTGTGGTGCATAGCTATACCGCAACCGTTGTGCCTATATTTTTAATGTCCTCAAGAGCTTTTTCAGCGTTCAAAGCACGGATGCCATTGGCTCTACGCGTTCGCTTCATGTGCCCAGCGCATTTTCTGCAGGCAGCTTCCTGCATCCGACCTAGAATACAGCAGAGAGCTCATGCTCCCCTGTCGACGGGGACACCGAGCTGGTTCTCTCCAGTTTCTCGCTGGGCAGGAGCAGGTGGCATTTGCCCAGGCGCAGCACCACCTGCCTGTGGAAGAAGTGGCGCAGGTACTGCCGGAACCTCTCTCCCACGAAGGCGTAGATGATGGGGTTGACGCAGCAGTGCGTGTAGGAGATGACCTCGGTCACCTGCAGAGCAGTGTCCAGTTGGTTGCTCCGCGCACAGTTGATGTCAAAGAAGGCCTCTTGAAAAGTGGAGAGGAGGACCACCAGGTTGAAGGGGGCCCAGAAAATGAAAAAGACCACCATGATGACAAAAATGAGCCGGATGGCCTTGTGCTTTTTCCTGCTGGGGCATCGCATCAGCGTCTTGATGATCCCGGAGTAGCAGACAACCATGATGAGCAGGGGCAGAGCCAGGCTCAAGAGGTTCATTCTCACGGCGTAAAACCGCCTCCAGGTGTCCTCCTCGCCCTCGGGGTACAGGGAGCTACAGAACAGCTTTCCAGACTGCTCCTGGGCCTTTTGGAAGATGAATTCCGGGAGGGCCGCCAGCCCCGCCAGGACCCACGTGAAGACACTGCTTACGATGCCAATAGTGACGGTCCGGGTCCGCAGGGCAAACACGGCGTGGACGATGGCCAGGTACCGGTCTAAGGTCAGCAGGATGATGAAGAAGATCTCCCCGTATAAGCCGACGCTGTAAAGGCCCGAGAGCAACTTGCACATCCAGTTGCCGAACACCCACTCATTCGACTTCAGGAAGTGGATCCAGAAGGGCAACGTGAAGAGGAAGAGCAAGTCACAGATGGCCAGGTTGAGCAGGTAGATGTTGGTCAGAATGCAGAGGCGCCTGTATTTGGTGAGGATCACCACCACCATCACGTTGCCCAGCAGCCCCACCCCGAACACCAGGGCGTAGAGGGGGGGCAGCAGCCGGGTCCCCAGCACTTGGACATCCACTTTGTCACATGGTGCGGAGAACTCATACTCGTAGGAGGTGGTCTTTTCCTCCATCTCAGGCAAGACTTCAACTGTGGTTTCCATGACTCTGGTCCCTGCAGTGGAAGAAGCAGAAACAACCCCACAATTACTCAGAGGCATGGTCACTGTGTCTGAATCCTGGTTGGCTTGTTACTTACCCAACAAAACCTCTGAATCCCAGTTGGTTTGTTATTTACGCAACAAAACCACGTGTGATCAACAGCCCGTACGTTGGCCAAGGTTCTTCAGCGTGTCCATCAGAGCTGCTGGGAGGGAGGGGTCAGAAATGCCAGCTGGGAGATTGGAAAGTCAGCATGGCCGCGAGGAGAAAGGAGACAGGAGGGCTGTGGGTGGTGGTGAAGACGGGGGATGTTGATTTCGGAAAATACTTGAAAGAAGTACAAAAACAGGAAAACACAGGCCGGACAGCAATGACAATGACAATAATATAATCGTTATTCCTGTCACTGTAACGTTTAAGATAGTTTGCATTTTATGTTTTTCGGTTTATATATGACTTTCAAAATCATCTTACCTGTTTAAAAACTAAATGTTTTTAATAGTAATAGTGATGGTTATTATTTCAAAAAATGACCTCTCTCCCTGGCCTCATGATAATGTGCTGTTCACCAGAGCTAATGGGGAAATTGAACCTTGAAGAAATTTAGTCATTTATCTCAAACTCTCTGACAAGTGAATACAAAGTTCAGGTTAGCTCTGCCTGGTGTGGCTCAATTGGTTGGAATGTCATCTCATTCAGGTTATGGGTCCGATTCTTGGACCAGGCACATACCCAGGTTTCCTCCTATTGGGGTGCATATAGGAGGAAACCAATTGATGTTTCTCTCTCACTTGGATGTTTCACGCCCCCTTCCCCTCTCTCTAAAATCCAATGAAAGTGTGTCCTAGAGTGAGGATTAAAATTTTTTTTTTTGCCCAGCCAGTGTTGCTCAGTGGTTGAGTATTGACCTATGAGCCAGGAAGTCACAGTTCAATTCACAGTCTAGGCACAATTCCCAGCAGGGGGTGTGCAGAAAGCAACCAATCAATGACTCTCATCATCGATGTGTCTTTTTCTCTCTCCCTCTCTGAAATCTATAAAAATCTATTTTAAAATATATATACATATATTTTTAAGTTCAGGCTAGACCAATTTTCTATGACCAATTTTCTCATCACTAGAATCATTGCAGTGATTTTTAAAAATATATATATTTTATTGATTTTTCACAGAGTGGAAGAGAGAGAGAGGGACAGAGAGTCAGAAATATCGATGAGAGAGAAATGTAGACTCAGCTGCCTCCTGCACACCCCACACTGGGGATGTGCCCGCAACCAATGCACATGTCCTTGACCAGAATCGAACCCGAAACCCTCCAGTCCGCAAGCCAAAACTCTATCCACTGAGCCAAACCGGTTTCGGCTGCAGTGATGTTTTTAAGTTTAACTTTTGATGATGTAGATATTAGATTTATTACTATTATAACAATTACAGTTATAAACAGTATTAATCTAGGTTAATCCCCTTTCTACTCTTCATAATATTGAGACGAGCCTGCCATGTAGGCCAATGGGATGGATTCCTTATCAGATTTGATATTTTTAAGATCAGGATCCCCAGGGTCAGTGCCTGCTTTTCTTACAATTACACTTCTCCGGAGAAAAAGGAAAACTAGGCAAGGAGGGAGTCCTAGGAAGGACAGTCAGTCCCTGCACTACTGCCCTGGAATAAATTCTGCTGACTTAATCCTCTCCATGCGGAGGATGGGGAAGGACATGGATGTTTAAGTCAATGCACGTTTCTCAAGGCAAGTCCTAGGAAACAATAACTGGAGCCAATGGCCAGCACTTGTCTTTGCTCCCTAACAGAGCTCTGAGCCCCCAGAGATCTGCCCTGCCAGGGTTATGTGGGTGGGAGCTACCGCAGCTGGTCCTGGCCCTTCCTCTCTCCAGCTGCAGGCCTGGGACAGCCCTCACCTCAGAGCCTCATTAGCTCATCTCGAAAATAAGGATCATAATACTGCTTGAGGTTGTGGTAAGGACCAGATGAGACAGTGCCCATGAGACCACATGTGAAACTCAGAACAGCTGTGACATGGGGAAGAAGCAGAAGTGAAAGAAAGGCAACGAGAAGCCATTGCAGATGAAATTAGGAAAACGGGGCCTCTGTGGATCAGTTTCCAGGGCCCTGTCCCAGTACCTCAGTGACACAGGCAGCTTTTCCAGGTGGAACACGGAGGAATGGCGGATGGATTGATCTTATCAACGTTATTATTCCTAATGGCATTTTCCACAGCATAATCCACAGTTTTTTCTTTCTGAGAAAAAACCCACATCGCTCTACAAGCACAGACAGCGCCCTTCTCCGCTTTAATGTCAAAGGGGTAGAGCTGCCTGCTCCAGGCAGCAAAGGTGAAAGGTGTAGTAGCCTCTATTCAGCGTTAATTCTTTGTCTTTTCTTTCCTTCTCTCCCAGACCGATCTAAAAATAAGTCCATTTAAAATTTTTTCTTGAAGTTTTGTTCAACTCGACGACTACTGTGCCTTTAAATCATGTGTCACTTCCATAAAACCAACATGAACACTGGAGAACCTTTAGGGGGCACTAGAGTGCAACGCATGGGAGAGCGCCGCACAAGCAGATTCTAGAGTCAAGAGCCAAGTCCAGGATTACTAGTCACAGGGGGTCAGAAATATGAAAACTGGCCTCTTATAGTTAGGTGTGTTTTTCATCTGTGTACACAGTCCTAAAGAAAATGAATACTTAAATCTGAAATAGTTAGTAGGTTTGAATTAGGCTTTTAAAAATGGCTTTTTTAATAGTTTGGAAAAATAAGACAATAATAGGAAAGAAACAAACATCAACAATAAAGAAAAGCAAAAAACGAAAGTTGAAAATCTTGCCATGCTGAGTTTAGCACTAATATTAAAAGTTCTTCTTACGATGTGTATACATGGGTATACACTATACCAAAGAGGAGGAGGAGGTGGAAGAGGAGGAGGAGGAGGAGGAAGAGAAGAAGAGATGATACTCCTTTAACTGGTTTGCTAAAATTGCTCATCACACAGCTCCTCTGTGCATGCAAATGGAGCCTTTTTAGTGTCCAAAACTATTTAGATCTCTGTTACCAGCTTTGCACCCACTGCGGAGCCAAAAAAAGAATTCACAAATTTGAGTTAAAGTGACTTAAACAGCCTGGCGACATATAGAGAAATTAGTAAAGCCTAAAGTTGTTGCCAGCTCATAGTTTCAGTTTCTTGTCTTCTCCCATTGATCCTTTCTAGACGAGCAGTGGAGCCCGGCTGACATGTGGATGAGCATTGAACTATGAACTATGAACTATGACCCATTTCATTTCCCAGTCAGGGCACATGCCTGGTTTGCAGGCTGGATCCCCAGTGTGGGGTGTGCTGGAAGTAGCCGATCAATGATTCTCTCTCATCATCGATGTTCCTATCTCTCTCTCCTTCTCCCTTCCTTTCTGAAATCAATAAAATATATATATATATATATTTTTTTTTTTTTAAATACAGGGTTGAGGTGACCTAGTTCCAACCTTTTGTAGCTAATGACATCATGATCCATGGATTTTTGGTCCTCCCTGGGCACTGTGGCCTTTCCCAGGTAAAAGTGTTCCCTTAGCTCTGGCTGCAGGAGACCTCATTATCATGTTGCAGTAGAAAATGAAGTTGCAGTAGAAAATGAAGTTGGCTGTGAAGTTAACATATTGCGGACGGATCACGAGAATTCTCTTGTCTCCTGTTCTAAGGCTTGTGACCAATCATCCTTTAAAAAGATATTAGCTTTTAAGAACATGTAATAAATAACTTCAAAATGCACCGGGTATTTAATTTTAAAGCATGTCTTTAACAGTTATGTAAAATGTTTTTTGAACTCATTCCATAGAAACTTACCTGGCCGCTGGGTAAAGCTAGTAATAAAACTACTGGTTTGCTGTGTGCCAAGATCCCGTAAGAGGCAACCCAGAGGGGTGCTGGTTCATCATAATGAGCTGGTGTGGTGGAGATGGGGATAAGTGAATAAGAAGCTTATCCCGGAGGGGAGAAGTCTAAAGGGAAGATGTCCCAACCAGAGAGAAGAGGAAGGCTGACTGCTAGGTTAGGGAGTCCCACTAAAACAGGGTAGCCAGGGACCTGGCCTTGGGAGCGTGGACTCTCCTGCCTCACATTCGCGGACTTTGGTGAGGCAAAAGCTGGCAAATCAGAGGGTCGAGGGAAGGGATGCTTATCAGAAATTTGAGTGGACGGTGTGGTCTGGAGAAGCCTGAAGCCAGGAGTGGGGGTTCCCACAGGCCCATGGTTTGGGCACCAAAATGTTAAGTCTGCAGGGACAGGAGCCAAGTAAGGGAAGTTGTGAGAGTATTATTGCATTCTCTCACAATAAACAATTGTGTGTGGGTGTCAGCCCTAAGGGGGTGGTAAGGTTCTCTTTTCTAGGGTAGAAGTATGCCATATAGGGTCAGGGTGTCAAGCAGAGGGAACAGAGGGAGAGGAGGGCAGGAGTCATGCTGGGAGGCAAGGGAAGAGAGTGCACAGGTCAGTCAGGAAGCGAGTTGTTCTTATCTTGCAGACGGAGGATGTCTGCTCATCTGCTCCAAGCTACGGAAAAAGGCTTATAACAATGTCTGAGCAGAAGAGACTAGGGGTAGTTCATCCTAACAATATACAGGCAACCTCCCTTGTTAGTGTGGAATATTTAGCAAATACCTCTCCATATTGACAAGCATCGTCTTGTATTCATGGGTTTACATTTTAATGAATTTTGCAAAGCTGAATGGAGTATAATCATCTAGGATTTGGAGACACTTCTTTAGAAAACATATTTAGGTTTAGAATGCCATTTTAATGATCACAAAAAGTAAATTTTAATGATGACACTCAGTGCTGGTGAGGGCGCTCCCAGGAACCTGGAGCACCGAGTCGGGTCCCGGGTTCGATCCCTGTCAAAGGGCATGAACCTCGGTTGCGGGCACATCCCCAGTAGGGGTTGTGCAAGAGGCAGCTGCTTGATGATTCTCATCGATGTTTCTAACACTCTATCCCTCTCTCTTCCTCTCTAAAAAAAATCAATAAAATATATTTTAAAAAATAAATAAAAATAAATAAATAAATAAAGTTGTAAAATTTGAAATTTTCTCTATTTCTTTACAATGAAAGGCAAGTGCCTAGAAGCAGTGACCACTGGAAGACTTAGCCAATACATAAAGATAATTGGGCTGAAAACCAAAGCAAATGACAAGACAAAGGGCTTTCTCATCAGAACCAAAAACTCCAGCAGACACCTGAGAAACCTGAGGTGGATGCCGTGCGAGGCGAAGCATTTGGTTTTTGCTCAGAAATGTTAGTGGCTTTGCTTCTCCTTCTTGTTCTTGGGGGGAGCTGATGTAGAACCACCCCGACTGGGGACTTACTTTTGACCAATTTAGGAGGCTGTGTAAATGGTCACTTTTCCATGATTTGCATACAACACCTTTGTTAATGTGATCTAAGTTCACATGCAGGGAGTTTTTTTCAAAAAAAACCTCATCACAAACTAACCTTATGGTCACCTAGAATTACGGATTAGATGTGATGGGGTTTTATAAGTGGTCCAAGACTGTATCCAGAGCACTGTGGTAGGTCCCAGGCAAGACATTTAACGCAAACATTGCCCAACTGAAATGTAGTCAAGAGGAAACCCTACCCAGTGAAGATGCAGCATCCACCTGCAGAAATGACACTTGGGGAGGAGAGGGAACCAGGTGCGGGCTGTGGCTGGGGGTGTTCAGTATGATCACAGGGTTCAGCTTCCTGGCCCCTGGCCCTCCCACCCCCACCTGTGCCATGGAGAGAGAGAACCACTGTCTCTTTTCTAGGTAACATGTGTGTTATCACTGATATCACCCTTGTGAAGTATTTTATATTCTGATAGTTTAAATTTTATATCCTGGACCTAGTCCCATGTGGTTAAAAATGATCAGAAAATATAATCTGTAATGATTCCAACATATTGTATAGATATTGGTGATTATTTAATCACTGTCTTATTGATGAATAATTGTTTCCAATTTGCACTTTTATAAATAATGCCGCAATAAACATATTTGTCTGCATTTTTTGTTATTTTCTTAAAGTAGATTTCCCAAAGCACCATTTCTACTTGCAGTCATATTGCTAAGGCTCTTGGTGCATTTTGCCAAATTGCTCCCAGGAAGTGTGTAACCATATATTTACTCTTGGCACTAGTACGTGATGATACCCTTCTCAGCAAGCATCAATCAACACAGAGAAGATTTAAAAGAACGTAATTATTTTGCCAATTATATGGTCAAAGGGATGTCATTATTGTTGTAACTAACATTTATTTAATTTCTTTTTAACTGTAATTATTAGTCATGCGTATTTCCTTTTCTATGAATTATCTGTTTGTGCCCTTTACCCTTTTTTTCTACTGGCTATATCCATTTTTTTTTTTTCTTACTGAGTCATGAAGTGCTTTCTTTCCCCCAGCAGAAGTAACAGCCTTCATGGTTCAATGTTATCATCACCACCTTCTGACAAGAGCTGCAAATGTGTTCCAATTCCTATTGCTTCCATATGCTGAAGACCCCATATTCCCATCTTCCTCCCCCAAAATGCTCATCAAATAACACCTCATTTCCATCTCCAGCCAATCCAAGGTTTCCTAGATGAGAAAAGATTTCTATCCCTACTACCCTCTATCAGCAGTCAACCTTGCAGAGCCAAGCAAAAAGATACAAAATCGGTCCACTGATTCATCTAATAGTCTGACTCAGAAAACAAGTTTTCTTACAAGTCAGTATCAATAGACAAACACAAAGCTACTGTTACCCTCGTGGAGTGGTCATGTTCTCAATTAGTTGAGAATTTATGAAAGACTTAGGGAAGACAAGATGGGCACGGTTATGGGCTATTGACCGACTAGGCATAAAAGGCTGAGTTAGTATGAGTGGAAGAGGCAAACGTATCGTGGTATGAGGGGAGAAAGACAGGGAAATGGGAGAAAGAAAGAAGGCAGTAGACATATTATACAGCACACTTTTCCACTTGGGCCCCCTGCTACTTATTAATTGGGGTGGATCTCCCTCCCCTCTGCCTCCTTCATTCAAAAGCACTTCCGCCCACCCAAACCCCTTGCTTTATCTCCTCTTTCCTAGAACCCTGACATTCTACCTGGAAGTTTCTTCTAAATAAACAGCTTCTTTTGCATTTAATAAATCCTTCCCCCAGCTGAGAATCAAAAGAAGACAAAGGGTACCTGCTAATTTAGCAAAGTCCTTCGGGCGTCCAGCGACAGCTTAGGTCTCGCCGCTGATGAAGCGGAGGCACCATCTATTTTGAGACATTGGAAAGGTAAGAAACCAACTGGCTTCCTCTTCTGAACCAGGCTACTGTCTCAAGTTTTGCAAGTTTTCAGAAAGATATAAAGTGTAGTGCAGTTCTTGTTTTTGGTGATCAATATCACACATTCTGTTGAGTAACCCTTGACAACAACGCTGCTGATGTTGAGCAGTTCCCAAGGGGTTGTTAGGGGTTCTGCATTCGCTTGGCATTGCTCATTTTTGAGAAAGGGGAGATAATTTTTAAATATATATTTGTATTGATTTCAGAGAGGAAGGGGGGGGAGAGAGAAACATCAATGATAACAGAATCAGTGGGGATCAAGCCTACAATCCAGACATGTGCCCTAACCAGGAACTGAATCATGACCTCCTGGTTTATAAGGTTGATGCTCAACCACTGAGCCATGCCGGCTAAGCAGGGGTGATGATTCTTGAATAATTATTGCTTTAACCCACGGAGAAGCAGGATAATGAAACAAGACTGGAATTTTCCAGTGCAGGAAGGATGTTGACAAGAGGATAACTTAATTGTTCCGCAGAGCTCAATAGGATCTTGCAATGAGGAGGTTGTACCACAAGTTTACACAACCCAAGAAGTTGTAGTACCTACAGTTGTAGTACTTACAACTGGTGACCTTGGGTTAATCATATAGTTAATCATATAGTCCACCAGGACTTCAGCTGTCTTGCCTGTAAATTGGGAATAACATCATAGAGGTGCTATGGAACCAACTGGATACATGTACAAAAGGGCTAAGCAAACATGATGTGTGTAGAGTAACATATGGCATAAGCTTCACAGGGCAATGCCAAGTGCCTGCTGCTGTGCTGATGTGTGCAGAGGGCTTAGCATGGTGTTGGGCACAGAGCAGGTGCTCACCCTATATTTGTGGAAAGAGCTCTGACCATGTTTGGTGCCATCTTTGATGAAATGGCTAAGTGAACAAATCAATGAAATTCATCACGTGTTTATGAACATCTGCTATGTATGTAGGACTGTGCTATATGCTTCAAATGATGCAGAAATGATAGGAAGAAAGGACAGACATTCTACCAGGAGGGCGTCTGGGCATCCTGGGGCCACAGCTAGAGGGAGGTTAACAGCCAGCACTCAGCTAGTGGGGTCAGAGGAACCCTTGTCAGAGAAGAGGTAGAGGAACTGGAAGCTTCTGGTCTGAAAAAGAGAAGCTAAGAAGTTCTTGGTTGTTTTATGTTATTAGAAAATTGGCCTTTGCCATGAGCTATGTGAGACATCTCTGGGTGGAGAAGCTACAAGGTCTAACTTCTAGCCCCTTGAACAAGATCGATGTTAGGAGGGTCTGCCAGAAGGGGAAGGGGGGGAGGCATCCTGGGAGCCCACTTCATCCAGAAATTCAACGTTAGAAAAAGTTAAAATGAGAATAAACACAACCACATACGATTCCTGATAGAAATATGACTCAGGAGTCTATAGACTCTGGCAGGCCATGAGGTGACTCTGGGTATCTAACTCAGGTTCTCCCCATGTGGCCCGAAGCTCTCTCCTGGGCCATTTTTTGTATCAAGAGTCTCTATGTCTTTCAGGTTGTGGCTCCTCTTTGGCTATCACTGTTTAAACTAACGTATCCAATGTATTTGATGTCTCTTATGATCCAAGCGTTATCACGATAACTGTCAAGATAATGCCTGTGTCCTCCACTGAAGGCCCATTGTGTTCTCTAACCTGCCTTTGCTCAAAAGGGTGTAGTGTGGGACTTCCCGGTTTTCTACATAATGCTTCTCTCATACACTGTTTGGAAAACACTCACGGGGATTCAGAGTACACGCAAGTCTCTGAGAAGGCCTGCAGTGAGGAACCGATTTATATTCTGCTAACCCAGAACTTCCCAGACCTATTCTTAACATTGAAAAGAGTTCTTTTCCAAATAACACCCGTTAACATCCCTCAGAACTAGTGTTCCTTAGGAAAGCTCTGGGAGATGCTGGCTCATGCGTGGCCATCACCACACAGTTGCCAACTGCTCTCTGGCCCATTCTCTCATTTTGACAGAGGTCTCCACAGCAGCTAAGAAGTTCTTGGTTGTTTTATGTTATTAGAAAATTGGCCTTTGCCATGGGCTATGTGAGACATCTCTGGGTGGAGAAGCCGAGAGGTGGGCAGGGATGCTCTTGCTAGTTTGTGTTATAAACAAGGAAAGGGAGATTCAGCCAGGACTTGGCAAAAGCCACTGAGAGAGTGACGGGCAGAGCTAGGCCGACCTCTCAGGTGCTCTTTTCCACCTGCATCGTACTGCCACCAGATGGACGGGTGCCTGCTGTCCTTCAGCTGAAGGTGAGGATGACATCGTGACCAAACGTGAAGGCAGGACACATCATGTTTTCCCTGAGGTCTCCAGGGGCTTGTTCTGTCCTGGCCCCTCCCAAGATGGGCAAGATATTGTTGGTACTTCTTTCAGGCTACTCATGGTCCTCAGCTCACAGGTCTACTAAGTTATATGTAGCAACCTGGCCCCCAAACTATTACAATACCCTCCAATCTTCCAGATTCTCATTGTCACATCAACTAAAGCAGAAATCTTTCAGGAGAAAACAACCAAAACAACAGGCACAACAAAGCAAGCGGCAGTCGGATTAGGACAGAGGAGCATGTGAAAAACAAAGAACCGGCAGAAGTTGTGAAAGGGCCAGAGTTTCTTGCAGGAGAGCTCAGGTCAACCCCAGCCTTGAGTGGGTGGAAGGAAGTAATTGCCAGAGCAGCAGGGAGGAGCGCACAGCTTCCTTTCATTAGACTCATCCTGTCCCAGCTCCTGGGGGCAGAGTCTTGGGGCCGACCTGGGACAGGCAGGTTGGACTCAAGCCAACACCTCCTTCCACTAATCTTTCTCTCAGAAAGTTAATGAAAGGATCTTTGTAGCCAGCAGGACCGGCTTCTCGCCCGTTGGCCGAGTGTCTGGGTAGGTAAAGGTATGTGTATCACTTGGCCTACCGCTAGACAGTTTGCCAAGTGGTTGTACCAATTTATATTTCCGCCAGCAGCATATGCGCATTCCAGTTGATCCTTGTTAACTTGGCTCCACAGAAGAGGAATGAGACACTTAGGAGCTTAATTAATGTGCCCACAAGCAGTAAAAGGCCGAGGACAGTGGTTGGCAAACTATGGTTCTGTTGACTAATGAGTTTGCCAACCACTGCTAGACTAAATGTTACCTCATAGAAGCTGTGAGGATTAGGCAATTGAGGTATATTGTGTGCAAAGAGATAAAGGAGTATATGACAGTGGTCGACAAACCCATTAGTCAACAGAGCGGCAAACCGACCATGGGCCTAGGATGTAAATAAAGGACTGTCTGATTTCAGAGGCTCTTCACTGACATGCACCCCTTCACATACACCCCGCTCTTTGCACAAAGGTGGCAAGTTCCAGGCCAATGGCCATTGTTGTCAATCTGTTACCTTTTTACCTCTCTCTTCCACCATCTCTCTGTGGACAGGCTGTCAAAGAGGGGAGACCCAACCCAGCAGTCACATGGGATGTTCATAGGAAGGGGACACTGGGGCACCTTGTCTGAAGTCTTCACTTTTACAGATGAGGAAACTGAGCATTTTCAAAGCACGTTCAGGTTTATGATTTCTGCATGGCACTTTGCGGCAGACTGTGAGAAAGGTTAGCAGAGCCCCTGTTTTACAGGAAAGCAGATGGAAACTGAGATAGACTCAAGCACGGGGCAGGTGTTGGTAGTTGTGGGGAAAATCGTAATAAGCATCACCTATCAGACATTTTCCCTTGTGACAGATTCTCATGACATTTTTCACACAAGAAGACCTCATGCATTCCTCCTATGAGCCTAAGCATTCAATATTCTCGTTTGATGGAGGGGGAACCAAGACTTAGGAAGGCTAGTGATCCGCCCATGTCTCAAGCGGACAGCTGGGATTTGAACTTGGCCTGTGTTGAACCATTGCATTAAATAGGGGCCCAGTCTCAGAAGAGGTGGCCATATTCTATCCTACAAACTTGTATTCACTTCAGGCTGGAGGCTCCTCTAGGTAAAATCAACTCTTGGGGTTTGGGAGATAAGATGGGGAAGGAGACAAACTGGGGAGAAGAGAGGGACAGTGAGCTGTCAGAAGTGAAGAATGTAGGGGGCGCCAAAGAGAAGCTGCTGCCTCTAGTTTTTCAGCCAGGTCATTTTGAGGAACAAAGGACTCGTTGTTCCGGTTTAAATCCTCCCACTTGCAGTCTTTATTTAAAAAAAAAAAAAAAAAAAAAAAAAAAAAAGCTACTCACTGACCACAACAACTCCACGCCCTGCATCTGCCTATTCTTCCATTTCCAGCCCTCAATACTCCACAAGTTCTGGGAACACCTCATTGCCACCTCCCTCGCCCAACTCAACTCCACCCCACCCCACCTTACGCAATCCCCTTAAAGACAGAGTTTCCAGGGCGAAGTGCAGTCAAGTGACCAAAGAAAATCCTTCAAGTGAACTCAGCTCCAGGAACTGGCCACCGGTGGACATTGTGGCCATTTATGGACACCCAACTCAACAAAAAGAAGAATTTTTTTCCCTTTCTTATTCTGAACACCTGAGAAGCCCCCAGAGTCCTATCTCCATCATTACACGGGAAGCTGAGGACTTCTGACTCTATCAAGATCTTGAACCTTGCAGAGACTCTGAAAGCTCTAGAAACAAAGACTTCGTGGACAAAATCCCCTGACGCCAGAGTAAGTGGCCCCTGTCTTTTCTGTCTTGTCAGTTTCTGTGTAGGGCAATCTGGGTTGAATACATGCAGGTACTGTGGTCCTGCTCACGTTGCAGGGGATCATTGCTTTATCTATCTCCTCAAACGGAAAGGCGGGGGTGGGAGGTGGGGAGAGGGATTCTTCGAGGACCAGGCATATGTCTGAGTAGCCTGTTGATGGACTTGTAAGGCAGTGAACCATGTAGCCCTACCGAGAGTGGGTGGATTAATAAGACTGGCTACTCATGCATAAAATAGGTTTTCATTTTTTGCTAAGTAAGGGAAGCTTTCTTGAATGATAGGTTGTTGGTTACTGAAAAAGTCAGCCCAGTATGAAGGGACAAGAGGCACTTTCTGTGGAAGGCTATTCAAGAGGAAATCACTTGCCAAGTGTCCCCGTGTACATGAAAGTCATGTGTGTTGTATGAAGTCATAGGAGCAAGAGGGAGGTCGTGAGCCAACTTCTTAAGAAGACTAGAACCAGGGAGACGGTGGGCTAAGGCAGTCGGTGGGCTGAGTTCGAAGGAGGTGGAATTTCACTCCCCTGAAGGCAGGGAGTTGGCCAGATGACTTCTTGGGATGCATCTATTCTGTTTTACTAACAAAGAGGCAGCAGAATTTTGTTCCGAAGATAGAGGGGCCTTCCAGGAGGCTCCTTGGAGGTATCTACTTCAACCGTTGTTCCTCCGTATCTGGAGGGTCTCAGATTTCCAGAGTTAGAAGTTCCCAGAAGTTTGCAAAACCTGCCACCAGGCTGAGTGCCACTCATTGACTTGTTAGTCCCCGCTCTGACTAGCAGGACAGCTCTTAGGCTATTGAGACTGCGGCTGGGGAGTGGTAGAGGCACTGATGTGCTGCTAAATATTTCATAATGGGTTCCCCTGATTGCTAGTCGTGCCAATTTCCGCGTGTAAATATTCCCACTGTGGTTGATTTCAAGCTACCAAATGCTGAATGTGGAGTTGGGAGGACATGCAAACAATTGGTTCTTATGAGCCAGGGTAAGCCAGCTGCACACCACCAGGCCTTGTGTCTTTACCCTCCTAGACTGCCTTTTCTCTGCTCAGAGATTCATCAATTTCCACGCGGGAGGATAATGACATTGAAAGGTTCCTGGTTCCAGGGCCAGAACTGACCACTGTGTAATGACCTTGGGGCAGACTTTTGCAGCTAAGACTACAGCATGACTGGCAGGTTGGATGACAACGGGGTCCTTGGTTTCTCCTCCAAGTCCCCCTCCCCCCACCAACCCATCTCTCTTTGGGAGTGAAAGGTTTAGTGGGTCGGGATCAAGCACCTATGACATGAAGCCATAATGTACCAACAGAGCTTTTACTTCAGACGTCTGGGTGCAGGTGGGCTGAATCCAAAAAAAAGGAGTTAGCCTTGACTAAAAGGAGGGAAGGTTTTGTCAGCCATTGCTGGCTGCAGGCAGTTTCTGCTGGTGTCAGAGACCAGTCCTTCTGTCTCCCATCACCAGGTTATCTAAGCTATGCCGTACTCCAGGTTGCAAGCTTTCTGCAAGATATCCGCTAAGCACAATGAGTTTTCTCTGCCGTTTTATTCTCTTTAACCCTTTCAGGAAGCAGTGTGTCCTGGAGTTACTCCATGGTGCCCAACAAGTTGGGAAAACAAGGACTAGAGTTGGAGGTTGGGGGTATAGAGATGACTCTGTTTAAATGGCATCTGACAATGCTGGCTCAATGTGCCGTGACCTTGGCCAAAATTCCCCCCAAACTGGGCTCATGGAGTCAGTCTTACACTAGTTGCTCTTTGTGCTTCCAAAGTGCTTGTTACTTCCACTATAAACCCACTGGGCCCCGAAATGCTCACTGTGGAGCCGATCTGCCAGCACTGGCAGTGACAGCAGAAATCAGAGGTTGTCGACACAGCTTTGGTAGTGACTGCCAGCCTGGGTTTCTCCAAAGGTGGAGGAGTGAGCCAGAGGAATGGATTTGGCAGGAAATAACAGCCTTCCAGCTGGGGTACCCAACACCTGCCATGTGCATTAATTTCCAATGGCCACTGCAGAAGTGTAAATGTCAAAGCAGGAAGCATTCATTAAGCAGTGTAGGAGGAAGAGCACTAGAGACTCCAGATTGAAGATGGGGATTCTGATATTGCTAGACTTACCAAAGGAAGAACGCATGAGGCCAAGAGTGGTAAAGAATTGTAAATGTATTAAGTCATCTGGAAACCAGATGGGCTGAGCCCCCAAATGGCATCCTGACCCAGAGACAGGGAATCAGAGATTTTAAAGGATTCTAGATGGTTTTTTTCAGTGTGGAATTCTCTGGGTGGGTCAGGATCCTGGGCAAGTCTGGAAGGGAAAGTAACTGGTCTTAGCAAATAGAATGTTTTGAGTAGAACTCTGTCGTCGGTCTAAGTGAAAGGGAATGTCGGTTTCGAAATGATCTAAAGGACAGGAGTATCAATTTGATTATTTGATCAGGCCTAACATTCCAGCCTCTTTGTTTTATGGAATAGGGACGGAGACCATTTTTTCCATAGTTATTTCCTGCTGAGAGGGGACATGGAGATCAAAAGGGGATGGGCGTTATAGTTGTCTAGAACACTGTATAGATGATGCCTGGGTGGAGCAAGGGGTTGCAGCAGCATAATTTCCCCGAGAGACTGGTTGGCGAAGGCTCAAAGGGGGTCCTAAAGGAAAAAGGAAAAATGGCGCAGAATACAGGCGTCAAAAACAATGATGCGGAATAGGAATGTCAATGGTCCTCTGAAGGGAAGGAGCCAGGTAGACCAATTTATGTTGTTTAGCCAGTAGTCCCATGAAGTTGACTGACCTCTAATCTTTGTGGCCCTTTCTGTTAACTTTTGGATGGCATCCCTGACTAGCTGTTCCAACTCCCTCTCAGGTGGGAACATATGCACAGGTGACTGGGATCCCTCAGCCAGAAACTGGACTTATACGGGCTGCCCACCATTCTTACTAAGTTTGACCGAGCATAAACTAAAGACAAGAGACAAACATTTAAGATGCACGAATCACATGGTTTATTTACCAGAGTCCTGGTGGTTTCCAGAAGCCTAGGCAGGTCACCTGGAGATCCGCGCCGACAGACACACACACTGGACAGAAGCACGCCGCTGGAGCACTTCGGTCACGGCCGGTCACGATCTTCGGCTCACGGGCAGAGTAACAGCTCACTCAGGCAGAGCTTCACGCAGAGTGCACATCAGGTGAAGGAGCCTTTTGTGGCCTCTGACCCGTGCCTCTAGGTTCCTTCTTTTATGGTTAATTCTGGGCGGTCCCTTGTTCCTTCTGGGTATAACCAATGGGTCTTCAGTGTGTTTTATCGGGGGTCTCACAGGCAGCAATTCCCTGACACATTGCTACTTGTTTACAACTTTAGAGATTAACACATGCTAGGGCGTTCACATGTGGGGCCAGCATGTTACAACTTTAAGATTGGCACCTGCTAGGGCGTTCACAGACACTCAGGGTTACAACTTCAAAACTACTTCAAAATATGCACTCTAAGTCAGTTCTGCTATGCTTAATTCTCACAAAATGAATGCTTTCACTCAAGTTTAAATCATACAAATATAAATCACACATCACACTAATATAACAATAACACTAGGCCAGACTGACATAAAAACAACATTCTTCTTCAAGAAAGAGGGGTAGTTAGGAGGTGTAATCCTCTCTGATTTTTGGAAGGTGACAGCTGCTAATGAATCTATCTGATCCTGGGTTTGAACTAAACTTTGTCAATGCCATCTAGGCTTTCTTTTTTTAATATATTTCTTTTTTTAATATATTTTATTGATTTTTTTAGAGAGGAAGAGAGAGGGATAGAGAGTTAGAAACATCGATGAGAGAGAAACATCGACCAGCTGCCTCCTGCACACCCCCCACTGGGGATGTGCCCACAACCAAGGTACATGCCCTTGACCGGAATCGAACCTGAAACCTTTCAGTCCGCAAGCCGATGCTCTATTCACTGAGCCAAACCGGTTTCAGCCCATCTAGGCTTTCTTGTAAGTCGCAAGACAAGAGTTCAAAATATGATAGAGCAGTGGTTAAGCCCCTATGCCAGTTCCAGCACCTGCTGAGATACCAAGAGTTATGAGGAGAGGGATTATCTGGACTGGCCTTTTGTGTTGGATATGATGGGTTACGAGGACAGGAAACACTAATTATTAGGAGCTACGTCTCATTGGGTGAGAGAAAGACTAGAGTACAGGACCCCGTCCAGTTGCTCATCCCTGTTTTGAGGAGAACTCTGTCTCCGGTTAAGAAGGGATGTAGAGCCGGGACCGGTTTGGCTCAGTGGATTGAGCGTCAGCCTGCGGACTGAAGGGTCCCGGGTTCGATTCCAGTCAAGGGCATGTTCCCTGGTTGCGGGCATATCCCCAGTGGGGGGTGTGCAGGAGGCAGCTGATCGATGACTCTCTTCATCGATGTTTCTGACTCTCTATCTCTCTCCCTTCCTCTCTGTATAAAATCAATAAAATATATTTTTTTAAAAAAGGGGTTGTAGAAAAAAAAATCTCTAGCACATAGCACATGCCAGATCATTAACTACAGTCAGTGTTTGATTAGGATGCCGGTGGAGTTGATATGAGATATCCAAGGCTAAGGAAACCTGTTGAGTGACTTGGGAGGTAAAAGCTTGTCCTGAGGCAGCCACAGTGTTACTTGTCTGGTTTTGCTGCTTTTCTGGGCCTGGAGCTGAAATACAACTGAGGCCTAGATGTTATCTTTAGGGAGGAAAAGGTCAGGGGTCCAAACTGCCTGACTAGTGATAGGAAAGGGGAGGATAGGTTATCCTGGGATCAAGGTTCTTGTTTTTCCTAGAGCTTTCTGCCCTGATGAGTCCATCATCCTTGCTCTGGGGGGTCTTTCTAACATTTCCCTCCTCAAGGGTTTTTTGGCACTGAATTTTTCCCTTTCAAAGGGACAATGAGGTGGTTGTGATGGTGTCTAGGGGTGGTATTTCCTGAGTACAAATAGGACTTGTAACCTGGTGAAGATAAACTGTGTTGTACATTTTACTATTATTGGGGCCAAAGCTAGAATGACAATAATTATGACAAATGGTCTGGTGAAAGGAAAGAGACATTAATTTGGAGCCAAATATTATAAAGTTTATATTTTTTAGGTTCACTATAGAGTTTTAAATATATATACAAGATACCTGTTACTCCTGAGAATTTCCTGTTTGAACTCAGCTCTGAATCTTTGTAAGTTACATCCTAGAGCAGGCTCAATTTTCTAGAATATTATTTTAAAACATTATACGCCAGTAGTGTCATCGGGAAGCAAAAACTCATATATACAGACAGACAAACATATGTATACAGACAGACAAATACATGAAGACCATACACACGATTTAAATGATAAACATGCCCACCACACCCTGTGTTAATCCAGCTGAGAAACTTTTTAGTCCCAAAAGCCATGAAGACCCATTGGCTAGTTTTTGTCTCTCATCCAGGACTGTCTTCCTTCCCAAGTCCTTCTCTGGACTCCAAAGTGGAGGCAGTGGTTTCGAGGATGGGCACCAGCTTGGAGCTCCAGCTCTCATTCTCACCAGATATGTGCCCTAACCACTCGGAACTTCTGTGTCATCGCCTCTAAAATGGGGGACAATATTGGTGCCCCTCCAGGCTTGTTTAACACTAAGTCCAATGCCAAGTCCATAGGACACATGAGGGGAGCATTGGTGATGAAGAATGTGGGAAGGTCTCCCTTTGTCTGGGTTCTCCATCCATCGGGCTTTTCCTTCACAATACTCATCACCAAAGTAATTGAATTCATGACTTGTTCACTCAGCTGTTTACTGTCCCTGTTCCCTCCATTAAACTCTAGTTTCCATGAGGGCAGAGAGGACCTGGGTCCCCCTCGCTCAACGTTGGGCCCCAGGGTATAGTGCACAGGAGGCCCTCAGCAAACAGCTGTCAAGTGGATGACGACATATAATCACTGCCTTGTCTTTGTTGTCCATAGACCACTGCCTCTGACAGCAAAGTCATACAGAAACCATCTTCCTGGACCCATGGGAGAAGCCAGCAT
Source organism: Pipistrellus nathusii (assembly GCA_963693515.1). NCBI lineage: Eukaryota > Metazoa > Chordata > Mammalia > Chiroptera > Vespertilionidae > Pipistrellus > Pipistrellus nathusii. The sequence continues at coordinate 49,669,934 of OY882870.1, read as the reverse complement.
GGAACCATCAACCATTGCAAACATCTATGAAGTGACCACAGAAGATTACGATTATGACTCAACCCCATGCCATAAAGGAGATGTCAGGGCTTTCGGGTCTCAACTGCTGCCCCCCTTGTACTCCCTGGTATTTGTCATTGGCCTGGTTGGCAACATCCTGGTGGTCCTTGTCCTTCTGCAATATAAGAGGCTCAAGAGCATGACCAGCATCTACCTCCTCAACCTGGCCGTGTCTGACCTGCTCTTCCTCTTCACGCTGCCCTTCTGGGTTGACTACGATCTGAAGGATAACTGGAGGTTCGGCAAAGGCATGTGTAAGTTTCTGTCGGGGCTTTACTTCATAGGCCTGTACAGTGAGATCTTTTTCATGATCCTGCTGACCATCGACAGGTACCTGGCCATTGTCCATGCAGTGTTCGCTCTGCGGGCCAGGACTGTCATCTTTGGTATCATCTCCAGCCTCGTCGCCTGGGTTCTGGCCATCCTGGCTGCCATTCCGGGCTTTTACTTTTCTAATATCCAATGGGAGTCCAGTCATTTCACCTGCAGCCTTCATTTCCCTCACCAACACCTAAAACAATGGCAACAGTTCCAGGCTCTGAAAATGAACATCTTGGGGCTGGTTCTGCCCCTGGTGATCATGATCATCTGCTACACGGGAATTATAGAGATTCTGCTCAGACGCCCCAATGAGAAGAAGGCCAGAGCCGTCCGCCTGATTTTTGTCATCATGATCCTCTTCTTTCTCTTTTGGACCCCCTACAACCTGACTTTGTTTATTTCTGCTTTTCAAAATGAAATCTTGGCGAATGAGTGTGAGCAGAGCAAACAGCTGGACCTGGCCATCCAGGTGACGGAGGTGATCGCCTACACGCACTGCTGCATCAACCCCATCGTCTACGTCTTTGTGGGCGAGAGGTTCCGCAAGTACCTGCGCCAGCTGTTCCACAGGCTCCTGGTCGTGCGCCTGGCCAAATGGCTCCCCTTCCTCCGCACCGAGAGGCTGGAGAGGACCAGCTCCACGTCCCCCTCCACCGCTGAGCAAGAGCTCTCTAATGGGTTCTGACTAACACCACTGCAAGAGTGGCCTGGCAGGCCCGCTAGCCGAGAGGAGGCAGCGGGGCTGTCCCTGGCAGACCCGGACCATAGACACAGCGTGGAAAGACGGACACCCCCTAGGGCTGAGGTGGTCTTAGACTAAATCACCTTTGGGGCTTGAGTCTTCTCCATGAACTTCTCCCTGGAAATGAATGGGTGAACTGGAGAAGATTCCAGAAGACCAGACAAAGGGTGCCAGTGAAGGGCTTGGCCCCAAAAAGGGTTTCCAGTTTGTGAACATTCACATTTGTAAACAAAGCCACTGAGCATCCCCTCTTCTCTATCCCCACCACCAATGAACTTGCAAAGAGTGATTTCCCACCCGTGACTTAGCTCAGAGCCTAGAGCCAATAAGGAGCCAGCAGCTGCCTCCCCTGCAACCCCCGCCCCACTGCAGGGTTTGGGCTCCTGGAAACCCTGAGAAACACAGAACTCGTGATGGAAGAACTTGAGTCCTAACGGGAAATAGGATCGGGAAGCTGCTTTTGGCAGCGGAACTTCCCTTCAGGAGGATTTTTGTGTCCACAAATAACAAGCAGTTGAGGCAGTGGTCTCCACACAGACCACGTGGGTCATGTGTGTCCTTGTGGAAACAGCCATAGAAGGGAGGGGAGTCATTATTCCCATGACCATTCCTTTCTTCCTGAATATTTCTGGAATCTCCCTTCCCTGTGAGTCAGGTGCTGGGGCAGGAGATTCTGATGGCTTTATGGCAGAAATTACTAACAGGCTAAAAGAGTCTGGCTTGCTTTTCTTCCTCTGGATCTCTGGCACCCACCTTGCACCCATCACTAGAAAACGACCAGTGATGGTGTTGAGGCTGGAAGACAGGAGACTGTCTACAGGCAGCATGGGGTGGGGACTCTGTCTTGATGTAGGGGGTTGAGAGGGAGCTTAACTCAAACTTATTTACTCTAAATGTCTCTAACACTTCACCACTCACCAGGCACCTCCCATTTATCATGCTCTGTTCCCTTGTCCCTGAGATTTGTAATTCCTTAAAAACCACTTTCCAGCAACAGAAATTGTTTCTTAAAAATGCTTTAAAACACAATGGGGAAAAAACTCGGACATCGAAATCACCCACAAATCCCACTGCCTACAGGCAACCGCTGTACATTTTTTTGTATACTTTCTTTTCGTTTGTTTTTTCTCTGGTGCGTGTTTATGATTATAACCAAGATGGACTTTGATACTCACCCTTCTGCTCTTGTTGTTCTTAAGTAGTCGTATGTTCGATTGCTCTTCCAGATCAATAAATTATTTCAAAGCTTCGTTTTGGTGCCTGCACTGAATTCTATGGAACAGATACACTTGAACTTGCCTGTTTTCCTTTCTTTTTGCTTACACAAATCAATTCAATCCCACACGGCAACTGAGGACCTGCTCCAGTCAGAGCAAACCTTGGGAAGCACAGGTACAGGATGGAGGTCTCCTGTCGAAGAGCCCTCTGCTCAGTGAGGTGGACAGACACAGGGACACCAACAGAGCCCACGTGGGATGGGTGGGGCAGCCATGGATCCCATAGTGCTAGGACAGGCAAGGGAAGGAAGGAATGCACCCTAAGGGCCTGGGCACCCCACCTATAGCACAGTGACACCACTGGGCTGGCCTCTCTCTTTTTTAGACATGCTCTTACCAAGCCTCCCTCCCATTCAGGTGCGGACCTACTATGTGTTTTCTTAAATGTTTCTATTGATTTCAGAGAGAGGAAGGGAAAGAAAGCGAGGGATAGAAACATCAACAATGAGAGAGAATCATTGATCGGCTGCCTTCTGCATGCCCCACACTGAGAATCAAGCAGCACCCTAAGCACTGATTGGGAATTGAACCGTGACCTTCTGGTTCAAGGGTTGATGCTCAATCGCTGAGCCACACTGGCTGAGCAGGGGACCTGCTATGTTTGAAGGTTATCTTTTTGCAAAGAAACTGGTACCTTGAAGGGTTAGCAAACTTTAGACTGGGGAGAAGGAGGTCACACTGCCCTAGGTTTTCTTGCCCCAGCAATCCCACTTCTGGATATATATCAAACAGAAATCCGTGTACCTTTGTTTATTACCGAATTATCCACAATAGCCAAAGGCTGGAAATAACCTGTTAGCAGATGAGTGGGGGAAATGGAATGACCCAAAGCAAAAGTCCCATTCTGAGGTTTTTAATGTGTGTCATTTTCTTTTATTTTTTCTGTGTTTATTTTTTTGTGGTAAGATACACATAAAATATACCATCTTAACAGCTTTTAAATGCACAGTTAAATGGTAGTAAATACATTTATAATGTGCAACCATCACCACCATCCAACTCCATAATTCTTTTCTTTTTTTAAAATATATTTTATTGATTTTTTTTTTTACAGAGAGGAAGATAGAGGGATAGAAAGTTAGAAACATCTATAAGAGAGAAACATCAATCAGCTGCCTCCTGCACACCTTCTACTGGGGATGTACCCACAACCAAGGTACATGACCTTGACCAGAATCTAACCTGGGACCTTTCAGTCAGCAAGCCAACGCTCTATCCACTGAGCCAAACCAGTTTCGGCTCCAGAATTCTTTTCATCTTGTAAAACTGAGAGTCCATACCATTAAAAAATAACTTACTCACCCCATCCCCAGGCCCTCATAGAATCGTGGGACCACACAGTATTTGTCCTTTTGTGAATGGCTGTTTCATTCAAGGTTCATCCATGTTGTAGTCTACATCAGAATCACCTTCTTTTTTAAAGATGAATAATATTCCATGGTACGTTTATACTACATTTTGCTTATCCATTTATTCATTGATGATTACTTGACTTGCTTTCATATTTTAGCTATTGTGAATAACACTGCTATGAATATGAAGTACAAATAAGTCTTTGAGACCCAGGTCTTAGACATCCCAGGAACTACGAGCTTGAGGCAGCTTACAGTTTCAATATTAGACTGTAGTACATTCCTTTCCAAGTCGCTATATCTTTGCAGAGCAGTTTCTGGTGGTTTGAGAAAAGTCCATGGGGAGCAGGAACTGAGGGTGACAGTATCCAGGGGATTCCAAGATTCAAGAATGGATCTGTGCCCAACAGGTGCACATATCCCACTGACACCGATTATTTAAAAATAAAATATTATGTGTTCTTCCAATTTGTGTGTATTTGCACACAGCTATACACAGAAGTACTTAGGTTGTTTGGATCTAACCACTTACTAAGTGGAGCGGTTTGATGTTTCTTCTGGCCTCAGGGCCCTGAGGAGAAAGGACTGATTTGGGAGGGGTTCTGGGAACTGAGAACGTTGGCGCTCCTCTGGACTAAGGACTTGCTTAGAAGCCGGAGTGTATGTGATTGTGGGAGCTGGCAAGAATCTGTGCAGGCTACTGCCTGGCATCCAAGACTAGGAGGGAATCTCTGTGGGTCAGCCACACAGGCAGTCAGGGAGAAAAGCTAGGTGTGGACCACAGCGAGGACAAAGTGGAACCTGGCAGGACTAACCGCAATGCCCATGGACAATTAGGCCTCATGAGGACAAAGCGTGTGCGTACTGACCTGTTGGGGAAGCTGCCCTTACCCAGGCTGATGCCAGGCACCCAGCCCAGAACTCAGGAGCAGCAGGGAAGCAGTGGGACCTGAGTTGCAAGAGCAGACAGCAGGTGGACTACAGTGGGAGGAAGCCACCATGGGCCTGGCGCCTGCTTGCATCTTCAGAGTATGACATGGCGGCTTCACTCTTACAAATGGCTCGCTAATCACCTCTCCTGGAGGACACTCACATGGACCCTTTTAGGCCAGGGCTTCTGGGAAATGACGGTCCAGCTTAACTAGACTGACCCTGGGCAAAGCCGCCAGAAAGAGTGATGTTCACTTTCCTCTGTGCCCTCTTTCAGTGCTATCTTTTTTTTTTTTTTTTAAGAATTCATGTGTGTTAAAAACACAATGAGGAACAATTGGTGATTTTTATGCAAACACTAAATAATTCTTCTTTTTTAAATATATTTTATTGATATTTTACAGAGAGGAGGAAGGGAGAGAGATAGAGAGCTAGAAACGTCGATGAGAGAGAAACATCGACCAGCTGCCTCTTACACGCCCCCTATTGGGGATATGCCTGCAACCAATGTACATGCCTTTGACTGGAATCGAACTTGGGACCCTTCAGTCCGCAGACCGACGCTCTACCACTGAGCCAAACCGGTTTCAGCTCAGTGCTATCTTTAAAAAAACAAACAAACAAACAAAAAAAACCACATCATAAGAAAATCTATTCTTTGTGAAGAAAAAAAAAGAAGTGACGAAAGAGGGATGAGGGGAGGGAAGAGCAAGGGGAAAGTTGAGGAATGAGAGACAGAGAAAAGAAGATGAGAAGCTGTTTCTGAAAAGAACAAGTTTGGGATGGGCATGTCAGAATGAGGGTGTGGTGTCGGTGGAGACCCTGAAACATGACACCTCTGGGAACCAGAATGTAGGTAGGATTTCCACAGTGTGCATGGGGGCCACCGGGCACCCGGGGTGGGAGGGATGGGCTGGCAGATGGTCAAGAGCGAAAGGCCACCAACAAATATTGAAGTTGAGCCTGGCTGGCATGGCTCAGTGGTTGAGCATTGACCTCATATATGAAGCAGGAGGTTCGATTCCTGGTCGGGGCGCATGCCCGGGTTGGGAGCGCCATCCCTAGTGTGGGGTGTACAAGAGGCAGCTTACCCATGATTCTCTCTCATCATTGATGTTTCTATCTCTCTTCCTTTCTCTGAAATCAATAAAAATGTATATTTTAAAAAATATATTGAGTTTGAGTTTACTATCAGGAGGTGACACACACTTTGACCACAAGCTTTCTAAGATGGTATTTATATGCCAGGAGACCCTGGGTAACGTGCCTCACTCTTCATATTAATAGAAAAGTATAGCTAAAATAGTGGGAGTTGCCGAAACCGGTTTGGCTCAGTGGATAGAGCATCAGCCTGTGGACTGAAAGGTCCCGGGTTCGATTCTGATCAAGGGCATGTACCTTGGTTGCAGGCACATCCGCAATAGGGGGTGTGCAGGAGGCAACTGATTGATGTTTCTCTGTCATCAATGTTTCTAACTCTCTATCCCTCTCCCTCTCTGTAAAAAAATCAATAATATATAATATATATATATAATAGTGGGAGTTATAAAGGCTCCATATAAAGTCTTTGTTCTGTGGTACTAATTGCTCAGAACCCTCCTGTCCCCACAACTCCTATTGCTGAACCTCCTACTGCTCATCCCCACCACCACCACCACCACCCATGGCTATCCCAGGCCTCTTTCCACCTGTTAACAGAGTGGAGCACACTAGGTGGATTGCCACAGAGCTGCAAACGGGGATTTAATAATTGAACTGTCCATGAGGAGCTGCTGCCTCAGAGTGGCCCCCAAATTTTATTTTTACTTCTAACCAAGTTTTCTGAAAAGGAAGTGTGAGTGCCTTTTCTTTGAAACAGTGTCACACTTCAGTGATTTCCTTGTGTTACATTGATGCCCAAGCCACCACCAGGAGGCTGATTGCTGTGGCCATTCACAGCAGACATCACTGGGGTCTCTCAGGATGACTGCTGAGCCCTGCAGGGCTGCTTGATTCTCTACTTGGTTCCCGAGAAGGAGAGAAAAAGGAGAAGTCACCCATGTAACTCCGATTCTGAATACGTGTCTTGGCAAAATTGCAGAAGTTCAAACAGCTTTGTACTTCTGCTTTGTCAAAATTCGGTCTTATTTTCGCCAGGAAGCAAGGCTGGGAGTTGTCCTGAAAGTAAATAGAATAGCGTTACTGTGAGCACACAAAGGCTGCAAGGATGTGGCCACAGCGGAGCCTGTTCTGAGAGAAAATGAGATACTTCCTGGAGGGCCAGCATTCATTTAAAGCGGTGAACAAAATAGACTGCTGCTTCCTGCTTTCTTGGACACCTCGGATACATTGAAAGTAAAAGGGGGAACAAACAAGAAGCAAACAAAACAAAACAAAACAAAACAAAACAGAAAACCCCAGGGGATTGGTCAAATAGATCCAGTAATGATGTTCTGCAGCCCGCTTGTAGCAGTCACAAGAACCAATTGTGTGATCTCTTTCCCAACTCCTTAATAAGTCATATAGCATTGGTGTCTTGCAACTGGACATGGTTAGTATATTTACACCAGGGAAATGGGCAATGCTGCAAATCAGGGCTGGGGTTTTTCATTTTTATTTTTTGTTCATTTTCGGTTCTGTTTTTTGCTTCTTTTGAGAGACAGTGATTAAACATGAGGACCCCACTATTTGTATTAGGTCTAGTAATAATTAATGTCGTTTTCTAATACTTTTTTAAAATCGAATTTATTTAAACAATACAACAAAATTTAATCAACAATATAGTTGCCGTTGTTTTCTACTACTTGTGCCCAACACTCAGGAAGCATTTTAATCCCTCTGTTGTAAAATTCTTGTGATTTTGATGCAAAAAATTCGGTCAATGCATTTTTGAGGCATTCTTCATTATTAAATTTTTTTCCAAGAAGAAAGTTTTGCAAAGAACGAAACAAATGGTAATCGGAAGGGGCAATATCAGGAGAATATGCAGGTTGAGGGAGAACTTCCCATTCCAACTGGCGCAGTTTTTCAGCAGTGATTCTTGCAGTATGCGGTCGTGCGTTATCGTGGTGAAGAATTACGCCCTTCCGATTAATCAGCGCAGGTTCTTTTTCTCTTAAAGCTTGGGCTAACCTTTCCAATTGGGCACTATACACTGCACTTGTAATGGTTTGGTTAGATGGTAAAAGTTCATAATGAAGAATTCCTTTAAAATTTCACCAAACACACAACATCACTTTTTTCGCATGCAAGTCAGGTTTTGGCATGGGCTGCGGAGCCTCATTTTTGTCCAACCATTGAGGCCGCCTTTTCAAATTAACATACAGCACCCATTTTTCATCTCCGGTAACAATTTGCTCTAAAAACGGCAAACGGTTTTAACGAGAGAGGAGCGAACTGCAAATTGTGACTCTTTGATTACGGTTGTTGTCGGTCAAGTCATGAGGAACCCATTTTCCAAACTTTTGGACTTTGCCAAGTGCACGCAATTGATTGGAAATTGTTTTTTGTGAACAATTTAAAGTTGTCGCAAGCTCTTGTTGGGTAATTTGAGGATTTTGCACCAAAAGAGCTTGAAGAGCTTCTTGATCAAAATTGGACACACGGCCTCGACCACTCTTGTCATCTAACGAAAAATTTCCCTCGTGGAATTTCTCAAACCAACGCTGGCATTTTCTGGCGCTAACTGCATCTTGACCAAGAGCACTACAGATGTTTTTTGCAGCCTCACTTGCTTTTCTTCCTAATTGGAACTCGTAAAGCATGCAGTGCCGAATATGCTCTTCATCCGCCATCTTCTTAGCCCTAGTTTTGCAACAAAAACCAAACCAAACACAAACTTTTTCAAGCAAAACTTGTTAATTGCACATCACACGTTCTGTAGATACCACGTGTTTGAAGGTTATGTCAATACAAGTCAACGCCAAGCAAGATTTTAAACGAATGTTTAAAACGACATTAATTATTACTAGACCCGATAGTATATTCATGAAATGGAATATTAAGCTCTTATCAATATTAACATCACAGAAGAATGTTTCATGATAAAATAGTATGTGTAAGGGAAAGATCAACTTAGACCCTCACTTCACACAACACACAAAGATTAACTCAACAAAAGTCAGACTCAGATGTAAGAGCTAAAACAAACCTTTAAAAGAAGGCAGGGGAAAATCTTCAGACTTTGAGCTAGGCAAAGATTTGCCAAACGCAATACCAAGTGGCATGGCTCATAAATGGGGAAAAACTGAGAAAGTGGACTTCATCAAAATTCAAAACCTTTGCACTTGCAAAGATACCATTAAGAAAATGAAAAGAAGGGAAATAGACCAGGAGAAAATATTTGCAAAATATATATCTGATAAGAATACTTATATCTGAAATTCACAAAGAACTCATACAACCTAAATGTAGTCACAAGTCAGGAAGAGGAAGGTAGAGGGAGAATTGGCTACTGAGGAAGGAAAGGCAATGCAACAACAAAAGCAGAGATTAGAGTGAGGGGGGGTCACAAGTCAAGGAATATGTCAGCCAAGAGATATTGAAAAAGTCAAAGAACAGATTTTCCCCTGAAGCCAGGAGGAGGAACAAGGCCTGCTAACACCTTGATTTTAGCTTCATAAGATTTGTTTTAGACTTGTGGCCTCCACAACTGCAAAAAAATAAATTTATGTTGTTTTAAGTCACTATATTGTTACAGCAACAATAAGAAACTAATACAGACATCCTGATCACAATTTCCATCCTTCCTGGAGCTGGTCATCCAATCACCATCCATCACTTTACTCCTTCTCCATCCAGACACTCGATCCCAAACTGTCCTCGTGGCATCTATTATTTTTAATATTTAAAATTTTATTTCAAGAATTTCTTGACAGCTATTGAATGTTGCAAGGGTAGAGTCAAAACTCACTCGTGACTTTCAGTTCCACATTTGACCCTTTAGGAGGTTGAAAGACTCTTCAGATGGTCATTTTGATGTGGCAATATCCCCTGCGATAGGCTAACCAAAAGCCATCCAGCCCCCTTTGCAGTCTTCTAGTAACTGGGAACTTGCTTTCTTCTAAGAATTTACAAAGAGAGTGCGCCCTTGTTCAGGTCAGCCAATCTCTAACGAGCCTGAGACCCAAGAACCACAACAGATGTTGAGAACAGAGGAGCATCTGAAAAACAAAAAACAAACAAAAAAACAGGATCAGGCCGAAATTGGTGTAGTTCAGTGGATAGAGCATCGGTCTTCGGACTGGAAGGTCACAGGTTCGATTCCAGTCAAGGGCATGTACCTTGGTTGCAGGCACATCCCCCGTGGGGAGTGTGTAGAAGGCAGCTGATCGATGTTTCTCTCTCATTGATGTTTCTAACTCTCTATCCCTCTCCCTTCCTCTCTGTAAAAGAATCAATAATAAATATATATTTAAAAAAAAAAAACAGGATCAGAATTGAAACCTCATTTCTAATCACTCATATCTAGAGCATTTGACCAACTACTTGGTATGAAGGAGCTTCTGAGTTATATGTGTGGCCATTGTTCAATGTGTGCCCCAACTGGTTATTATTTTAACCCAGAGATAATTTATCCATCGTATTCTTTTGATTCTCCCCAAGTGTTGGGAGAGTGGGGAAAGAGGAGTAGAGTTCCTTTGTTTTCCAAGTCTAGAGATATTCAGATCTTTGCAATCAATTTCCCAGAAAAGTGTCGCAGGGTTGGTTATTATTGATCTAGTTGTAGGGTAAGTCTTTCCCACTTTTGATGTAGTTGTTTCCCCTGAACTGCTTTCCATCACAGATCTTACCATCTAGTTCTTGTGCACGATTAATGTTTTAAGTATGAGAGCATGAATTTACTATCTTTCCTATGAAATCTCATCTTGTTGGTTTCAGTTCGGCAGCCCACTTTATCAAGATCCATTGGAATCTTCATCTTTGCTGTTCACTTTTGCATTGCAGTCATAACCCATGTTCTCCCTCTCAAAATTGACAAGCTAAATGCTTCATGGAAGGTTACTGTGTCAAGTGTGATAAAATCAGCTCTGTAAGAAAACTAAAAATTTGAGCTGTATTCACTTTCTCTTCCTTGAGGAGGTCAAAGGTCAATGCAGCAGAGATAGGAGTAGTACAAAGTTCACTGGCTTAGGAGCCATGATTACAGAGCAGAGGGTCCTGGTGTGTACTCACGCATGTACACGAAGAGCAAAAATAAGAGGGCTTCTGTGAAAGAAGGGGATCTGGGAGGGGAGAACCAGCCCATCGAGATGAAGAGCAGGAAGAGTGGACACCAAGACTGCTTGAGGTGCTTTGTAACTACTTGCACGATGTTAAAGTTGGTATCTGCTCTGTTTTCAGGTCCCGTGGAGTGAAGGAGAGAAGGAACCTCAGCAATTTGAAGGCCCTTTGCAGAGAGATCAACTCATGGAGAAGGGAAGCAGAGGCATAAAAGTGAGCGTGGGCAGAATGCAAGGCAATTGAGGGAGGAAGGGGGTCTGTGGATACCCAGCTCAGACCCTTAGGCAGAGCCATCCCTGTCCCCGAAAAGGTGGAGAGCAGCAAGATAGGATGGAAAGCAAAGGTCTCTAAACTTTTTTAAAAATATATATTTTTTTAATTGATTTTAGAGAGGCAGGGAGTGGGAGAGAGATATATAAACATCAATGATGAGAGGGAATCCTTGATCAGCTGTCTCCTGATGCCCCCTAATGAGAATCAAACCATAACTTCCTGGTTCATAGGTCAACGTTCAAACACTGAACCATGCCAGTTGGTCAGGTCTCTAAACTTTTGATGACAGGCTGCTGTCAATAAGTGCTGGGCAAGTATCTCCAATATGGGAATACTCATTTATTTATTATGACATATGCTCCACTTTTCTTAGCTGTGTGACCGTGGGCAGGACCTCATTTTCTCTCAGCCTTGTTTCCCCCATCTGGGAGGTGGATATTGACCTCAGTATTCATGACAGGAGATGTGTAGAGACTGAGGAGTTCAGAGATACTTATACCATACAAGAGAGTGTGTGACATCTCGGGGTCAATAAAAGCTCATGTCTTTAATTATGACCAAGAAGAAAGAAGGAGGGGATTTGGGAAGTCCTGGTCCTCAGTCTAGTTCAGTCCTCTGTGGCCTGAGCCAGCCATTTTCCCTCCAAGGCTCCAGTTCCTCCATTTACAACAGGAAGCCATTGGGCCCAGCACTGACATCGCAGAGGAAGCTGTAGACAGGGGGGTTAGGTCTGCACCGAAAGATATTGCGAGAGTTTAAGCCATTGTATTGCTCTCTCTCACAGAGAACAGTGTGTTGGTGTCAGCCCCAAGGGAGTGGTTGGGTTCTCTTTTCTAGGGTAGAAGTATGCAGCATAGGGTCAGGGTGTGGGTGTGCCAGATGGTCAAGCAGAGGGAATAGGGGAGGACGTGAGTGTGTCAAGGGAGGCAAGGGAGGAGAATGCACAGGTGAGTCAGATGGAGAGTTCTTATCTTGCAGAGGCCAGCTGTCTGCCCCACGCTATGGGAAAAGGATATAACAACGTATATTTCAGAAACATGTCCAAGCAGGAGACGTTAGGGGTACTTCATCCTAACAAGGGGAACAATGATCAGGGATGTCCTGAGTCCTTGTGGGGTGAATAACCTGGTTCAGACTCAGTCAGATAAGCCTTAAGCAATGATCACATGATCTAATCAATTAGACTTTATATTCCCTGTCTCACGCACGTGACCAGCTTAGGGTATGAGTTGTCATTTGCTACATTAACAAAAGAAACACCTAAGGTTTGGTGTCCTAAAATTATAAAACTATTTATTATCTGGCATAATCCTGCAGGTGCTGAAGGGTTTCTTCCCGGTCACATGGCATTGACTGGGTGCCAGGAAGGCTGGAAAGTCCAGATTCCCCCAGTGTTCATATTTAGCCCCCCTCTTAAGCTATCATTCCCCTCCCCGTCCATGTGTAATATACGCATTATTTTCCTGGTCGATGAGGAGGAAGTGGTAGATACCATGTCCTGCATACTTTCTAAATACTTCAGGGTGTATTTCCTAAGAACAAGGATATTCTTTTGTGTAGCCACAGAACAGTGATAGAAATCAGGAAACTTAATATCCATCAGATCCACAGTCCATAATCACATTTTGCCAATTGCCCTGAAACAGCCCGTGGCAAGCTATCTTCCCAGGATCCAGATCCAACCTGGGATCCTGCTTTGTGGCAAGCTGCCACGTCTCTGCTTTCAGCCCATTTTCACCTGGAAGAGCCCTGGGCCTTTCTTGGTTCACACCTGCTCTTTAGACAAGTGGATTTCTGTGTGAGGGCTGGGGGTGCTTAGGGCCATCTCCTTCCTGCCACACCCGCTGCCTGCCATAAGAGTCCATTAGAGTCCATTAGTCTATTTGCTCTTTGTCCCTAATCCTTCTGGGGGGTAGACCAGGAAGCCCCACTGAGCAGCCTTGCCCTGGGGCTGAGAGAAGAGACAGGGAACGGAAAGTATTCCTCTTATGTTGTTTTCTTGTGACTTCTTTCCAGCCAGGAAAATGTGATTCCGGTAACTCATGCTTATTCCCTTTCCCTTTAACCACATTTTGTTACAAAAACAATATGCTGGCCATCTTAAAGGGAACTTCGCCACAAGGGATTTCCTCTCTGAACCTGTTTATTTTGACATGTGCCGGTCTAGCGATGCATTTTGGATTTTTTTAAAAATATATTTTTATTGATTTCAGAGTGGAAGAGAGAGAGAGAGAGAAACATCAATGATGAGAGATCAATGACCAGCTGCCTCCCTGCACACCCCCTATTGGGGATCGTGCCTATAACCTGGGTATGTGCCCTTGACCTCCTGCTTAATAGGTTGACGTTCAGTGGCACTAGCAATCATTTTATACCCTTGAAGCCACTGCTATGCTTGTGTTCTTTGCTTTTTCACATTTTCTAAAATCTGATTGTTCCCTGTCACTCCCCTCCTTGTAGGACACTCAGAATAAGGTGGAGGCATGATCTCAAGTGGCTTGGGGGACCCCTGCCTGTTCTCACCCCAACATGTGGCTCTTGTGCTCCACCCCAGACCACCAGGCTCTCTCTCAGCTGTGCCTTTCCCTGCCACTGATCATAGTGCCACCTGTTAAATGTCTGTCCAGGTGGCCTAAGCATCACCTTCTGCTCTCACCACCCCAGCCGCAACCCCAGACCAGACCAGTCCCTCTCACTGATTCCAAGTAGCTGCTACCACTGTTTTGTAAATGAGCTCACATGCCTGCCTCCCCCACTGGACTGTCATTTCCTTGGGGTTTCAATGTCCCCAGTACCAGGCTTACCACGTGGATGAATAAGACAGATGTGAGGATCAGTATCAGAACCCTTTAACCCTGGTTTCACTTCTAAGCTGTGCTCATAGCACTCCTTTCTTTTGAGCATCATCACATCTGCTGTGCCTTCCCCCCATACCCCGCATCCCTGCCGGCTTCACCCCCTGGTCTGACAGCTCCGATTTGGATTCCAAGTCTGTTTAACTCTAACAAAGTTCTTTGCTTGATCAAACTTGAATCAGGCTCCTGAACCTTCTCCTGGGCCCATACATCAGGGCACTTCTTTGTAAAAATCGGTTTTTATTAAGAACCCTGCAGAGTGGTTGTAGTAAGTACTTCCACCCTCAATATCTGATCACCCTTAGCCCCTGACTGGGTTCCTCAGGCTCCACCACCCCATGTGAGGTCCAGTCGCCCTGACCAGCCTCAGCAAGAGTCCTGTCACCCTGCTTTCGCCAGAACAACCCCTACCTTCCTGGCGTTTCCTTGCAGTAATTTTCCATTCCTGGGTTATTAATTCCCACTGACATCCTCACTGCAGTGGCCCCTGCACCCTTGGTGATGGTTTGAACCAAGTGCATTCACAGGTATCAGTGAACTTGATCCTCTCTAACAATTCCATCTCCCCTGGGGGCCATCTGTGTAAAAAGGGGCACTACCCTTCTTGCCCTTGAATTTCTTGGCCTCAAACCTTTGTCCTCTCCACCCTTCAGCCACCCACACTACAAACCTTGTCACCTCCAGAATCTGCCTTACCAAGAAATCTTTAACTTAGCATCTCCCTCTCTGACCACAACTTCCTACCGTTCCCACCCCCTCTTACCCTCCCTCAGAACATCTCTCCCTCCTGTTTTCCACCCTGTTAAGATCTCTGGCAACTTGGACCTGCTATTTTTATTATTATTATAATTACTAGGGGCCCAATGCATAAAATTCGTGCAAGGGGCTTGGCCTTTGCGGCCCCACCTTTGTCCAGAAGGTCGTTTGGCTGTCCGGTCTAATTAGCATATTATGCTTTTATTATTATAGATCATTATTATCAGCCCCATGAGGTCTTTTTGTTTTGTTAATCCTCACCCAAGGATATTTTTTCTTTTGATTTTTAGAAAGAGTGGAAGGGAGTAGTTGAGAGAGAGAGAAAAAAAAAAACATCCATGTGAAAGAGATGCATCAATTGGTTGCCTCCCTCAGGGTGGAGCCTGCAACCAAGGTGTGTGTCCTTGACCAGAATCGAACCCACAACCCTCAGTCACGGGCCAACACTCTAACCACAGAGACAAACAAGTCAGGGCTTCATACTGTCTTGACTTAATTCTTCCTCCAACCAGACACGTGGTCACTCCCTCAGTCCATCTGGTCCCAATACAATCTACACACTACCCTTCTGTCACCTCTGCCTTGAGGAACCCTGGCTCTATCCAGCAATTCCACTTCTGTATTTATGCTCAACCTTCTAGAGAAATTCACCCACATGTGAAGACTCCACAGAATCGTGGTCTCCCATGTCAAGTCCTGGATCTGCCACTTCAGGCCAGGAAATGCTTGTTACTCCATCTCTGCAAGGCTTGGCCTTCTCACCACCAAGTTGAAATCAAGAGCACCTGGCTCTCTGGAGTGCAGAGGAGGATCGGGGCAGGCATGCAGCACACTGTAGTCAATGTTAGCGACAGCAATTGCCATCATTGCTGACGACCAGCCCTCCCCACGAGGGCAAGGGGAAGTTTCTCTGAAATACTCACAGCTGGTCCAAGTCTCCGAATTCCTTCTCCAGCCCCTCATCCCGCCTCTTCCGCGATCATTCACCACTCAGCTCCTCTTTTGTGGAGGAGACAAAGCCATTGGCATAGGTCTCATTCTCATTTGTCCACATTCTCTGCCCGTTCCTCGCTCCATGTTAAGGATGTGCTCTTACCCTGCCCCTATCTGGGGCTGATTTCCCTCCTCGGCCTTCAGGTGCCAGCCTTCCCTCATGTCAGCTTCCATCAGCGGACCCCTCACTGTCTTGTGCCTTCGGCCTCTCCAGTGGCCCCATCTTTCCAGCAACAAAAAGCAAGCACCTAAAGAGATGTCACTTCTGAGAAGATGGAGTCAATATCGTTTTCCTGTTCCCTTCTCTGAATACAACTAAAAACCCGGGATGTTATATATAAGACAAACATAGGAAAACTGAAAGGTGGAGCGAGGAAGACAGACTGACTACGGATCCTAGCACTAGAGGAAGTGCATGGTGGTGAGTGACCTGAGTCTTCTTTTTCCCTAATCCATCCCCAAATTGGAGCCGAAGAAGCCAGCAACCAGGAGACACCAACAGGGAAGGAGGTAAAAAACCCTGCTAGGGCTGCCATAACGAAACACCATAGATTGGATGGCTTTGGTATTGGGATAATGCTTGTCTCATAGATGTGAGGTGGGTAGAAACTGCTCCTTGCTCTTCGATTTTTGAGAAGAGTTTAAGAAGGGTTGGTATTAATTCTTCTTTAAATGTTTAGTAAAACTCACCGCTTAGCCACCGGGTCCAGGACTTTTCTCAGTTCAGAGATTTTTGATTACTCACTCGATCTCTGAACAAGAATACCAAAGCCAGATGAAGAGACAAGAACACCACAGACCAATATCCCTTATGAGTATTTATTCAAAAATCCTCAACAAAACATGAGTAAATCAAATTCAGCAGCATATTAAAAGGAGTATACACCATGACCAACTGGGATTTATTCCTTGAACGCAGCTATGGGTCAACACCCACAAAACTCAGTCAACATGATATACACCATTCAGGAGCTGAGTTCCAGTGTTAATAAATCATTACAGACTTTTCTGCTTGCTATGTGCTTCTTCCATATTTTGCATTCTCATCAGCATGTGATCTGTTCTGACTAAACGGATCAGCTGAGATTGAATTAATTCATTTATTTTAGCAAAAGCATGAGGATGTGCGTGCGGATGGACGGACCTCTGATTCACAGCTGGCGGAGGTGCGTGGGTGCTTGCCCCCTCTCTAAAGGGTGTCTTTCTCTAACTATATTTTAGATCTTAAAATTGTTCATACCTTTTGATCCAGGAACTTCATTTCTAGATAGGACCCTAAAGAATTAATCAGAGCCGAAACCGGTTTGGCTCAGTGGTAGAGCGTTGGTCTGCGGACTGAAAGGTCCCAGGTTCGATTTCAGTCAAGGGCATATGCATTGGTTGCGGGCAAGTCCCCAGTGTGGGGTGTGCAAGAGGCAGCTGGTCGATGTTTCTCTCTCATCGATGTTTCTGGCTCTCTATCCCTCTTTCCTCCTCTCTGTAAAAAATCAGTAAAATATATTTTTAAAAATATTATTTAAAAAAAAAAAGAATTATTCAGGGCCCTAACTGGTTTGGCTCAGTGGATAGAGCGTCAACCTGTGGACTAAAGGGTCTCAGGTTCAATTCTGGTCAAGGGCATGTACTTCAGTTTCGGGCACATCCCTAGTAGGGGGTGTGTAGGAGGCAGCTGATGGATGTTTCTAACTCTCCCTCTCCCTCTTTGTAAAAAAAAAAAAAATCTATAATATATTTTTAAAAGAATCAGGGATATGTGTGCAACAATATTCAAGTTCTACTAGCATTCATACTGAAAAGTGAGAGAGAGCTTAACCACCAACAGTACGTGTCTGACTAAATCAATCATGGTTTACCCATGTGATGAACTGTATGTGGTTATTACAAATTATTTTAGAGAATTGGAGTAATATCGGGAAATACAATGCCATGCCAAGTGAGAAAAATGGAAAACAATTTGATTTCAGTTTCACCTAAATTGGAGCTAAAAGAGAATACTTCCAGTTATAAGCGGTTATTGCGGAGTTGCCTTATTGATTGGGGGTGAAGTTTTGTTTTTATTTTTGTGGTAGTTCTCTAAGTTTTTGTTCGTAACTGTTTATTTCCTTTCTAATGGTTTTCATTTATCATGAAATATTTCAAACATTCAAAAAATAGAAAGAAATGAGCAGATATACGTTAGGTCTCTACCTCATAAAATAAAATAAAAATTAATTCCAGTTAATTAATTCATTCCAGATTGTGGTCCAAAAATATGAAAAGCAAAATGGAGAGACTTTGAAAAGAGAATATAAAAGAGCCTCTCTCATCTCAAGGTAAAGACCTCTCCTGCTGACCTCTTTAGCAAGACATGCGCTGTTTCAATATTCCCACCTAACAAGCCAGCCCAAAACTCAGCGGCTTAAGGCAGCAACCAGCTTTTCCTGTTGACCATTCTGCAGCTGAGCAGTTTAATCTGGCCTCGGGGGCAGTCCTGAAGGTCTTTGCTGGGCTCATTCATGTCACTGTGGCCGGCTGTCAGGTTACCTGGGGACTGGCTGTTGGCTGGTCACAGGATGTCTGAGCCACATGTCCATCATCCATAAGGCTAGCCTGAGCTCATGTACCTGGCAGCTGGCAGAGTTCCAAGCCTCTGAGCTCAGAGCTACCACAGCCTCACTCCCACCGCATCCCCTTGGCCAGAGCAGGTTCTGAGAGTCCAGTCGGGTAGCAATAGGTCCTCCTGCTGACCGGAGGAGCTGTACAGACATTGCACGGATGCAGGTACGCAGGGAGTGGAAAGATTGTGCCATCTGTGCAGTCAGCCATAAGGAATAAAATGCACAAACCATAAAGGAAAAGATTGATAGTCTGAACACATAAAATTAAAACTTCTGTATGAAAAATAATACCGTATATGTAGTACCTTTATAATCATAAAACAAAATTAAAATAAAGATTTCAGGATACTGCACTTTTTTTTTTTAAGCACTGAAGAAAATATCTGTGTAAAAATCTGATCTTCTAAAGTGGGGAAGTTATTGGATCAATAGTTTCATTATATTTGGATGCTTTCTACTCAGATAGGCGTATTACAAGACTCAGTCAAATAGTAAAGCCTACCTCCTGCATTTGAAAAGGAATTCCTTCCACAGAAATTCGTATTACACATCTATTATACGGTACATAATAAATTGTGTCTATTTAAAATTATAAATGCTGCCTTAGCCGGTTTGGGCCAGTACGGATCCCAGGTTCAATTCTGACCAAGGGTACATGCCCAGGTTGCTAGCTCAATCCCCAGTAGGGGGTGTCCAGGAGGCAGTGGATCAATGATTCTCTCTCATCATTGATATTTCTATCTCTCCCTCTGCCTCCCTCTCTGAAATCAATAAAAATCTATTTTAAAATAAATAGGAAATGATAAATAAATGCATAATTAAAAAATAAAATTACAAGTGCTTCTACATCTTAATTCTTCTCATTCCAGGAAGATTTTTTAATTCATCACCAGAATCTCGGAGGTCTCTTGTTAAAGAAGCAGGAACATTGAGAGGATTGAGCTTTCCTGTCTTCAGAGAGAGTGAGTAAGAAGGGACTGGGTCTAAGCACAGACTGAGGGACCTACACTTTTTTTTTTCTGAGTCAGTGCTCAGAAATCCAACCTTTGCCTTTTGTATGACTCTGTAAGTGCCCAAGACACCAGCTCCTGGGGCCCCCTCCAAGGCCAAGCTTGAACAGTTTGGGTCAGACCATGAGGTACCTAGTGGCTCATGGCCCGTCACAGTGTGAACAAAAAGGGGGTTGTGGTGTCTCAAGGATGTGATCACAATCACACCCCTGAGCAGCAACAAGCCTGCTGGGTACGTCAAATGCCCAGAAAGCAAACTTTCCGCTGAGAGCAGCAGCCCTGGTTCCTTTCGGGCTTGTACCCACAGATGAAAAAGGAAAGGGAGTACCGGAGATTGAGTGAGTGGAGAGGCCCAGGATTCTCCGGTGTCTCCCTTCGTCTGCCCGCCCTTCGTGCCCATCGCGCCGGCCAGCATCCTGGAAAGAGCCCCGTTTCGGCTCAGAGGCCCTCATGTCAGAACACCTGGGTAGTGAGTCCCTCTGTCACCGAAGGACCAACCAAGGTGACAGCTGAGAGCTGATGTAATCTCTTCACCCAGCTTCCTGCCCAAGGGGCTAGAACCGTGGTTCGCAAACTGCAGCTCACAAGCCACAAACGGCTCTTCGGCCCCTTGAGTGTGGCTCTTCCACAAAATACCACGGCCTGGGCGAGTCTGTTTTGAAGAAGTGGCATTAGAAGAAGTTTTAAGTTTTAAAAATTTGGCTCTCAAAAGAAATTTCGATCATTGTCCTGTTGATGTTTGGCTCTGTGGACGAATGAGTTTGCCAACCACTGGGCTAGAACACCAATCACACCCCCTCGCTGTCTGCTGGCCCAGCTCCGCCAGGGGGGCGGGGCGGCAGCATGGCACCCCATCTATTTGTGTCAGGGCCCTGCTTACCTCCCTGTGGCGCTGCTTGATGATAAATATGGCAATTTCACCATTACAAATATTAAATTTTTTTGTTTGTTTTTTTAAAAATATATTTTATTGATTTTTTACAGAGAGGAAGGGAGAGAGATAGAGTATCAGAAACATCGATGAGAGAGAGACATCAACCAGCCGCCTCCTGCACACCCCCTACTAGAGATGTGCCCGCAACCAAGGTAAATGCCCTTGACTGGAATTGAACCTGGGACCTGACGTACAGGTCTGCTATCTACTGAGCCAAACCGGTTTTGGCATCACCTTTACAAATATTTACCTGCACCTCCAAAGGCCACCGGGAGGGTTCCCAAACACTTGGTTTCTCACAGGAATGCTCTGCAAAGGGGAAGGGCGGGGAGTCTCTTTCCCTTGTAGCCACCAGGAAATCTCAGTGTGTTAATCTACCTTCAGATGGGTGAGGGCAAGGCCCAGGACCTGGGAGGCATGGGCCTCCCTTCCCCAGTTCTGCGGGAGAGTCCAGCCGGCTACCCTAGTGACATGCAGAAGGAAGTGACTGAGGTCCGGTGGCCAAGAGGAGGGCAGCGTGTTGGTGACCTGGGAGATGGGAACTGTTCTCCTGGGGATGGGGATGGGGGTGACGTAAGGGTGGGGGTGGGGTGAGGAAGCAGGTACCTCTGGTTTGCTTCGAGCTGATGGTTTAGCAAAGGAGCGTGGCAGAGGCAGTTCGGTGTCATTTCTGTGAACAACGCCCCCAGTTGTCCGTGGCGTCCACAGGTGCTGAGGTGTCCCTGTGGGAGCTCAGTGCCCAGGAAGTGCCTGACCACGTGTGAAACCGACCCTTGTCGCAGGTCTAGTCTCGGAAGGGCCGCCGCATGGGCCCCGAGGGTCTCTTCCTGTGGGCTCAGACTCCCCTTGGGGGGCCCCCTTTTGACACATACGGCATCCCACCTCTGCGTGGAGTGCAGTCACTTCCCGCAACAGAAAATGTCCAGAGTTGCTTCCGCAAACCACAGATGTTGCAAACAGTACCCCATCCCCCACCTCAAATCATGGGTGTCATGGAGACGGCGGTGACCTGAGTGGGAGGAAACATTATGTCTGGAAGAGCAGGGGAGCCCCCAATATGACTATGGAGATCAGTCTGTTGAACCCTGAAACATCTCCCCCAAGAAAAATGATGCTGACTCAGCTGCAGACACTCAGAGACTCCAAGAGGACTGGTACACTACGACTGAATAAAAGAGCATGTGGTCAGCCCTAGCCGGTTTGGCTCAATGGATAGAGCTCCGGCCTGCAGACTGAAGGGTCCCAGGTTCAATGCTGACCAAGGGCACATGCCCAGGTTGCAGCCTCGATCCCCAGTATGGAGTATGCAAGCAGCAGCTAATCAATGATTTTCTCTTATCATTGATGTTTTTATCCCTCTCTCCCTCTCCCTTCCTCTCTGAAATCAATTTTTTTTTAATTTTTTAAATGAGCATGTGTTCAGAAACCATCACTAGGTCCTCGTTCTCTCTCCTTGTGAATTTTGTATGGTTTCAAGTCCCCACGTAAACAACCCTTACATGAAGTCTGCCTGCGTTTCTCCGTCCACAGCTGCCTCTGATCTTGCCCATCTCCCACCACTCCCCAGCCCAGAGCCTGGGTTGGCTTTCTGTGGCACCCTCATACCAACTGAAGAACTGAAATGTTCTGACTTCAGGAGCAAGAAGCGGTCAGAATAGAACACCCAAGGAAAGCACAAAGAAGAACATTTTTAACCAGAAGAACGAGCCCGACTGAATGTATTTCCCTGCCTTCTAGAACACCCTTTGGTGCTTCTCCACCATGGTTTACTTGAGGGAGCAGAGCACAGTGACAAACAGTGTGGCTCTGGAGTTGGACTGCCTGAGCTGATAGGCTCGGTGACCTTCAGCAAATCAGTTGACGTCTCTGAGCCTCAGTTTCCTTATCTGTAGAGTGGGGATATCCCTCACTGGTTTGCTGTGAATACAAATGTACCTAAAGCACTTAACGCAGTGTCGGGCCCATGGAAGCACTCTATTAGCATCCGCCATGTTCTTGCTTTGTTCACAGGCTCGCGGAGTTGAGCATATACTAGTAAAGGTCAGGTTACTACTCTAAGTATCACTGCATTGACCATCATGGTTTTGTGGGTGTGTTGTGTTCGTTTTGTTTTTTTAAAGATAAATGGAACTTCTGCACATTCTTGAGGGTTTTTTTTGTGTAAGTCAAGTTCTGTTGACATGAAACCAGTTTTAAAATCACTAGTGCGTGTGACAGTACCCGTTGACAAGGAATGGTGCAGCATTTTGAGGCAGAGGAAGACTTATCAGGTCATAGAAGGCTCAGCAGTGTCCTACTCACCCACCTCTTACTACTCTTGTCAAACCAAGACCCTTTTTGGGGTAATACATTTGTTCAAAGAGCTATTAAAAGCAAACAAAATAAAGCCAAAGCAAAGAGTTTTGTTTTTTTCCATTGAAAGTAGAAAATGCATGGGAGTTGTCTATGCTTTTTAATATTAATTGTATCAGGTGGAAGTCGAAACAGATGTCATATTCTCACTCCCCCACAAATCCATTAAACACCAGAGTTCTGTTGTTTCCAAATAGGCAAAAATGCTCCAGCAGCTCTCAAACCAACAAAGGAACAAATGTCACAATATGTACTGCTTTGCAAAGTGCTGTCGAAAACAGAACTAACACATTCCTGACGCAGAGTGGCTGCCCCAGAAGTGAGTGATGGCACTGGGGTTGGGCAGGGGGGAGAAGGGGGAAGGCACAGGAGGAAGTGCACCGGAAGCTGAGTGGACAGAGTGTGCAATGTGTGACTTAAATCCCCAGTTTTAAGGAAGTAGATGGAGATGAGCAGGGTCTAGAATAGAAACTCTTCCTACCAACATGTCAGGGATAAAACGAAACTTACAACAAGTACAAAGAAGAAAAGAAGCATTTTTTGCTATCTCTTCCCTCACTGTTAACACTAATTAATATGAATATGTGTTTTACATCATCCAAATCGTGTGAGACATACAATTTTATATCCTTTTTTTTATTATTACATCAAAAATTTATCTCACATCATTAAAAATTGCCCACAAACGTCACTTTTAAGAACTATAAAGTATTTGTAGATGATACCATAGTTTTCTTATTTCTTTATTGGTAGATATTTTCCCAAAACTTTCTCTCTTTTTTATTGACTTCAGAGAGAAGAAGGGAAAGAGAGGGAGAGAAACATTAATGAGGAGAATCATCCATCGATCAGCTACTTCCCACACACACACATCATAGACTAAATATAAAACCAACCAAAATGCATGATTTGGTTCAGTCTAGGAAAAGAAAACCCACTTAGCCTTGACATTGAAACATTCCCCTCTACAGATCCCAGCATAACACCTATTTCTGTAGAGATTAATATTTATAATATCTGTACTTTAAATACAGCTTGTTCGTTGGCTTTCAGTGATCAGACTTAACTGACAGAACATGGAGAACAAATTTACTAAACAGAAGGCATGTGCTGTAAGCCTTGGCAACATTACAGAAGTGATATCGTTGAGAGAGGGTGAGGAGTAGATGGGAGAGAAGCAGTGGATGGAAGAAAACGGGTATTAATTTTCCAACTTATATAGAGGGGGAACCAAGAGTTACCACCAACAATTAATGGGTCAATAAACAGAAATGGAATATTCTGCAAAATCATAAGGTTAACAATCATTAAGAATACAGAACTATCCATGATTTGCAGGTGGGAGAAGGGGATCTATAAGTGAATAAATTTCTCACCTATTGCAACTAAAAGTCTTTCGATAGAGCTTTGAGCTGATAATCGAAGATGTAGTTGTAGTATGCTACTTAGCACTATCAAGCTAAATACCAGAAGAAATAGAAACAGAAACAATCAAATGAAGAAACCTATTAGGAGGAAACTAGGAAAGGAATGGGGAATAAGACTTTTTATGGCATTCTATGTGGTTTTAATATTCATTTCCAGGCAACTATACTTTAATAATTAAAAAGTGAAATTAAAAAAATACCAAAGAATTTTAAAGTAGTAGATATGCATCAGGTCAAAAGGATGGAGTGGGTGTTTTCCCCCCTCTGCTTTCTTTTTTCTTTTTTTCTTTTTTTTAATATATTTTATTGATTTTTTACAGAGAGGAAGGGAGAGAGATAGAGAGCTAGAAACATCGATGAGAGAGAAACATCGACCAGTTGCCTCTTGCACATCCCCCACCAGGGATGTGCCCGCAACTGAGGTACATGCCCTTGACCGGAATCGAACCCGGGACCTTTTAGTCCGCAGACCGACGCTCTATCACTGAGCCAAACCGGTTTCGGCCCCCCTCTGCTTTCTAATTATACTGTATATATTATGGCATTTGCTATTTCCATCATGGAAAATTTCATGAAGAAAAGAGAAGTAATTAATGCATCATTTTTATCACATCATGGGTAGACGTTGTAGGAAATGGGGATGACGAGGCAAAGAGATGCATCTAAAATATCTGAGGGAGGATTCTACAATGGTCATGAAGGCCAGGCTAGCTGTGCGACTTGGCTAAGTCATGTAGCCCCTCTGGTCTCCATCTGGTTTCCATCTGGTTTTCCATCACTGAAACACTGAGGAGTTGCCTTTAGCAGTTCTCAGACCAAGTTCAGCTCCAAGAACGTATGAATCTCTGAATTTCCAGCAACTGTGAGCATTGCCATTGAGATCAGTGAGCCAAGCAATCTTGACTACAAAACAACTGGCTCCTCTTTTCTGTCGTTGAGGGGCTGTTTCCTCTTAGAAGGTGAAGCTGTGAGGTGCTGGAAATCTCATGTTTTTCTACCAGAATTGCAATTGTTTGCTCCAACAGCAAGTACAAGGTCCACATAGATTATTTGCCCTGGTGTGTGCTCAGAAAAAGGCCAAAGGCCTTACCGTGAGGACCAAGGATGTACCCCAGGTCCATCCTCAAAGAAACCTGTCATCATTGGGTATGTCGCTGTTTTATAAGAAACACAGGAAGTGTGTTGAAAGCCATAACCACAATAAAACTGCCACATCAATCAGGGAGGTATTTTTTAAACACGGCAAATCATGTACCATGAGGACCTGCTTAAACCAGATCCCGCTGCCTACAGGGTTCACCGTGTCTCTAAGTATTGGCATTTCATCCACATTGAAGTTCTGCCTCCAGGAGGTTATTAACAACAGCAACAAAACACAAGTGAAAATAGAAAGTTTGTGGTGAGATCAAGTAACAGATGGCAGTTCATTTGCTTTTTGTAATGCGGTGTCTGAAATTGTCTGGTCAGGTTTTGAATACTGAGAGGCAGTATCTAAGGAATATCCACAAGTCAGTGGTAGTCTATACTGTTGCCATAGGAATTGTGGTCCCCAAAGCTCCCTGGAAAGCTTTCACATGTACAGAAGTTTAGGCCCCAAACAGATCTGCCCAATCAGACACGGCCTTTTACCAAAATCTCCAGATGACACTTTGGGGCAATAAAGTTTGAGAGATCCGTGATGTCCACATTCCTACCCACATCAAAAACTGAGGATTTAACTGTACACAAAGTCAAGTACCTAAGGCCACAAAGCTTTACAAGGAAGGTGATTTTTGTTGTTGTTGTTGTTGTTGTTGTTGTTGTTATTTTTATTATTCCTCTTCTGTACAGATGAGGAAACTCAGTTAACTTCAGCAGGCCTGGGCTAACAGGAACTTGCAGAGAAGGCTTAGAGAAGTTAGAATCTTGCCCAAGGTCATAGGTAGCAAAGGGCAGAACTGGCATTTGAAACAAGATCCCTTTAAACCCCACTCATGTTCTTAAGCCATTACTTTCAGTTGCCTCGTTAGAATTGAATGTTTTCAAGGGACTCCAGCAGGCTGATATACATTGAATCCAGTTGGTTTCATGTCAAGAACCGTTTTTCCAGAATATCAGCCTTAGGAGACATGTTGGGAAGCTTCTTTCTCACCCCTTCCCGGGCCATCAGGGGTAGATATGGATGTTCTGGGAGGGATCCTGCCCAGAGTTTTGTCCCAGAGAATGTGACCCTTCTAGGCAATTGAGTCTGAGTTAGCCGGCTCCGGAAACATTGCCTAAGTAACGCCCGTGTTTAAAAACAGAAGGCAAAGCTTCCGGGAAGGATGACCTATTTTATGATACCTTATGGTTTCAGAATGACTGTGGGCCCCTTCACCTACCTCCTGTGGGCTAAACACCATCATCTACCCTTTGACACTCTTGAGTCTAGAGACAGAAGGGTAAGGGTGGAGGCAATTGCAGCTGGCAGAAACCTTGATTTTCAAGAACCTAGGTTCCCGGCCAAGGTTCCCTGAGCCCCTCATGGTATGACTTGGGGACATAAGGGTTTTCTAGAAAGTCATGCATTTTTTTCTGGGAGGGGAGAGGGAGGACCCAACAGTGACCTTCTTAGTAATCCATTCTTCAGCTCCACTTTCTTGGTGATACCATATGGGGTTCATCTTTTCTATTTTTGCAAGAACTAGATTCAGGTCAATAGAAATGATGAGGATTGTGATGATGGCTTAAATCAATGCTCTTCGAAGCATCATGTGCTCATGAATCACCTGTAAACCTTGTTGAAGTACAGATTCTGATTCAGCATTCCTCACAAACTCCTGGTCTTACCCATTCTGGGGCCCTCCTCATACTTTGACTAGAACCTCCAGTGTTAAAACCTGCCAGAATCATCAGAAGTGGTTACAGCCAATTCCTTAATGCGTTAGGTATTTTTGTTTGTTTTTTTCTGTGCCCAGTGCCCCTTTGACTGAAACTGCCTAGCATACAGCCCCCAACCTACCTACCTGTCCACCTAGGGAAAGCAGTTATGGGATAACTTTTGGACAGGAGTGACCACAGAGGGGAGCAGGAGTGGACACCCTACCATAGATTGCTAGTGGCTTATGACATGGTCTGGTGCAAAGGGAGCGGACAAAACTAAGGTGATAACATTAACTGAGCCAATCAGAATCCCTCGCCAGGGAATTTATCCGGAAGTTACTGGATAGAAAGAGGCAGTTGTGGTTGCCACGGAGTCAGATTAAGGATGCCTCAAACTCCCATTGATGATGTCCCCAGCTCTCAACACCACTGAGCTCGGAATTTCCAACCTGGTGTTTTTCATCCTGCTGGTTCTCTAGGAATGCCACAGATCTTCAGACAGACACAGTTGACATCCTTTTCTGTTTACCTAGTGACAATGATCTGTGCCATCTTGCGATGTACACAGCTAATGCTGTGCGAGTCTCTGGTTTTGAGGGTTTCCCTGCCACAGCATATTCCCCTTCCTGGCGAAACTGCCCTCCCACAGGTCTTCTCTGTGGTTAGGTGGTCACTGATTGGGCCAAGGAGCCCAACCATAGGCTTTCCAGTTGAGGCTGCTGACTCGTGTTTTTCTAAAGGAAACAGTAGCTCAGCTGCCATGGTCAAACCCCAAACACATGGTTAAAACAAATCTATGTTTCCTTTTTTTTCTCTTGTGGAAGTCTATGCTAGCATGACAGTTCTATTCTGCAAAGGTTGTCAGGGACCTAGGCACTTTCTCTCTTGTTGCTCTGCCAACTCTATGCTTTTGTCCTCATCTTCACTGTCCAAGATGGCTTGCAGCATTCACATTCCTGTAAGTAGGAAAGGAAAAAGGACCCCAGAGGACATGTCCCTTCCCTTTAAAAGCACAACCTGGAAGTGGCATAGATAACTTGCATTGGCATCCCATTGACCAAAACATGAGCATATGACCTCACCCAGGTGCAAGGAAGGCTGGGGAATGTTAGTCCTATCCTAGTCAGCTGTGTGCCTCATTAAAACCAGAGTCCATATAAAGTAGAGTCACAGCTTTGAGTATACAAAACACAGTTTATTATTTATTAATTTTTGTATTATTTTCCATGCAAACAACCATAAACCTGCTTTTGCCCCACCCTGTAATCTGTGCCTAGCTAAAAATTAGAAGTTCTATTATTTTGAAAGAGAATGAATAGGAGAGGGCATGTCCAGTCTCTGCTGGTCAGACCAGCTCCATCTGGAGTCTGGGCCTGAAGAAACCAGAGATCATTACTCATTGAGAGTAAGAGGAGATGGAGGGTGACGGGTGGAAAGAGTCACAGCCATGAGGCCCATGAAAGCATTCAAGAGCATGGATACACCCCAAACCACCTGTGACAACAGACAGCTCTCACTCCTGCTCTCTGCTCTCCCACTAGGTATCCTCTTGGAAAACTCCCTTCTCTTAAGGAGTGTGAGACACTCAGAAGCCTTTGCTGCAGGTCCAGGGCAGTCCTGTGGGAGGTGAGGATCGAACAGTGTTTTAACAATGATCCCATTCTCCACATGAGATAGCTAAACCCGAGGCACTTCATCATCTGTCCTCAGGCAAAGGAGAAAACTTCATGAGAATCTGCTGCTTCAGCCTCTTGATCAGAGATGAAAACAAGCCATCGGTACATGGACACGATGCTATCTGGCTTCCTCTGTGTGGAAAGTGCTGATAGAAATTGAGAGGTCCTGTTTGCCGAGACCACAAGCTCCGGGTAAGTCAGCGTAGAAATACATCAATATAGATGAGATGTGAAGCCGGGTATGTAAACAAACACTGAACACTTGACACACAGGCCTCTCTGAGGCTCTGAATGTGTGAGGCCTTTCTGGAGACCACTGAGCAGTGAGCCACGGTGCACACAGTAGGGCCTGAGGACAGGTGGGAGAGGAGAATGCAGTCAGGACCTGGGCCCCAGCTAGCGCCAAGGGGACAGGATTAGTCTCAGGTCCTGGGGGCAGAAGTCCTCCTCAGAAGGCAAAAATAGTTCCTGAAAAGGATGACCAGAATGACACCTTGCCTGACAATATGACTTTTAAAAGCAAGACACCCAAATCACTTCTCAGGCCTTAATTGATTTGCAATATGCCTGATCTGGCAGTGGGCAAGTTCAGAGGCCATAGGCAACCTGCAGCCTCAAGTAGGGGTGTCTGCCAGGCACAGTGGCCACAGACCAACTGCACTGGAATTCTGAGGTCTCTGGGCATGGGTGGTCCTCGGGTTGAATTCATCTGACCACCCCAAGGAAAAGCAAAGAGATTGGAACTCCTGATGCCTCACTCTAGCGACAGCTTTGAATCATGAACCTTCCTCTGCACTGACCACCATGTTAAAGATAATTGCAAAACTATGGAGGAACATCTCTGTAGCTGCTGGCATGAGAGTTTCTTTGAGAAGAAAGGGTCTTGCCAAAATCAGTTTGGCTCAATGAATAGAGCATCGGCCTGCAGACTGAAAGGTCCCAGGTTCGATTCCGGTCAAGGGCATGTACCGTGGTTGCGGGCACATCCCCAGTAGGGAGTGTGCAAGAGGCAGCTGACGGATGATTCTCTCTCATCAATGTTTCTAACTCTCTATGCCTCTCTCTCCCTCTCTGTAAAAAATCAATAAAATATATTTTTAAAAAGAATAAAAAAGAGAGAAGAAAGGGTATTTGAGAAGTCTACTTTACAAAGGGTGGAAAGGGAGTTTCCAGCCTCGACTTTGAACCCCTCCTACGTTTTCTGCAGAAGGAAGGGACTTTTCTGGAGCACAAAGGAGGGAGGAGGAAGAGGAAGACTGGTGCTGAGGTCAAAAAGACAAGGAAAAGAGTGCCTCCACAGCTCAGAGGAAGGTCTCAACAAACCTGCTGGACACATATGTGTGAGATTAACTTGCCCTGCTTCCCTCCCCCCTGTCCGCCCCCACAAGCCCCTGAAATCTTTAGTAAATTCCCCACTGCTCATTAATGAGTGTGTACCTCCTCCCCCTCCTCCCCCCACTGCCCTTTAACCTCACTCCGGGTCACCAGGAGAGCAAGTCTCAGAATGAATTCTGCCCCCAAAGCCTGATATTTGTTAGCAAGCAGGAAATCCTTTGGGGCCACAGAGAGGTGGTGAGGATGAACACAGAGACCTCAAGCGAAGATGAACATATCGTAGTGAGAACTGATGTAGATGGCTTTCTGCATATTTCTTTGTGCACACCTAGTACTTCATTCCAAATCTTATTGGAGGCAGAGACTACTTATTCTGCTTTCACAATCTCATATGACCTCACTCTCCAACCAGCAGGAGAGAAATATGATAAAACGTGAACAGTATACAAATGAGCCTTCTGCCCTGTGAGACATGACTGACTCTGTTCTGTGAAGGTGTAGATATTGAAGGTGTAACTATGGGATGTTGTATCTCCCAATTCAAGCATTTCCCCCAAAGTGTCCAACAGGAAGCTCTACAAGGGGATGTCCTGGAGGAGACACAAAAGGAGGGGCAGGGGTGGGAGGAGGTCCTGTCCATATGCAGGGGTAGAGTGTCCAGCATCTGCATGATACAACCCACAGAAACCAAGTGAGCATCCGGTGCTGGGGTCCAGCCAGCCACGTACCTAGAGGTGCAGAACTCAACTCAAGAAAGAAAACCCCAACCACAGAACCTTCCAAATTCAGGAAGGTGGCCAGTGTGGGTAGAAGGGCATCTGAGACAACAGTAGGTTATAAGGCTGCAGCCACTGGAGTGAGATTTGGGAAGAGCAGAGGACTCCAACCCTGAGCAGAAACTGAGGATAATGGGAGCAATAAGAGTGGGTTCTGGAGGGACTGAACCCGTAACAGGTGGAGGTTAGGGACAGAGAGCAAGAGAAAATGTCAGGTCGGGGCACACTGGCCATTCCTGAGGCGTAGGCCTGGCATGTGAGCTAAATCTCTCTGAAGGTTCCTTCCTAAGGTCAGGGCTAATGCCAGAAACAGAAGGTTTTTATTTTTCATTTTTTAATTGATTTCAGAGAGGAAGGGAGAGGGAGAGAGAGAGATAGAAACATCAATGATGAGAGAGAATCGTTGATCAGTTGCCTTCTGCATGTCCCACACTGGGGATCCAGCCGAAACCCAGGCACATGCCCTGACCAAGAATTGAACCATGACCTCCTGATTAGTAGATTGATGCTCAACCATTGAGCCATGCTGGCCAGGCAGAAGGAGTATTTTAATTAGGAGGCATTTAGCTGCCCGTAACCGGAAGCTGAACTAAAAGTGACTTTAACAAAAAGGAGATCATTGACTCACAAATGAGCAGGCCTACGGTGGCTCCAACTCCACTTTTTGGTGACTTTTTTCTACTCTGTCATGGGACGGTGGCTTCATCCTGCCATGCTGGCCTTGGGTGTGGACAGAGCGACATTGCAGGCTCAGCTCCCTTTGGGGCTATGGACCGTGTGGGCAGGATAGACGCCTGCACAAAATTGTTCTTCTGTTAGGAAGAAGGAAGGAAACAATACCAAGGGCAGAATGAAGTGCAGGTGGGTGGCTGACTTAGGTTCTTTCTACTAATCCTCTGACCAGCTGTGTGAGCTGGGGGAAGCCACTTCTGCTCTCGAGGTCTCATCTAATAACAAAGATTATTCTAGAGAATCTTTAAGTGGTCTTAGACTCTACGCAACGAGATGTTCATGGATTACTCAATGCAGGCCTTCGAGTGTGGGAAATGATTCTAGTCGTTTGTGAAAGGTGATACTTCCCAGAGATGACCCCAGCAACTTCTCCATCCCATGCTCCATCTGCAGTGGAACCTTGCCACTCCAGGAGACAGAGTCTAATTCTCAGCTCCTTGAATCTACGCTAGCCTGATGATTCACCTGGACCCAGCGGGCCACAGTAGCTTATACCTAATAAACTGTAGGACAAGTGACACTGAAAAGGCCATACAGAGTCCAGTTGGTTCTCTAAAAACACCAGCTGCAAGAGAATCCAGCGCCATATAAGAAACCCAGCTACTCTGAGACAGCCTTGCTGGAGAGGCCCTGGCAAGGCATTCGTGTGGATAGCTCAGCTGAGCTTCCAGCCCAGAGCCAGCATCAGCTACCCACAGTGAGTGTGCGCCACCTTGGACCTCCAGCCCAAGCTGACCTTCAGATGACTGAACCCGTAGCTGACATCCTATTGCAGCTCCATGAGACATCCCACAGATAGTCCCGCTAAGCCTGTCCAGAATGCCTAACCCAGAATATCAAGAGCAAAAGAAGATGATTGCCGCCCTTCACCCTTATGTTTCAGAGTGATTGGTTATGCATCAGTGATAACTAGGCTATCCTTAGAGTGGAGTGGACATAAGTGAACTAGGAAAGATTTAGACTCAACTTTGAGAAGTTGTTTCTGATAGTTGCAAAGCATTGAAAACATTCTTATTCTTTTTTTATGGCTACTTACGAAATCAGGAGAGATTCTTTGAGGAATGACCTGGGTGAGTCTTGTCAGGAGGTCATAACAATGACCTTCTCATTTAGGCGGTCCTTTGGAGTTTGGGAAGGGCAAATGAACTCATTCGAAGGTCAGAACGAAGGGCTAGGACACAATTCAAGCCCCATCTTTATTCACTCCCCCTCCTGAACTTCTTGAGCCTTGCCCACCTGTTTTTCTTGGGGAGAGAACACTAACGGATGAGCAGAACTTCCCCCTCAGTGAGCACCCATATGTAATAGGCCAACTTCCTAATCGTCTCCACTTTATACCTTCACCTGGGGACAGCAAAGAGGGCTGGAGGCCTCTGAGCTACCAAGTTTCCTCGTTGGCCCTCCTGTGCTCCTCTGATGGTCTCAGGGCCCAGCCCCAGCAGCCCCTAGTACAGCTGTTTTTAGCAGCTGTTGCCTTGACCCTTAGCAGAAGCACCTTTGATTAATGGATTTTCTTGAAGTTATACAAACAAAACTTATGATGGCTCTGAGAGGCGAGCAGAGCAAATGTTATTAACACTATCATGGTAGCCAGATTTCAAGATGGCTCCCAATAGTTTGTACCTCCTGGTATTCACAACCTTCAACAGGTTGACTTGGGTAACAAATGGGATATAGTTTAACTTTAGAGGCTATGTCACAATCGAGTGTGGCTTCTGTCTTGCTCTCTCAGATTGCTCACTCTGGGAAAGGCCAGCTACCATGTCAGGAGGACCCTCAAGCAACCCCATGGAGAGACTCCTGCCAATAGCCATGTGAGTGAGCTGTCAGTAAGCAGATCCTCCAGCCCCAGTCCAGCCTTCAGATGACTGGGGCCCCAGCAGACACCTTGACCCCATCTCATGAAAGATCATCAGCCAAAACCACACAACTGAGTTGTTCCTAAATTCCTGACTTAAGAAATAATAAGTGTTTGATATAACAATTGTTTATTATTTAAATCTTTATTAAATATATTTATTAAATCATATAATCATATATATACATATATGATTTCAGAAAGGAAAGGAGAGGGAGAGAGAGCTAGAAACATCAATGATGAGAGAAAAACATTGCTCAGCTGCCTCCTGTATGCCCCCCACGGGGGACTGAGCCCACAACCAGGGCATGTGCCCTGACCAGGAATCTAACTGTGATCTCCTGGTTCATAAGTCGATGCTCAACCACTGAGCCACGCTGGCCAGGCTAAACTACTAAGTTTTAAAGGAATTTTAAAAAAGAGTAATAAGTAGTTACAAGTGAGAAGCTGAGGCTCAGAGACATACAGTGACTAGTCCAAAGTGGCACAGCTGAAACTGGGAAGAGCTCCCTCATCTTGCGACTGCTGACTCATACAGACTCATGGCTCAGCCGTTCTGTAATTTAGGCCCAGAAGAGGGAGAGATGAGGCTGCAGGCATGGAGCAGTGTTGGCCCAAGCAACCCTGCCACACTCAGGCCGCAGACCCAGAGCGTGACCGAGACCCTTGGCCCCCATTGCATGGGGCCTCCATGACGAGGAGAAACAAGGCAGCATCTGGACCTTCTTTCCTGGACAAACCCACATGCACATGTTCTGGGCCTCAGCCCTGACCACTAAGGACACAATTGTTGAGCCACGATGCTGCCATCCTGCTGGGCTGTGGCACAGGTGTGTATGTGTGTGTGTGTGTGGGGGGGGGGTACTAGGGCCTAAGAGCCCTGACAGGAACTCAGGGTCTGGCCTGGTCTTCAGTGCCCTCACTGCTGACTCAGGTGTCCTCTTTAGAGAAGTCACTCCAGTGACGGGTGCTTTCAGTTCCCATGTGAGTCACTGGCCACATGGTAACCGGTCACCCTGCCGCAGGCTATGCCTGTGGCCTACGTGAGCTCTCAGGGGTGACAGTATAGATTGGTCATGCGGTCAGCATGGGGCAAGTCTATCCGGCTGTTTCTTCATCCTTTCAGCTAAATGGGACTTATTCCAGCAAGAGCCATTATGTTCTCCCCACCCCCTGCATAGAACTGGGTTTGGGCAGGTCAAGAGGGTGGTTTAAGACAAAGGGTAAGCAGTTGCTGCTTGTCTTCAAGGTCTCAAGTTCAGCTGTCAGCGCTCTGGAGGGAGCACCGGATAGAGGCCTAAAGCAGGGGCTGGGATTGGCAGCAGGCAGTGGAGAAATGCTCACAGGATGGGCATAGGATGCGGCAGGGAGCAGCCCCTTGGCTGTGCAGACCTGTGGAAGAAAGCAAGGAGAGACCCGAGGTGACATTTCTTGATAAAGGACCTCAACTGCCGAAACCGGTTTGGCTCAGTGGATAAAGCGTCGGCTTGGGGACTGAAAGGTCCCGGGTTCGATTCTGGTCAAGGGCATGTACCTTGGTTGTGGGCATATCCCCAGTAGGGGGTGTGCAAGAGGCAGCTGGTCGATGACTCTCTCTCATCGATGTTTCTAACTCTCTATCTCTCTCCCTTCCTTATGCCCGTGACCTGGTGTGGCATTCAAGAACTTCCATGATAGAACAGGAAAAATCCAGGACACCTGGGTTCTAATCTAAACTCTAGATTCCATCACTTTGATATCCTTGGGAAAATTGTTGGCCAATCTGGGCCTCGGTTTCTTCATGCGTCAGGTCAAGCAAATGGTATTCAAACTGAGTTCCCTGGAACCCTGGAGTTCTGCAGGCCTACCTTAGAGTTTGCCATTGGGAGGGAGCCTCTAAACCAGTGCTGTCCAATAGAAATATAAAGCGAGCCACATGTACAATTTTAAAATTTTTTAGTAGCCACATTTAAAAAAAAAATAAAAACAAATAGGTAGAATTAATATTAATAGTATCTTTCAACATATAACCAATTTATTAAGTTTCTGAAGATATTTTAAATTCCACACGACATACTCATTTTTCAATATTTGGCGTATAATTTGTGCATGAGCACAACTCAATTCGGACCAGCCACACTTCTAGCCCTCAATAGCTGACCTGTGCAAAGGAGCAATCAAGGCTTTAAGAGCAGAAGACTCCCCTTGGTGGACAAAGCGGGAAGTACAGGAGAGACCAAAGGATTTAAATGAGTCTAACACCTGAAAGCATAGAAAAGACTGATGAGTTGGGAGCTCCGGTGGCTCAGTCCAGCCAGAGCGTAAAGGTAGGGGAAGGAGTGTATCAGAGAGGTCATGAACTCATTTGGCTTCCTCCAGCATCATGGGTTTTCATGACATCGAGTCAAGGTCTCAGTTCCTTGATTGATCATGTATAATGCGGGCATCTGTGAGGGCATCTGGGGAGAGCACGGGCCAATCAGAGACGCAGGTCCCAGCCAAACTCCTGAGGGATTTGGGAGCGAGAACTGATGCAGACTCACTGCTGGGAAGCGAGGGAATGTGTCACAGGGGAATGGGGCACAGACAAGGGTGTGTTGAGCAGAGAAAACCTATTTGGACAATAATCCAGGCTGCAGAACAACTGGCGCCATCAAGTCAAAGGAGCCAGAGACATTCAAGAGGCAATATAGCAGCGGTGTTAGGAATAGACTCGGGAGCCAGCTTCGCTGCTTGCTGGCTGTGTGACTTACCTTCCCAGCCTCAGTGTCCTCATCTGTATAACAGAGGAGATAATAGCACCTGCCCCTTGTGTCTGCTGTGTGATGAGTTGTGTTTGTGACAATAGATTCTTTCTTTCCTAGTAGCATGTGTCAAATGCTGAGCATAGAAATAAGAAAGTGCCATGGCTTCCCTCTTATAATTACAGGGATTTCTTTAGAAGGACAACATTTTCTGTGAGTGCTCACACAGGAGCCAGCCTCATCCCCAATGAGTGCCAGTCTGTTCTCCACTTAGAAATGGCAGTATTGTTTCAGTAGAGGGCAGTGGCCAGCCGTGTATTTCTCCAGCGTCTTCAAATGGAAGCTGCCAACAAGGCCAGCTTCCTTCCTGACCTGGTGGGACTCAGGACCACAGGGGTTCAGTCCCGGTATTAGGACTCCCTCTTTCTCAGAAAAAAATGTGGGTATATCAGGATTCACAGTTCTCTCTTCTAACTTTGATGAATTCAATGATCTTCTCATTTAAATAATAATAATGGCTGCGGTTTGTGGAGCCACCTCTAGGGGGCAGTCAGTGACCAATATCCCATCACACCCTTCAAGCCTGCAAGGCCTCTGTCTCCCGTTTCAAAGCTGAGGACCCACGTGTCATCAGCACTTGCCTAAATGACAGGATTCCCCAGAGCAATTGGTTGGCATATAAAATCTGAGCCCTGGGCGGTGGTGCCCAATCTCGCTGTGCCTGGCTGGAATCATTGGGGTGAGAAGGAGATGGGTGGGGAGGGGCAGGGGTAGGAGGGAGGAGGGGAGTGACTTTGTAAAATCCTGGCAGTGCAGGCCCACCCTCCATGTCAATCAAACTGAAACCTCCGACATCAGTGTTTTCAAACTTCCTGAGTGAGTTGGTGTGGAGCCCAGATTGAAAGCCACCCGTTCGGAAGAGGTTGTTCTGGTTCCCAAACCTGACCCATCAGTCCCCAGTATCATGCCTGGAACATTTTTGCAAGTTGCCTAGATGCACAGAATCGAATGGAATGTTCTCTTCACCGTGGCCTGCCGCAGTCACTGGCGGTCCGTGCCAAGAGGAATACGTATTTACGTTCTTGAAAACTCCAGTGTGTGTGCATTTAGTTTACGAAAGTGACTCTGTGCCATCAAATATCATTTGGGATGCTTTTTTTAAAAAAATTATTATTCAGCTTGATGTTTTTGTTTTTAAATATATTTTTATTGATTTCAGAGAGGAAGGGAGAGGGGGAGAAAGAGAGAGAGAGAAACATCAATAATGAAAGAGAAACATTGATTGGCCCTTTCCTAAGGATCGAGCCTGTGCCCTTGACCGGAATCAAACCCGAAACCCTGCAGTCTGTAGGCCGACGCGCTAGCCACTGAGCCAAACCTGCCAGGGCAGCATGATGTTTTTTTTGAGCTAGACCCATGCAGCTGTAGTAAATGTAGTTCTGATTTCTGTTTTGTCTTCCTGCGTGTCCACGTATCAACGTTTTATGTGTCCATTCTGTAGGGACAGACACTCCAGACTTTGCAACCAACCACACTCCCCTGAGCATCTTCCCACTGTCTCCTGGTGATCCCAGCCACGTTTCTCTGGGTGCACAGCCTAAGAGAGGAGCTGCCCAATCAGAGGGCATGGACAGCCTTCCATTGTCCCAGCCTATCTTCAGGACGCTATACTGGTGGTCGGCAAACTGCGGCTCTCGAGCCACATGCAAGTCTTTGGCCCCTTGAGTGTGGCTCTTCCACAAAATACCACGTGTGGGCGTGCACGTACAGTGAGATTGAAACTTCGTGTCCCACGTGCAGAAGTCGGTTTTCGGCTCTCCAACAAAATTTCAATCATTGTCCTGTTGATATTTGGCTCTGTTGACTAATAAGTTTGCCGACCACTGCGCTGTACCAATTCACACTCGCATAAGGTTGCCTTGAGGGGCCTCTTTCCCCAGCCTTGTCAGCCCTCAAGATTGTCTGTGGTAGGTCCCCAGAAAGCAGCCAGGCCAAGAGAAGTTATGAGAGTTTTTAAGAAATGTTATGGCACTCTCTCACAGCGGGCTGAGACCAGTGTGTGGGAGTCAGCCCTGGGGGGATGGCTGGGTTCTCTTATCTAGGGTAGAAGTATGCAACATCGGGTCAGGTTGTGGCAGCGCCCGTCAGTCAAGCGGAGGGAATGGCAGGGAGGGCACAAGTGGGTGAAGGGAATTAAGGGGGGAGAGGTCACAGGTCAGTAGGCGAAGAGGGATTCAGTCTTATCTTGCTTCTGCAGGCACCAGCTGTCTGCCCGAGCTATGGGAAAAGGCTTCTCACAAAATATATCCCAGAAAACATGGCCAAGTAGGAGAGATTAGGAGTGTTTCGTCCTAACAATCTGACTTTCTAGTTTTTGCCAAACACATGGGTAAAAAAATGAGATCCGACAGCTTTAATTTGCATACACCCAATCCTTCCAGACTTGAATTCACCGCTATTCCGTGACTTGCCTTCCGCTACCTCTGTAGTCACACCTGCCCCCGCCATCCCTAACCCCAGCAACCACGCCTGCCTACCATCTCCATGGTTTTGTCATTTCGAAAATGTTATGTAAATGACATTGCCCAGTACGTGCGTGACCTTTTGAGAGAGCTTTTTGGGGGGGGGGATGGGGGGGTTATTAATCAATCATAAAACCCCTCAGTAGTAGCCCATGATATGGAATTTAGCCATTCATTCCTTAAGAGATATTTTGGTTGTTTCCAGGTTGGGGCTATTAAGAATAAACTTTCTATAAACATCATGCATAATTTTTTTTTTGAAAACATAAATTTTTGTTTCTTTGTCATAAATGCCTACCAGTGCAATTGTGGGATCATACAGTGTGTGTTCTGATTTTTTTAGAGGACAGCCCAGAACAAGGCAAGGATGTCTCTTGTATGTTGACTATGATGAATCTTCCAACCCATGAAAATGGTATGTTTCTCCCTTTATGTAGATGTCCTTTGGTTTATCAGCATTTTGAGGTTTCAGCATACCTGTTTTATACATGTTTTGGTGATTTATGCATAAGTATTTCTTTCTTGGGAGAAATATTATACATTAATTTTGCTTTCTACACTTCTATTGCTACTGCATAGAAATGCAGTTGACTTTTACATGTTGCTCTTGCATCCACAGCTTTGTTTATCATTCTAGGAATCGTTTCAGTTTTTTGTTTTTGTGGTTTTTTAAAAATATTCTTTGGCATTTTCTATGTAGGCCATCATGCCGTCTCCAAACAGGGACAGTTTTATTTCTTCCTTTCCAATCAGTATTCCTCCCCTGCTTATTAAGCTGTCTGGGACTTCCAGCACTAGATTGAATAAGAGTATTGATAGCTGACATCCTCACCTTGTTCTCAGTCTTAAGGGGTGCCATGTGAAGACTTGGCAGGGGGCCCAGAGCAACTCAGCTGTCTCTTGGGGGATTTCCCAGCTGTGCTGCAGGTGGAAGCTGAGTAGAGAGCGCACCGGCTTTCAAGCCACATTAAAGGGAAGCTGCCGGAGGAGAGTTCACAAAACTCCTGCGGGTGCTGATGTTTATCTGAGAGTGTGGGATGCTGAAGGCGGGATGGAAAAATAGGCTGGGATTTCTCCCTAAGCAATCTTACACGTTCTGAATGCTGTCTCATAAAGCACCCAAACAAAAACTTAAAATGAGCACCATTTCTTTATTTCTCATAATTTTGTGACTCAAGAACTTGAACGGTACTCAGCTGGTGAGTGTGTGTGTGTGTGTGTGTGTGTGTGTGTGTGTATTGTATCAATGGAGGTACCTTGGTGCTACCGAGTTGGTGGATGGCTTTTGGCAGAGACAGGTAAGCTGGGCCCAGATGCTCCCAGGAGGTCTTACCAGTACGGCAGCTTCATGACGGTGGACTTCAAAAGTGGTGGTTCAGCCTCAGCTGGTTTGGCTTAGTAGATAGGGCATCAGCCTATAGACTGAAGGATCACAGGTTCGATTCAGGCATGCCCATCCCCAGCCAGGTAGGAGCAGTTTAGGAGGCAACCAATCAATGTATCTCTCTCATATTAATGTTTCCCCTCCCTCCCTTCCATTCTGTCTAAAAATCAATGAAAAAAAATATCCTCGGATGGAGATTGGAAAAAAAAACAAATAAAAAAAGAGTAGTGGTTCAGGGCTCCAATTAGAATGTCCCAAGACGTTCTGAAGGCTGCAGACTTCTTATGACCTAGAAATCCCAGGATGTCCCCTGCACTGGGTTCTATTGGTCAAGCGAATCACCAAGACCAGCTTACATTCAAGAAGCGTGGAATTAACGGTCAAAACTTCATCCTAGAAAATGCTAGCTAGTCTCCTTGTGGGGATTTTTTAACCCCTCGTTTGCTGAACTCCTAGTGTGCACCAGGCACTGTCCCAGACACTGGAAAGAGAGAGTGCAAAGAACAAGACACAACGTGGGTCCTGCCCTCATGGAGACATGCTCTAGACTAGTGGTCTGCAAACTGCGGCTCACGAGCCACATGCAGCTCTTGAGTGTGGCTCTTCCACAAAATACCACGACCTGGGCGAGTATTTTGAAGAAGTGGCGTTAGAAGAAGTTTAAGTGTAAAAATGTGGCTCTCCAAAGAAATTTCAATTGTTGTCCTGTTGATATTTGGCTCTGTTGACTAACGAGTTTGCCGACCACTGCTCTAGACAACCGTCTAACAAATAGCAACCGTGTCTGGCATCCGTGCTCAGCACATGTTGGCTGCTGGCATTATGATCGTTCAGTAAGTCATTATTGGATAAAAATGTTGTTGTAAGAAGAGCCGTGCATTGAAGAATGACACGGTGCAAAAAACCACAGTCAACACAAGAGCCTGACATATTCAGGAGGGGGAAGGTTAAGCCTAGGAGGAGGAGGAGGAATGACCTCGGGGAGGGTGGCCAGGAGAGCCTTCAGGCAGAGGGGACAGCATGGGAAGGGGAGCGTGCACTGAATGGGCAGGATGGGGATGGATCTCCCATAGCTCTGAACTGGCATCTTCTTCACCCTGCCCCATGCTCCCATGAACGGGCTGTATCACAGGCTCCCTCGCCTCCTTGCTGGTGCCAGGGGAAGGTACCAGCAGGAGTTGGGTGGGATGGAATGGGGAGGAGAAAGAGGTTGGAGCATGTATTCCTCTGGGTCCCTTCCAGCTAAGGCTGGAAGTAACTTATTCCTCAGCCAAAGGCCAGGTCCCAGGTCTAGCAGCCTTCTCCGGGCTGTAGGTCTCACCAGCCGCTGCAATGGCTTTCCTCTGCCCACTCTGCTAGGTGAGGGGCGCTTCACCGTTGTTCCTTGCCTTCCCCACACCCTGACCCAGGGTCCCAGCTGCGTCCAGTGCACACTGAGGCTGCATGCCACTCCCCCGACACGCCCTGTTGCTCTAGCTGTGTTTGGCTGTGTTTGGCAGGTAGCAGAACCCTTTCATTCCCCCCCGAAACCAGAATTCCCATATGCTCTACTGGTCTTGAGGTCTTGGTTCCAAAGGGAGACACAACGATGATTCCACTGAACTATCTATCGAAGCTGAGGCTGCCATCCAGACACGTTGGGTCCTCTTACCTCTGAATCAACGGGCAACGGAGGGATTCACTGCGCAGGCTGGCATGAAATGGACCTGCCACTACACAGCAGATGTAAGAAAGAATATGTCTGGAACATGAGTGAC